>JAFJYI010000187.1:1200000-1565258 GCA_019022655.1 Acacia acuminata
CCTTTTATGCAATCTATCTTCCAAAGTGTAAATTGTCTTCTCTTATGTGCAATTCATCTTCCATATGTGCAAAATTAGTTTTTGACGTGCAATTACATTTTGTACAAATTATCTTTCTGTGTGCAAACAATCTTAAAACTATATGCAATCAATCTTCCTATGTGCAAACTATCTTCCATTTGTACAATATATCTTTATGTATGTACAATACATCTTCCCTTTGCAGTTCATCTTCCTTGAAAATTCCAAGATTTTCAATTCTTTGACCCACAATTCATTTTTGCCCCTCCCCTTCTTCAAGCTTGTGGTCCTTCTACTTTTATGACCAACGACAGATGCACGACCACCGTGAACCACCCCACTCATCAACGTGGTTGCCACTACTAACCTCCCTAGTCATCAGCGCCACCGCTTCCACCCCCATCAATGACCACCTCCATAAACTTCACTTATCTTCGCCTCTTCCATCTTCTCTAACCCCACTTTGAGATTAGGCTCCTTGTTGACACCTCCACCTTCATAAATATGGGTCCTCTTCAATCTTGTTTGTGTTCTCCCTACTCCTCTGCACTGTCTTTTTTGTGGAAGCAAACGATGTCTTTGCTCCATGGTGGCTTATTCTGTAGATCTTCTTCTAAAGAATAAGGCCTTTAACTCAATGGTGGCTTTTATTATCATAGACATTTGATGGATTAAAGACATGATTTTTTGTTTTTTTGTTTCATTGGTTATATGTGTTTTATATTATTGAGATTGATTATTTCTAGATTTAATTATACTTTGCTTAAAGATGATGATTTGCTTCCATGGTTCCACAAGCTAAACCTCATTGAGGGTTCTCTAATGAAATTAGTAGTGGTGAAAGAGAATTATGTCATGATGAATGCTTAGTTCTTGTGGAGAGATTGCATAAATGGAATGTTTTCCTTAAGGGCAATTTTGTCTTTCTCCTATCACAATTATTCACATTCAAGGACCTCACATCTTTACATGGTCTTAGGTAGAGCTGGGAATCAGGGCTAGCCTACAGGTAGAGCTGGCAATCAAGGCCGGCCGGCCCTAGGCCGGCCCTCCAAGGCCCGAAGTAAGAAAAACACCTATTTTTCAAAGCACGGCCCGAGAGCACCAGGGCCAGGGCCGGCCCGAGGGCCCAGAAATTACTATTCCAAATTTTAACTATTTTTCCTCCACTTTTTTTTGAAAAAATATAATTAGTAAATTACAACACGAATCATCCAATAAATAAGCACAGTTACTAATTCATAATCAAAAGCAAACTATGTTCACAAATAACTCACATAAAACATAAAAAACATATCACTAAACGACATTAGTATGATGACTATTATTGTCTTCATCTTCGTCACTATCATCAATTTTAACAACATTTGATTGTTCTTCACTTTGAGTAGTAGCCTTTGGCTCATGAGTAAGAATATCATGAAATTCTTCTCCCGTATCATGAACACATCCATAATCTTTATTTGCAACAAATAACAAATCAAATCATAAAATTAAAGTATAGTTATTATGTATTTGTAGTTAAATGGATAAATAACTCTATAACAAATACAAAAAATATATAAATTAATAAATTTAAAAAGGAAAAAAAGAAAAAGCTACGTGAAAAGGGCCTATAGGGTGGCAGAGGCCCTTCGTGGTCAACCCTTTTAAGCCCGAAGCGTCGGTCGGCCGGCCCTCCAGGGCTAATTTCAAATATCTCGTCCATTTTTTAAAGTCCGGCCCTTAAAGGGCCAGGGCTTAAACAGGCCTGGCCCGTTTTGCCGGCTCTACCTACATGGCTAACTGGGCCTAAGGTAAGAAAAACATCTGTTTTTCCAAAGTTCGGCTTGAGAACACCGGGGCCGGGCCAGCCCATAGGACACGAAAGTTACTATTCCAAATTTTTTAACTATTTTTCCTCCTTTTTTTACAAGAAATATAATTAAAAAATTACAACAATTAAAATTCTAATTTATCAAATAAATGTTGTCAACATTAATATCCAAACAACACGAATCATCCAAATTTAATGGTGTTGACATTTTTACTCTCATTCTAAATATTCATGAGTATTTTTACACCTTCAAAATATATATGATGTTTGTCTTGTATGTACTTTTAGTAAAAATTATGGGCATTTTTACACTTTAACTCACTTTTACGCTTTTAATTAAAGTTTAGGACGGGAGGAAGCAACATGTTTATTACCTTGTTTTCCCACTTCTTTCGTTGGAGCCTGTAACTGTTAGCTTATTTGGATAATAGACTCTAGCTTTCTCTAACGAAGAATTGTCAAGGAAAAGCTACATCACTTGTTGAGATTATAGTTCATTTTTTAAGGTTAAGTGTTACACCCCTACCGGCCTCGCCCTTTCGGGTGGCGGGTTAGAGGGATCCTTTTCACTTATCAACTTTGTTAATTAGTCACTTTAATCATATATCAAAGTGCATACGACAGAGCATATGATCGGTTTGGACAACTACAATATACTGGTAAAGGTACATACAAAACATAAAGTAGGGTTAAGGGTACAATAATCAAACGTAACTGCTAGGCAATAAGTAAGTTAATACAATCATCCAAAAATAAACATACAAAATGAGATAGGGTATTCCATACGTCTTCAATTATCAGCTTCATTGCTCTTACCCTCATCTTCCTGATCAGCTCAGCATAAACCACTTGTACCTTTTGAACCAGACTGGAGTTCAAAATTGAAGCCCCGAGTAACTGTTAGACTCATGTACAATATGTATGCAATGCAAATCACAATAAGGAAATAAACATAAACCTGCCTCTGGCACAATAACCTGGCATGTACCTCCGCAGGACCGCCTGGTCAAGACAAGCCCCCAGAACCAATAGCGCTAAGGGGTCTCGGTAGTCAGGGCTGCAGTCCCCTACCTACCCCAAGAGTCCTTAGTAGCCACCTATGAACACACTCACATAGGCCCTACCTATATCATATACCTTGGACTTCAGCAGTAACCCAAGGACACACAATTCTTCAGGCACTATAGCTCGTACATGCCCTCAGTACTGTAGCAGAACCCTAAGGACACATAGTCCACTAGGTACTATAGCCCGATATTCCTTGGACTTCAGCAGTAACCTAAGGACACACAGTCCACTAGGTACTATAGCCCAACTCCTACATCATGATAAAACACACATGCAAGAGCAACATAGAGTATGCAAGTCAATGGTTACCTGGCACGGATCGAAAATAGTAATCTCTTCCCTTGACGTTAGTGATACGTCCCACACATTATTTCTCCCTAAATACAGAAAAACATTATGCTTTCAATCACATATACAACCCTTATATCAAGTTTCATAAATTTCCACCTAACTCCAGAATTTTCCAGAATCGCTGACCCAACTTTTCAGATTTTTAATAAATTCTAGAAACCTCATATTGACATGAAATTAGTGGCCCTGGAACCCTTAGGATGTATATTTTATATATAAAAAATTTCCAGGGTCATATAGGTTTGAATCCTTCTTTGATTTCCAAACTTTAGCCACTGGTCCGAGACAAAGTTCATGTTTTTGGGTCATTTTCAACTTAAAAGAACTCTCGTTTGGAAAATCCAAATGACACAAAATATTATATCAAAATAATACTTAGGATGTATAATTTCACCATAAAAAAGTTCCAAAACAATTAGACTTCATTTACTACTTCAAAACCATCGATTAGTATACGCTGCCCAAAAAACTCCCAAATTGGCAGATTTATGTAGTTTAAAGACTTAAGCTTTTTGGGTTTGGAAAGAGGTGATCCCACTTGTCCCCACACAAAAACATGTTTTGGACTCAATGAGAACCTTAAAAATATCAAAATACCACTGTAAATCCAAGAAAATCACCATAGGGGTTGTCGGTTAAGGACTTACTTTGGAATTTCGGTTGCGTATGACTTCCTTCCCTTCTTGAACCAAGAGCTTCAGCTGGACACCCTTCTTCTTCACCTTGAACTTGTCCTTGGGCAGGTGTAAATGAGGGGAGGAAGTGTCCTTATATAGACTCCAAGGGTTAGGGCTATTGTCCAAGTTTGATTATTATCCACTGGTCAGAAGGATGTCTCAGATTAAAATATAATTGTTTAACTTGTTTCTCAAGAATTCTAGAGAATTCTCGGCAGATGAGTGGTGCCCTTTTCAGCCCAAAAATATATTCCCAAATTGCCCTTGATGGTGGTTTTTAGAGTTACTAGGTGCAAGTTTTTGTCCGGTAATTAAAATAACACTTCAGGGGTAAAATGGTCAATTTGCTCTACTTCTTCTCCAAGTCAATGAGACCCACTAAATCTGCCCAAGATGCTGTCATTAATGTCCATGTGAGGTCATAATTACATGTCATTCACCTTGTCACATCAGATTCAAATATGTAGTCCAGATTAATCCTGATTATTTTATTTTCTCCCTCTTCATTATTACCTGATGTGATCTTTTGCTTTCCCTCCAAGTCACTTTTCTCTCTCTTCTGGGCCCACTAAATTTCACTTTCTCCCTGCATCTAGGGGCTTGGGCTCGACTCCAGAGACCCCGAACCGGTCCCGCTCAGCTACTTTTTGCTAGATACACCTTTCCTTAGGACTTGTGCCACTCAATTGACTTGTGTGCGCCCGAATTAACAGTCTCCTCCTCCTGACCACAGGTGGACGGAGTATAGTTCCTTGGGGAGCAAGAACTCATATTTCAGTATCTCCTAACCTCCTCGTACTACGTGCTACCCGAAAATCCAACTTTTGACCCTGAAACGCCACGTGTCCTGCAAGTCATCATTACCTTTGACATTTGCTTGGCTTATTGATTACTCTCCCCTTCTTATTTCCTCCAAAAATGCAGGACATCCATGACTGCTTTAAAAATGTCATATACTTATTTATACCGGCATATTTTCACTCAACTAATTGTCCTTTACCTCAGGACATAGTTAGGTGGCATTTTTTCCACCAGATTTACACCATATAGGTCTTTTGTGCCCCTTTTTCATTGGCACTCTAATTCTACATCTTATACATACTAGGTCTACTGACCCGTATAGATGAGTTACTTAGTTCCAGAGAGGCTTCCTAACTCTTGACATTCTTGGGACTCTTCCTAAAGTGGGCTTAGTCGTCCACTTATTTTAGGCTTATTCTCAATTCTTAGGGTCCAAAATTTGGGATGTTACATTAAGCGGAAAACATATTTACATATATTTTCGAAGATAAAAAGGAAAGAGATTTTCGATTAAGGTTATTTATATATATTGAGAACTGAGATTGAGATTGAGATTGAGTGAGTATGTGAGTATGAGTGTGAGTGAGATTTTAAAAGGAAAAAGACATCGAGATTGAAATTTTTAGGGTTCTCACTTTTTAACTCTCAAGTCTAGGCAACCTAGGTAATTTTTTTTTAAAAAAATAAAAGAGCCTAACGGGTCAGCCCTTTTAAGCTCGAGGCCTTACGGGGCCGACCCCGTTGGGCCAATTTCATTTAGCTCCTCTAATTTTCAAGCTCAACCCATAAAAGGCCGAGCTTAAACGGGCTCCTAGCTCTAGTATCAAGTCCCATTTCACAATTGAATTTTCAAATAGGGATTTAATAGCAATTTTCCCATAAAACTTTCAATTTATTGACAAGTTTTTTTCCCCGTTAAAGAGCTTTTTTGGTCTTCTTAATTTTTTATTAACTAAATAATTAATTTTCCTACAAGCCTATGTTGCATTACACTTGGAAGAATGGGGAATGTTTACATGTGATCAATCGTATCTACATAAGGTCTAACTAATATATTATGAAGTGAATGACAACATTTGTAAAGATATTATCATTTCAATGACGGCATTTACTACTACTTTTAATAAGTTCCACATTTAAGGGAACACAACTAATTGGGTAGGGTAGTGGGAATTTGACTACACTTGTCAATTTTTACAAGAATATAATGTTTTAATCACTTACTATACTTGGAAAGTGAATGGAAACATTTGTAAATGTATTGGTCATTTCAATGATAGCATTTACTACTACTTTTAACAAATTCCACATTCGAGGAAACACGGCTAATGGGGTGGGAGTGGGAATTTGACCACATTTGTCAAATGTGGAACTTGTTAAAAGTTGTAGTGAATGCACTTGTGTTGAAATCAAGTGATGTACAACTTTCCCTATGTTCAACCACCATACTACTTGTCTCCCCACGCCTCATCCAACATGTATAAATTGGATCGATTCCATTAATCACTAAGTGTGTCGACAAGTTTCTCAATCAAACCACTACGCACATTACCACACTTTACACAGGGGCAAAGAATCATACTATTATTTAGGGGTTTATACGCAAATTCGAAGTCAAGGAAATATGTTACCCCATCCTAGTAGTCTTTGGATAGCTGATCGGCAGACATCTGCTGCTTAGTCATAGTCTCATCTAGAATAAATCATTTAGAAAATAATACCCTAGTCAAAACTTAATAATCATTCACTTGGAATAAATTCATCAAAATGTATAATGAAAGAAAAATCATGAAACTTATATGAACCCGATGTTGAAGGATGAAAACTTAGAGGTTGAATGGATGCCTTTAACATATAACAAAAAGCTCTCACAAATATGTACGCATAGCTTGACTAGCAAAAAGTTTTGAGAAAATGGCGGTTTGTTTGGTCAAAATGGTGGTAGAGAACAACAATGAGGGGTATGGAAAAGAGAATGGTGCGAAAGTGATTGCAGAGAAACCTAGCTTTTGAGTATGAAAGTTTACAAATGTCAAAGTTATTGGATAATCTACAAACCAACCCGTTAAGTAGTATTTAAGATTTTACATAATGATTAGTTGGTAAGAACTGCTAATTATTGTTTACTTTTATCTCGATTCTTTTCTAAAAACCATGAGGCGTGTTATTTTTATTGTAAGAACTGTTATTTATTTGATTCATCACAATTCTTTAATAAAATCCGTGAGGTATATTATTAATGTTTTATATCGGTACTTGGATAATTATATTAATATATTTTTTAAAATAAAATAAAACTACCTATCATCCTTAAAGGAGCTAAATCATTTAAGAAGACGAGGATGATTTGGCAGTAGATGTAGAGGTGGCGACAATGAAGAGGAGGCGGAGGCAGAGGAGGTGGGGGTGGAGGTGGAAGTGGTGGAGGATGACACTGAGGATTGTACGACAATTCTTCATTACATCATTTCACCATGATGACTAAGAGAACAAAGGAGGACAATGAAGAAAATATAATAAAAGCATACGAAAATGGGGAGCTTAAATAGATTAAAAGTGACAGTTTCAAACCATCATTTGCATGCATTGGAAGTTGAATAGGAGCAATCCACCAGCAATTATGTTTTTTGTTCTCACACAATATATTTTTACATAATGGATTTTTCATAAGAACTGTCATTTATTTGAACCATGATAGTTGTTTCGTAAGAACTATGACGTATATTGTTTTTTTTTTAAAAAAAATATTTTTGATCTATTAGGGCCCAGATAATTATATATTTTTTTTATTGACCGGAAAAAAAAAACAACATAGTGGCAAGTAGCCACGATGATCTAAGTACGTGCTAATATTTGGAACTTTGTTTCCTTTAAACCAAAGTTCCAAAAATTTGTGGCATACCTCAAATCATTAGGCTACTTGTCATCAGAGGGGTGGCGTGAATCTTCTGGATGTATGTCAGGATCATGACCAATCTCATACTCATCAAGAATGAGATTGACCTTCTTGTTCATACTTGACAAGTATCTGACTAGCCTCCTCACAGCATGGTCAATGTGTTCTGTGTCCCACATCATTGCCTCAAATTGAAGGAAGCATAAGATGTGGGGGTGGAGGTAGAGGAGGTGGAGACGGATGTTAGGGAAGAAGAGTAGGAGGTGGAGGATGACGATGAGGATTTTGTGACAATTCTTTAGCATGACGTTTCATCTTGGTGACTGAGAGAACAAAGAGGAGGACGATGAAGAAAATGTAGGGAAAATACAGGAAAATGGGGAGTTTGAATAGACAGTTGGAAGTTACGGTCTTAAACCATCATTGCATGCGTTAGAAGTTAAACGACCAGTCTCGCATAATGGAGGGTAATGAAAAGGTACTTGGTTCTTGTAACGTTTATTGGAGAATGAGGAGACACACATAATAGCGCAGCAAAGAGGAAAGGTTTTAAAATTTTTATTAACAGTTATTAAGTTAAAACCGTTAAGTACATTTGGAAAATACTTAACAATGTTATTTAGAACCACTAGCAATGTAACAAGAATACTTTACAATCTTCACCACTATTGTCGTCCTCCTCCTCATTGGCATCATTAGAGAAATGAGATGAAGAGCATGACTACAAGTCATATTCAACCTCATTGTGATAAAGTATGAGGTTCAACTTTATTTTTAGCTTGTTTGTGTATGCCACGAGACACCTTATGGAGTGGTCAAAGCTTACCAACATCTACATGAGAGCCTTCATTTTTGGAGAAGGCGGTAGTGGTTGTGGAGGAGGAGGAGGAGCTTGTGGAGGCCAAAAGGTGGTGGTAGAGGATGAGAAGCTTGTGGAGGAAGAGCTCCCTAAGGTCTTAACATAATGTAGAGGAGGAGGCCAACAAATAAAATTCATAAGAATCAAAATGAATAGATGAATTTAAACAGAGGTCTAATAGTATTACGAAGGGTTATGACTTACGAACTCGTACTTGTTGTCGGACCAAACGAGAATTGTGAAATTTTAAAGTACTTTAATTTAGACTAGTTTAAAGTTGATGAAGACAGATCATTTGTAGTGTTATATGAAGATTATTTCTTAAGAAGTTACTCATACTTTACGGTTAATTGTTATGATTGTTGTGTTTTTGTTTTTTCTAATATAAAGTTAGAAGATAAACCATTTGAAAGTGTTACATAATGGCTATTTCTTAAGAAACATCAATTTTGTAAGTCAATACATGACAGTTAGTTAATAATTACAACCATTCATATTTACCCAAGAAGGATTAACGCTATATATTCTTGCGCGAACTCTAACTCGACATATATAATGCTTATTCGCTTAATCATTATTTATTATTTATTAAGCTTCATATATATAATATTATGTAGCAGGGAATGTATATTTATAATTTTTTTTTTCCTAAAAAAAAAAAAGACTTAAGCTTATTGAAGTATGCATGGTCTACCCCAAAACTGCTTAACAATGCATCAGACCCATTGTGAGCCGTAAGAAAACACAAACCAGAGGATAAAAAACCAGCGGCAATTGTTAAACATACAAGACATTTCTCTTCTCTTTTCTAACTCTACGAAACTTCACAATCAAATCCACAAACCACATTGAAAAACCTCCAGAATACACTTACTCTCTAATTACAAAATTTATGAACATACAAAATTCCCAAATTACAAATTTTTAAAAGATGGCTCAGTGCATAAGATAAGGTGGGGTATGAGGAGAAGTAGATGACACACTTACCCTCACAACCAGAGAGACTGTTTTCAGGATTTGAAATAGTGACTTCTAGGTCATATGGCAACAACTTTACTGCTATGCCAAACTCACCCTCCCAAATCACAAATTTTTAATAAAATAAAATTTGTCATTTGTAAAAGAAGTAAATTATAGAATTCTACGAGGTAGGCCTTTTATTGAATAAACGTGCACATTCTCTTGGTCTATTTTCCAAAATCAAGAGTACCAGAAATTGACTGCTCATACGAGTCCATTATCCACTGCATCCTGTTTTTCAAAAAGCCTCATTCTTGCATCAATGGCCTGCACATTCACAATATCTCAGTCAAACATAAAATGCGTTCAATAATGGTAAAAATGTACATTTAATCCTCTGACTCTGCACAAAATTTCACTTTTAGTCTTTTCATGTTATAAATTACTTTTTCTTCAGTCATCTACTCCTACTATCACTAATCTCATATGATAATTTTTACTACCAAACATTATTTATTTTTTTAAAAAAAAATAAAAAAATTAATATGCCAACATCTAAAATTTAAATGTCGGCATTTCTTTTTAATGAAACTAACGTGTTAAGGTTAGAGAAATAAAAAAATATCTTATCAAAATTAAGGGATCAAAATAAAAGTGTGTGAAGTTACAAGACCAAAACTGTACTTATATAGTGCACTAGAGCTCACCTAACATAATAAAGGGGGAACTACCATGAGATCCCAAGGAAGGGACTTCATTGTCAAGAAGTCACAATGATAATTAAGGAGCATATAATGATAAGTTCTGATATAAGAAATGACAATACCTCACTTGTCATTGAGATTTCTTGATTATTAAGTCCCTTCCTTATGACAAAAAATCAGTGTCTTTACCTGTTGTTTCCAATTTATACGGCATGTAATTATTGCAAGAAGAACATTTTGCAAAAAAATGCCAAATTGAATGCCAATCCAAAGGCCTCTTCCTCTCAGCTTTAGCCAGAAACTCAAAGCAGCAGCCATGGGAATACCACAAAGATAGTAGGCTCCAAGGTTGATGTAAACCCCAATGTGTTGCCATCCACATCCTCTAGCAACCCCTATTCCAAAAAAAAACCAAATTACGAAACAAAAAAGCAAAAGGCAAAAAAAAAAACCAGTTAGACTTTTCTTTCATATACTCCTCTGGCATTAATTATAAGGCGGAAAGAGTAGAATTTTTCTGGTCCTATTTATATGTTGCATCATTGAATTTCTCATGTAAAAATACAATTTTACCCTTCATTTACTATTGTGTAAGTTTTGTTCTCATATGATACTCCCCTAGTCCTATTTATAAGTCACTCCCATTACGTTTCACAAGAAAAAGACCTTAAATTTCAGTAATTATGTCTTAAAATTCAACAAATTTCCAAATTTATTCCTATTTAATATGCATTATATCACATGAAAACAAAGTCAACACAAGAATAAATAAAGGATATAATCGCACGTTCATATGGAAAACTTAATAATGCAATTTATAAGACAAAAAAATCTTCTCTTTATGTCGTATAAATAGAACCAAAGGAGTATAATGTATATTAAATAAGGGTGAAGTCAGAAAGTTGTCAAATTTTAAATCAGAGTTAATAAAATCTATAGTTTTTCTTGATTATGGTAAAACATATTAGAAATGACCTATAAATAGAACTGAATGAGTAATTTACTTGTTAAACTAGAAGATTCATATACCTGTGAGAACGCCTTGTATGCTGTCCAATATAACAGAGAGACAAACCAGAGGAGCCATGACAGCCACATAGTCAACAACTTCCTTTTCATTGCTAAAAATATAACCATAAAGACGACGACAGAAGAACAGGGTTGCACTTATCACTGTTGTCTCAAATATTGCTAAGGACATTGATGCCACCACAGCCAATCGTGCAGCATTGGGATTGCCAGCTCCTAATTCATTTGAAATCCTTGTACTGTGATCATGAACAAGAATATAAGATACACAATACAGTTTATATACTACCTCATATCCCAAATATAGGAGCTAGACCAAAGAGTTTACTTTGTTCCAAATATAAGATCTCAATCCACTTTATCTTCTAAATTTTAATTGTTTCCCCAAAATCCTTTATTGATTGCCCATAACTAAACTAATTTTTCTAATAGCCGCAAATTAATTTTCTAACTCTTATATTAAGGATCATAGGTAGCATATATAATATACAAACTTAAGGATGTGTTTGTTGTTTTGTAACCTTGCCCCTGCGCCAATTCCATAAGGAATGGTATAAAGTGTAGAGAGGGTGTTGAGACTGCAAAAGGAGAATCACAAAGTTAGAATAGTCAGAGTATTGATCTTTTTGAAGCAACATCATGAGAGAGTTGGCAACAAACTAAAATTGCTGATAATTTAGTCTCAGGTTCTAAAACATACCATACAGATAGAACTGACGTTTCAAGCTGTGGATTTGGTAATAGCCCAGACAACAAAACTATCAGCTCGAATGACCACCATTCTAGGCTAAAGATAGAAATCAGTATGAAGATAGAACATATAAGTTTAGAAAAGGCAAAAACTTAGGTCAAGTTGCATACATCCATCACGTCAAGTTCATAGGTAAATTTTCAAGTACACATACGCACTTTAACAACCAAAGCAAAATAACAAGCATCCATATGAGAATTTGCAAATCCTAATTTTTACTAACATTAGCAAAATAACAAGTCTCTATATAAAAATTTACGAATACTTATTTAATTATAAGAGCTTATACAGAAATTCACAAGTGTTTGTGGTAAATTTACAAGCGCACATGCATTTTAACAACTAACAATAGTAAAATAACAAGTGTGATTAAAGAATTTGACCTAATGGATATAAGCAACTCGACCAAAGTTTTATACCCTAGAAAAACAAGTCCATGAAAAGAAAAAAGGAAAAGAAAAGATGTACCTACCACAACATAATGGCAGAAGGGACGGAAAATCTCAAGAACTCCCCAATTCCTCTAAAAAGCTCCATAGAAATAGGAGCTCTGGTCAACGCACAAGCAGAAGAGAATTTCATGTATAGTGAAAGAACAATCACATTTGTCCAAATCCAAACACTAATTGCCACTGCTGCACCAACATTGTTAAGCCCAGTCTTGAACACCAGAGCCCAACAAATAGGGACATATAGAATAAGAGTGGTACAAGAGCTTATGAGCATGGGAAGAACCAAGCTTTGCATCTGGTAATATTTGATCAGAGGTTGCAGAAATGCAGATCCAAAAAGTGAAGGAACAAGCCAGGTTGTGAATTTTCCTGCTTCATGTGAAATAAGAGGATCTTGACCTATGAAGACTAGGATCTTTTCCATGTAGATCCAAACCAAAGATAGTGGAACACAAACTAATAAGAGAGAAAAAGTTGCAGTGTATGTTAGTATTCCTAGCCTTTTATACTGCTTAGCTCCATAAGCTTGCCCACATAGAGTTTCTAGTCCACTTGCCATTCCCACCTGTTTGGAAAGTACAGTGACCAATAAATTAGTTAAAAGCAAATTCTAGCCAGGTAAGAAATGGTAGTAACCTCAATTTAAAGAAAGAGTCGTTAAAATTGTATAAGGTGAGGAAAGTAATGTTTATCTTGAACAAGCTTACATGTGAGCGTAAAGAGAATCCATTAGCAAAATAAACAAAATCACAAGGCTTTCTATTCTTTGAGAATGTGAAGAGCCGACCTAAGAGAGCTTAGTACTTTAGACATTGTCCTGTAATGAGATGTTTTGATAAATTATATAGGGTTAGTATTATTGCTAGTCTATACAGTACAGTTTGATCAATTTTTTATTTTAATTCCTGTAGTTTTAAATCGTAGTTTTTGGTCCCTTGTTTTATAAGGGTTTGGTTTGAGTTTAAGGGTGTTAACTTGATTAACGTTATTAAGTTTAGGGACCAAAACTAAAACTTGTTAAAAGTACACGGACTAAAACCAAAACTTGTTAAAAATATAAGGACTAGACGAGTTTTTGTTTTAGTCCATGTACTTTTAACAAACTTTTGTTTCATTTTCTATACTTAACGGGGCCCACTCAGGTAAAGTCCTTATAAAACTATAGGACCATGTACCATGATTTGAAACTACAGGTATCAAAATCAAAAATCAATCAATTTATAAGGATTAGCAATGATATCAACCCAATTATATATAAGTCTGATTCCATATTTTAATAGCAATTCTTGTTATCCCACTTTGAGTGTGCACAAAATTGGTTCCCAGTTATTCTAAGCTTGGTGTATATATATGTTATAATCGTTTACGTCAGCCACTTCAAAACTTCTATTCACAGGAATTTTTTGGTAGGTGAGTAAAGAAATGATCATCACAAGGAAATAAAGCCAAACAATCAATATCATTTATGCTAAGGGTTTGCTTATAAAAAGCACACCTATGCCTCAACAAAACTATTCTCACGTCCTTACTTCATAAACATCAAATCCCCAGATTAGTCTTCCAAACAAGCACAAGATTATAAGAAAATCGAACGAATAATATTGAACCATACAGTTTTTCACGCAAGAGAATCAAGCATACGGTAACAACAACAAAACGACAAATGGTCAATTCGCAAGCGCCCACCAAGGTTGAAAGTTCCCCACAGAACCAAGAAAATGAGAAACAACAAAAAGCACGCACACAAAAAGAGGAA
Source organism: Acacia acuminata (assembly GCA_019022655.1). Classification (NCBI taxonomy): domain Eukaryota; kingdom Viridiplantae; phylum Streptophyta; class Magnoliopsida; order Fabales; family Fabaceae; genus Acacia; species Acacia acuminata. The sequence continues at coordinate 1,214,142 of JAFJYI010000187.1, forward strand.
AGAAATTCATTATTAACAAAGATTAATCGAAGAATGAAACAGAAACGAAACATGAAGAATAGAAGGAAAGGTTTAAAGAGGAAAGAAAAAAAGTAAGCGTACGAGGAAACTGAAACCGGTGACGGTGGCGATGGAGATGGCTAAGGCGGTGCCGGAGAGAGAGAGCTCATCGAGGTGACCGGCGATCATGATAGCAACAATCTGAAGAAAGAATTGGGAAGAGAGAACAGGGATGACTGGTCCTGCTATGTAAACGATTCTCTTCACTTCTTGGCTCCAAGTTTGCCATGTGATTAACCTCTCTGGATTCTCCTCTGTGTCTTTTGCTATTAGACTCTTTTCCATATCTTCTTATTCTTCCTTCTGAGTCTCTGGTAAACCTTTTGGCTCTCTCTGAGTCTCCGTACTGTGAAAGAACCCAGACAGAGAGAGAAAGAGACAGAGACAGACTAAGGTCTGAGACTTTGTTTTGCGTTTTGGACTTCGTAGCAGTTCTGTCATGCAGGGAAAGATCCGGATAGGCTACGATCTGCTATTTTTATAAATATTAAATTTTAATTTCAATTTAAAAATTAGGATGAATGATTAGAAAAAGAGGTACGCTTTTGTAATTATATGCTCTTTGGTTTTTAGTATAGGGTACTAACTATAAGTATATTTGGTCTTTTTTATAAGGTACTTACTTATTTTTAAATAATATTAAATATTTTTTCATGTAATCTCATAATTAATAGAGATAATATATGAAAATAATAATTAATATAATATTAAAATTTAGTATAATTAATAAAAATAATATTAAGAATTACATAAATTTTACGATAAATAAATTTAATTATATTTATTGATTTATAAAAATTATTAATTGATGTCGTGCGATAAAATGAGTATTAGTTTTATTTATTCTCACATGCAAGCCAGCGAGGGTTTACCAACTTTCTGGTTTTCATTTTATATTGACGGTCATCACGATTCCCAAGAAACTGAATCTGAGACCCGAGGGTTTACCAACTTTCTGGTTTTCATTTTCTATTGACGGTGACCAGTGATTCCCAAGAAACTGAATCGAAGACAGTTGGATGATGATGAAATTTTTTTTTCTTTTATGACAAATGAAATGATTTCATTTTAATTTAGATTAGATATGCGTGTGTGTTTTTTTATTTTCAATACTACGGGAAAATAGGAATTGTTATTAATATTAATAATTTATTATTAACTCATATTCTAGTCCTATTCATAAATACGTTTTTGAGAAACTAAAAGGGTATTTAATGCATGAATAATAGAATGGTCATATAGTATTAATTATATGATTTATTGTATATTAATTGTGATTCTTGGTAGTTAGGGATGTCCCTAGACGGATCGAGTTTAGCCTCAATTTGAAGTCTGGTCTTGATAGAACCTCAGATTGGATAAGTCAGCTCGAGGTCAGGTCTAATCTGATCTAGCACTAACATAAGCTCAGACTGGACCAGACCAATCCAGCAGTTTATGACATGTTTAGATTTTTTTTTTATGGGGAAAATCTATATAGGGGCTCTTTTAATAGAAAAAATCCCAAAAAAGGCCTAAAGATTCTAAAATCCCATAAAAAGCCCCAGGGCCTTTTCTGGTTTTCATTAAAACTTTAGTTATTAATGGGGCTGATATAATTGTTAACAGGTAGATCATTAACAACTATATCAGCCCCGTTAACAACTATATCCTAACAACTCTATCATCACGTTAACAACTATATCAGTACCTGTTAACAACTATATCAGCCCCGTTAACAACTAACGTTTTAATGAAATTATACCAAAAAATGTCCTAGGGCCTTTTCTGGAATTTTCAAAATCTTTGGGCCTTTTTTGGATTTTTTTTTTTATTAAAAGGGCCCTGATATGGATTTTCTCTTTTTTAACCCGCGCCCCCTGGGAGGCAATTTTTTTTTGGGGAAATTACGCACATGTCCCAAGGACTATAAATAAATATAAAAAAGTCCCTTGAAATCACTAAATTACACAAAAGTCCGAAGGGACTTTTTTGATATTATTTGTATAGAAACAAAATTCAGGTTTTTAAATTTTGTTGTAAATATGACACTTCCGTTGTAAATATGGCCGTTGATTTTAAATTTTGTTGTAAATATAGCACTTCCGTTGTAAATCTAACTTTTTTTCGTTGTAAATGACCTCTCTACGTTCAAAATCCAAGTGTTTAAATATTGTTGTAAATATGACACTTTCTGTTGTAAATATGGCTTTTTCTGTTGTAAATGGTCAGGTGTTTAAATGTTGTTGTAAATATGACACTTTCTATTATAAATATGACATTTCATGTTGTTAATACAAATAATATCAAAAAAGTACCTTAGGACTTCTGTGTAATTTGGTGACTTCAATGGACTTTTTTGTATTTATTTTTGGTCCTTGGGACTTGCACATGATTTTCCCTTCTTTTTTTTTTTTTTTTTTTTTTACCTGTTTGGACAAATGGACTACGGCATCTAGGACCCAATTTCACCAACTTATATCTTTCTTTTATCAAGCTTATGTTTCTCAATCAAAATAAAACACAAGTTTTCCTCACTTTCAATTAAATTAGTGACGACATTCTGAGCATTTGATGCTGAAATTTTTATGGAATCCGCAACTACAAAACCATCCAAATGTCCTACTTTGATTTTATTATTTATGATAGCACTTTGCACATCACTCTTCATGTTATTGAATTCAGAATTAAGTTTGTCAAAAAAATTCACCAAGCTTCTCAATTTCTCAACAAACAAGTTCAAAATTTCCTCCTTCACTTGTTCCTTACTTCTAATTGCCCTTACATCATCGAAACCGAAGGCTACATCACCAAAAAAACCCTACTGCAAAACCAATGGCAAAGACCAACATAGAAGCTGGAAGCAGAATTATGGACGAAACCTTAACCCTAGAAATTGCCAATGCACACACGAGGCCCAACAGGAAAACGAAAATGTTCTTCCTATCCTCAAGTCCTATGATGAGAAAATTACAAAGACCATTGGACTCACTGGGTCCCTCCGCGGCACTAGAGATTTCTAGATCATCCCATCCGTAGAGCAAAATAAAATTCATATCTGATTGTTTACAGACTGAGGAGTGAAAACTGGGAGAGGTCGAGAGCCTTTGATAGTCTGATACTCTAAAGTTTGCTCTGTGACTGTGTGAGACTCAAGAGGACCTGCGAAGTGTCGAGCCTAAGAGCTAAGACAGTAGCACCCTAACATCTCGTTTGGTACAGGGAACTGACGTGTAGGAAAGGGAACGTAACAGAGTTCCCACAGGCAAAATGCATTTGGCGCGCAGGCTTCCTGTCACTCCAACTTCCTACCTAGCTCCAAGCTCTCATAAATGTGGGAAATTGTAATCTCTCCAAAAGTGGCGGGATCCTGAAAAGCTTCCTAGGATTGTGAATTATTGGGATGAAAACACCCCTCTAAAAAGTACACGTATTATAAACCACAAGCGAGGGGAGAGCTGGAAGAAGGAGGAGCCAAAGAAGTTTGAGACGATAGTGAAAGCTTGAATCGAAGGATTGGCCAACGAAGGTTGAATCGAGGTAAGAGTGATGAATGCGTATTTTTTTGTTTCAGCACTGTGCTTGTTTCAAAAGTGTTGATGCCCTGTTTGTTCGACAGTCATAGGAAATAGGAACAAGATATGTATTGGGAAGCAATTAGAGTGATTTTTTCTTAATCCATGCCTAGTTAAGCCGTATTTGTATGGGTTGCATATTGGTGAGGAAGGAAATGAAACATGGGTCTACAGCTAGCGGATAATTGTTGTTCTTCTTCTATGTAGGATATGTACCTGTTTAAATGCTCTCTCTTTTTTCTCAAAGTGTTTAAATGCTCTTGAGTATTTGCTTTAGTTGACATTAGTTTATTTAATTTTATATGGCTACTATCAAACATGTATGGTGAAATCTTATTGTCAGTATGTCCTATATGTGTGTGGGTTGGGTAATGGTGATGAAGTTGGGTAATTTTTTATTTCCTTTTCATCTACATTGTGCTCTATTAATGTGAATTAACGATCAATGTGATCTTATAGTTTTGTGTTATATATGAAAGTTATTGTTGGCTGGTGGTATGGTGAATTAACATGACATATGGGTTATAATAGTGTATAGCTAACAACAAAACCAATTAGGCAAACCCCTGTAGTACAAATAAAACACAATTGAACTATGAAATTATTGTGACTTGATTTGAATGACAGTTACATGGGTTGTTTGGGTCATAAGTGATTATGTCAATTAATGTGGATCGGATAAAAATAAGATATGTTTGAATGTAAGTAGACGTTGTTTGTAAAGAGGAGTAGTGGATGACATTGAAAGAAAAATCCGTGTGGAAAGAATTGTGTAGATATGGAGGCAGATGCAAAGAAAATGGTTGCAACATTGGTTGGGTCCTCAACGGCTATTCCACAAACTTTACCTTTACTTCTTGTGAGGAGTTATTAAACACTTATTCATTTCACTTGGAGATTAAATCTTAAGGTGAGGAGGTTGATTGTCACCATGATAGTAGACCGAACCAAGATAAATCATTTCGTGCCTCTTCTCATTCTTTATCTCTGGTTAATTGTATTTGTGCGAAAAATTTAAGATCACCTATGTTTGAACGTAAGTAGACGTTGTTTGTAAAGAGGAGTAGTGGATGACATTGAAAGGAAAATCTGTGTGGAAAAAATTGTGTAGATATGGAGGCAGATGCAGAGAAAATTGTTGCAACGTTAGTTGGGTGCTTACCTTTGCTTCTAGTAGTGAGGATTGGTCATATAGACTAGATTTTCATGCCAAGAAAGCGAATTTGAGGGCTATGATATACAGTAGTGAGACCACCTACTTCAACCAAATTAGGATGTACCTAGCAACGTTTGATAAATTATGTCACATGTTAGACATAATCGGTGAATTGAAACCAACTAAACATATGCTAGTTGATGAGCAAGTGCCAATGTTCCTTCACATCCTGGGGCATCATATCAAAGAACAAAGTCATTTAGTTTTACATTGGAAGGTCGGGTGAAACCATTAGTAGATACCTTAAAATTGTGTTGAATGCTACTATCAGACTCCAATCATTGCTTCCGAAGCAACCGAAGCCTATTCCGGAGGACTCAAATAATAATCGCTGGAAGTGGTTCAAGGTATGTACAATGTGTATTTGTGTGACATGTTCAATTTACAATGGTTCAACAAATTTTGGTTTCACCACAAGGTTTATTAATTGCTTATGTTTGCAGAGGGTGCCTTGGTGCATTAAATGGGACGCACATACACGTACAAGTCCCTGCAAAAAAAATGGGGAGGGACTAAAATAGATAAGGAGAGGTAACAACAAATGTTCTCGGTGTATGCTCACTGGATGGCCAATTCATTTATGTCTTGCCCAGATGGGAAAGGTCAGCTACGGATGGGAGTGTGTTGCAAGATGCTATAAGAAGACCATATGGTCTACAAGTTCCACAAGGTATAAATGTTATAGTTGGTGCAATATAAGTATGTATATTTCCCTATTCAGTTGTTTGAAAACACAATCATGTGGTGTAATTGTTTGGACAAGGAACTACTACTTGGTTGATGTCGGGTACACAAATTGCCAGGGTTTTTTGGTATCTTATAGAGGCCAAAGATACCACCTTAATGAGTGGAGACATGGAAGCCAACTGAAAACTCCGCATGAGTGCTTCAATATGCAACATTCGGCTCCGGTAATATCATAAAAAGGTGCTTTGGTATACTAAGTTACATTGGGCAATCCTGTGGAGCGCATCTACCCGTGAAGAGCATGCTGGTGATGGCAATGTAACTGAAAGTCCTACAGTTGAAAAACAAATGGAGAATCCTTATGCTTCTACCCCCAATGTCAGTGAAGGTCTATACCTAACAAAGAAATGGAGGAGGAGGATGCTGGTGTGACAAAGTCAATGAAGACACCACGGCTGAAAACTAGCATGGTCCGACAATGTTCCTTACACAGTCAGTTAAGGAATTTGACCCAATAACCCCACTGTCCATTGTGCCTCACCTTAAACCTATCAACCCTCCTCCTACCCCTTCTAGGAAAATATCAAAGGCTATTCCGTTGAGGTTTATACCATCATCCAGTTTCAGCAGCGACGTGGTAGTTGAGAATTTGCCCCATATCTTCTCAGGTGAAACACAATTTCCTCCTCCACCCCAAAGGCTTGCAACCCCCATATTCATCCTAGTGAACCTGTCTAGTTCACGCATTTCATTGCCAAGATGGGCCACTACTAGGAAGTCCCCGCCAAGAGAAAGAAGAAGAATTAGGGAGATTAGTTTGTCTTTTATATTTAAATGTTTTTTGTAATGATTCAGGAGACTAGGTTGCCTAGCATGATTAGTCATTACTCCTGCTGACCTGTTTAGTGTACTAGTTGACATTATGTTACTTGGTTTGAACTTCATTGTTTGGTTCAAACTTGAACATCTATGTTATTTTGCCAATTGAAGTGTATCGTTGTGGTTTACTAATTAAACTAAGGGCTATTTTGGCAGCTGTTATGTCTATTTTATGTCATTTAACCTTACGGTGCACATCAAATTTATTCATTTGTTAATTGCTTTGTACTCGTGTATTGTTGGGTTTGCTACTTGTTGGTTTAGTGCAATATATGTGCATTGCCACATACATGCTTTAAGGTTGGTTTACTTGCTATCCACGACTTGCATCCTCTTAATGGGAGAAGTATCATCACTAAGGTTGCTAGTTCTTGGTTTAATGCAGCAAACTTTGGACCACCTGTTCATGTTATATCAGGAATTATGCACCATTTGTGGGTTTGGTTATGGTCCTTCCATCCAAGTTTGTCTTCATTATTCTGCAACATTTGAGAAGGCCAAATTGCACAATTGTAAATGCTTTCACAATTGTTCTGACCTTTTCTAAAACCATCATACTGATATGTATATTTTAGTCCTCATTGGTTATTAACTTCGTCAATGGTTACTAACTTCCTAAGTTATAAACTATAATCATAGATTTGTCAAGTTCTCCACATATATCAAATTATTATGACTACTAACTTCCTGGATGTAACCTGTAAATTTTTAGTTTATGTGCCCAGTTTAAAACACGTCACTTTGGTTAATGTCATGTTTAAGCTTAATTCTTCCAAATGCATGGCCTTGGTTAAGTTACTTACCATTTTTTTTAGTTTTCCTTTGCCTATTGATATATGTTATACCTAACCATTTTTTGTTCTTGATCATCAAACCTGTTAAAAGGACATCTTGTGTGACCCTAAAAAGGTTTCAGTTCATATGAATTTGCTTTGCATTTGAGTTACTGCATTTATCATAGTGTTACCCTCATCTTATCACCATTTCAAATTGCATAAATTCATTTGCTAAATTGTCTGATCACATTTTTAAAGGTGTATTGTTCTTAGGTTTAATGTCTAATTTGTTCATATCAAGAATTGTTGCAAGTTTATCTTCATTGTTATACAACATTTGAGAAAGCCAAATTTCATAGTTGTAATTGCTTTCACTATATTGTGCATCAGATTGCTTCATTTATACTAACCTTTTTATCATACAGCAAACAATCAATCATGTTCGTCATTTTCAGTTGGCACCTCTATTTTTTCTTACCCACGTACTAATTTTATTTCAGCGACTTCATACATCAAGGGTTTACCACTAATTATTTTCACATTTTTTTGGTTTGTTTATCAATGCAGCATCTAGGTTCAATGTTCAACAATTTTCTTCCTCATTCCTCTTGTAATGTTCACTTCTGCACCGAATTTCATAATTTGGTGCTGTCCCCCTCTAATTTGTTCCATGTTTGTCATCCTTTTCACATTTGGCCATCATTCTACTCGTCGCCCTTTCATTTCCCATCGACGTCTCATTCCATTTTCCATCTAAACCACGCTGCGATTTGGTTAGGGTTTGTTTTTGTCCAATTGCCAAAAAAAATATCGATTCCAATTTTTTTTGCGTTTTTTTCATTTTTAGGGGCATTGTGAGAATTTTACCTCAGCTTCCCACTTAACCAACAATCAATTCTTCATACCATACAATTTATTTTCCCTTAACTTAAGTTTCATTCCCATATCTATCAAAAGCTCAACTTTTTAAGTTTCCCAATCTTCCCTTCCATCTAAAGAGCCCGTTTGGTCGGGAAAATTTAAAGATGGAAAGGAATTTAGAGGAAGGAAAGGAAGGAAGGGAAGATTTTGAAAAATGAGGGAAGATGAGTTGTTTGGTAGGAAGAAAATGAAGGGGTGGTAGTTGGTAAAGAATCAAGAAATGTCTATTTTACCCTCAAAAGTAATTAATTCAAAATAAAAAAGAAAAATAATTTTTTTTGCTAAAATATATTTTTAATAAATATATATTTTAAATATTTGAATTTGAGGGGTAAATTTGTCCTTCGTGGGAAAGGTGAAATCCCTCCAAATTTGGAGGGATTTGATCTTCCCCATATGATGGAAGTTCGAGAAGATGGGTTTTTTGGTCCATCGTACTAAACGAGGGAAAATAATTTTCCTTTCCTTTCCCATGGATTCTTTCAACGGGCCTAAGTTCTTTTCCCTCCTTAAATGTTGTATATCAAACGGGCCCTAAGTGATGATTTAAAAAAAAAAATTGTCAGGCCAAACTGGTCTAGCTGGAGTAGACAGGTCTGGTCTATTTGGGCAATACTATCTCAGACTAGTTTTTTTTTTTAGTGGACCAAGTCAAGTTTGGCCACTTGGATTGTCGGGTTTTTTGGACATCCTTATTGGTAGTGACTCTTGGAGGCCTATAAATAGATTTTCTTGCACAAAGCGTTTTAATCACAAGAAACACAAGCAAATGAGAATTGCTCCCCCATATTTCTCTCTCAAATTTTCTCTTTTTCTCTTGCTCTTTTCTTATCCCAAATTTTCTTTATTTTATAACATGTCATCAGCATGAAAGCTCAATCGAAATTATGTTTTCTTTCATCGTTTCTCTAACGATTTCATCTATCTTCTTTTACAATATCATTGTTTGATCTATTTAGAATAAATCTGCTATATGGAATTAATCTGATCGCTATATGGAATTAAAGAGACACATTTACCAATTATTATAAACATCAGATTCCATGGCCAATATTGAAGATTGTCATTGCTTTTATATCTTATTTTAATTTTCTTTATGAGTTCTTCAATATTATTGATATTTTTATTTTAGTATGGTCACAAGTCATATACGTCGATACCATATTCTAAAATTATGTATCCATAAGTCATATTGTTTTAATTTTCTATTCTGAATTATATAGTCGAAGTCATATTCCTTTTATTCTTATTTTGATATTATATAGGGTTAAATACCTAATTTGTCCGGAAGTTTTGCTAAGAGGCCACTCAAGTACCCGAAGTTTTTTGGTACCAAATTTGTCCCGAAGTATTAAAAATGTATCAAATTTACCCAAAAGTGATGGAAGTCCACGTAGATCGTTAAAATGTGAGGTGGCATGCCACCTCATCACACGTGGCATGCCACCTCATCAATCAAAAGTATCATTTTTGCCCCGGAAGTTTTCATTGAGGAGCAATTTTGCCCCGGAAGTTTACAAAAGTAGCAATTTTGCTCTTCTTTCTCCCAATATTAAATTTAACTATTAAATTAGTCAAAGACCACACATGTCATGCCTTGAAAAGGTTGAACTTGGAGTCAGAGAAGGAGATCTTTGACATGTTGAGCTCAAGGCGGTCGAATTTGTGAAGTTGGCGGTCACGGGGACTAAAATGTCTGTCGCAAAACCCAGAGGAAGCATCACTTATGATCTAAGCAAATGAAATGCAAAACAAGAAATGAATTGTTCCAAAAATTGGTTCAGTAAAACAAATCAATAGTAATAATATTTACGTTTGTATAGACTGATCATTTGCTTAGATCATAAGTGATGCTTCCTATGACCAGTTCGGCTTCACAAATTCTGGCTGCCTTGAGCTCAACATCTCAAGGATCTCCTTCTCTGACTCCAAGTTCGACCTTTTCAAGGCTTGACATGTGTGGTATTTAACTGATTTAATAGTCAAATTTAATATTGGGAGAAAGAAGGGCAAAATTGCTACTTTTGTAAACTTCCGGGGCAAAATTGCTCCTCAATGAAAACTTCCGGGGCAAAAATGATACTTAACTCTTATTAGGTTGATGAGGTGGCATGCCACGTGTACACTCAGTTAAACTTAACGGTTAAAATTAACGGAGTGGCAAATTTGCTACCTTTGTCATACTTCTGGGGCAAATTTCGTACATTGTTCATACTTCCGGGGAAAATTTGATACCAAAAAAACTTCTGGGTGCTGAGCGCCCCCTTAGCAAAACTTCCGGGGCAAATTAGGCATTTAACCCTATTATATATGACCAGAAGTCATATAACTTTTAATCTTCTGTCTTATTATATGGTCGGAAGCCATATACAGCTTTATTTATCCTGAATATAAACATCTAGAAGCCATATATATTTAATTTCTCATATTAAGACTAATTAGTCTAAAGCCAAGAGAATTAAATGGCCCGAAGCCATATATTTTATATTTCATATTTTAAGTGTATAGGCTCCAAATGAAATTGACAATTAGGACTTCACTCTTTTGCCCTAATTTCTAATCCTGCCTTGCCACATTTTGCCATCTCAGAGTCACGTCAACAATTTTAATCCCATGTTGCATGCCATTGTTCCAGTCTCCATGCCAGTCTATACATTTAATGGTCAACATTATATCTCTGTCATCTAGGGGTAAAAATGCTCCATTTTGGTTACTTCTAGGAAAAAAATGCTCTTCGAAAATCCTTTTGGACACTCAATGCTCCTCAATAGTTATTTCTGGGGCAACCATTTTATTGAGAAAGTTTTTTCCTAAATTTTTAAGGGCCAACGTGATTTGAGATGAGCTTTGTCTCAATGTACGTAAACATGTTTCAATGCTAATTCAAACTTGCCATAAGAAGCTTGCACTCCCAACTTTCCAAAAAGAAATCTATTTTTAAAATAGAGCAAAATCATATGATCAAAACATTGTATTTCCCCTTCTAACTTTCGCAAACAAAATCTGAAATATATTAATTTATGGGAAACATATAAATGAATACCATTTGAAAATAATAGAGATGTGACAAGGATCAAATTGAGATTTTAAAGTGTTGACGGTTTTACTATAATGCCCCTAAATTTTTTAAGCTAAAAAAAGAGACATGACTGTATTGACTAAATAAGTAATAGTATTGGTTAAAGACGTAATAATATTAACTAAATAAATAATAATATTTACTAAAAAGTGTAAAGGTAAACTAAGTGAGTAATAATATTGACTAAAAGCATAAAGGTATTGACTAAAGACATAAATAAATTTTAAAAGAAATAACATGATTTGTTGATTTAATTATTTCATAACTCTAAAATTTGAGTTATTATAATAAAAATTTCTACAAAATAGAATATAAGTCTAATCATTTATTTTTTATTTTTATAATTATCAATGTTGTTAAACACATTACAAGTATAGTAAATATGTGTTGTAGCGTTGTCAAATGCTTTATTGGAGTTGTTATTATATGTGGCCATACCTTAAGCGTTATCTTATATTTGTTTATCCATATATATATATTATATTGGGGGTTTAAACTTCTGGTGTTGCATGAAAAAAAGAAGATTTCTACACACACATGAAATGATAGGACCCACATATATATAATGCTAATTATATATATATATATATATATATATATATATGGCTCCCACCATTTCATGTGTGTGTGACATGAGAAAACACTTCTCCTACAACATGAGAAGTGTTTTTCTCATATTATATATACATGGTGGCTTAATGGTCATGTGCCTTTTATGACTCCAAAGGGTTGAGGGTTCAAAGCCTCCCTCCAACACCTTTGGCGCAATTTCGCCAAAAAAATTCCCACATCTAGTGGCTTGGCTTAGGGGTGGCAACTGGCGGTGGGAGCTCGACGTCATTGGGCCTGTTTGGGTTGGCGGTAGGAGCGGTGGCTTAAAAGCTATCTAACTTTAAAAAAAGCTCGGTATGAAAAAAGTCAGGTTATAGATAATGATTTGTGTTTGGATTGATGGTGGTAGAAATGACGGGGCCCACGTCAAAAAGCCGAGAGCATTATGAAAAAAGGCTGGATTACGGAGCTTTTTTCCTTAACTGACTTTTTGAGCTTTTTGGACTTAAAATTAAGCCAACGCAAATGGGCAATCCAAACGGAAAAAATTGGGTTTTTTTTCTCACTGGGTCGGTAGCTTAAAAGCCACTGAAATTTTTACCCACTAACGCTGAAAAATAAGCCAATCCAAACAGACCCAATAGTAGTGCTCAAGCAAGGTGCCCCTTTCTTTTTGAAAATTTAAAAAATTGAGCTGCATTATGGTAAAATAACCAACGCTTTTAAATATTAATTTGATCCTTATCACCTCTCTGTCATTTACAAGTATTAATAGATATTTTGGGATTTTGTAAATTCAAATTATATTTATTTATCTCTTACCTTGATTTATTGACAAGACAATTTAATTGGGACAAGGGAGCAAATATTATTTAATTTATATAATCATATTATTTATATTTTTCATACATTGTGAATTCTTATTATAAGATTGTAGGACTGGTGCCAACAATTCATCACGAAAGAAAGGACTCGCTGAGCCGAGATCACTAACTAATACCAATCTAATACTAATATAATAGAAATAAAACTGTCTTTTTTGTATACTCTCCCCGGTTCCGTTGCTACCGCGGGCTTTAGACATATTTGAAAAGTTGATTTTGATCCTAAATATAAGACATATATTTGTCAATCTTATCCTAATTTACCCGTTCCTTCAACAATAATCAATTAGGAGTGCGAATGAGGAAATTAAAGAAGATGGCTAGGGTGTTTTAAAAAGTTATATGTCTTATTAGCTGACTTAATTAACATCTTTAATTTTATTTTATTTTTTATTGTCTATCTGGTATCCAGAACTTCTTATATTAAAAATCAAATGAATATTTTTTTTATACAAAAAAAAAAAAATCAAATGAATGTTATTTATGTTGCTTCATCCCCTAGCCATCAATTGAACATGGCCCATAATCCACCAGACAACCTACTTTTTTTTGGATAAAATAAAAATGATATTAGTTACATCAATAAGTTTTACAGTGTCACAAATAAGTTTGCTTTCGATAAGATAATATCTATACTTAGCAAAAACGAAAACATTTTATAGCACAGCTAAAGATAATAAATTGAGCCTGTCTAAAAAATTAAAAATAACAATTTAAACAATAAAAGAAGGAAATTCTTTAATCAAATATTGGATGTCCTGAATCACCATATGAGATGAATGTTCTATTTAAGCACCAGATCTATACCTTGTTATTGTCCCAAAAAAAAAGGATAACTGCATGATATGCCTACTTGAAGAGACAAAACATAGGAAACCAGTATGGCTAGGCGTACCCTATAAATGTAATTTGGATGTTTTATATTAATTTTTTACTTTCATTTTTTTAAAAAAATATTTTGATGTGTACAGAATAAGACAAATATAATGTCTTAAAGGTCAGTTTTTCAAAAAAAATAAAAAAATTAAACTTTAAATTTAAACTATTGAAATTGTACTTGAACAATGAAGCGAAGTGAATAATGATGGATGATAATCAAAACTGATTCCAAAACAAACACGTTTAATTGAGAGAAAATAGTTGAAAATCCTGTAAAAATTTATTGTCCAAAATTATCCAAGTACTCAGATTTTTAAATATGTGTAACTCATTTTAATAACTGCAACATATGCTTAATAATATGTAAATATATGATTAGATTCCACACTGCTAAATAAAATAGAAATAATGAATTCAATTTTAAAAAATAAATTAATTTCATTACAATTTTTAATTATATCAGTAAAAGTTCAAACTTAAAAATGTATCGGGGAAAAAGTTCAAACTTATAAAGACCACCTTATTGATATCTGCAATGTTTTTATTCTAGAAACATTATTTTTGCTTATTATAAAAATGTCCAATTTACTAATTAAGATCGGTTTTTTGAATAAATTTAAGATGGGTTATCTAAAAATAAATTAAAATTTAAACCACTTGTTTTAGTTCAGAATTTAGGGGAAATAAAAATAAAGGACCGGGATAAAATAATATTTATTATAAAAGACTATAAAATTGTAATTACTTAGAAGGATATAATATCATAATATAAATTTAAAATAACTAAATTCCCTTTAATTGAACCTTATGTATTATTTCTTGTATTCATAATTAAAAATAACTAAAATTAAAACTACAACATCTCATCATTATATAATCATTTTTTTAATTTTCAATATATTATTTAACTAAGAACGGTTAAACTCATATTTTTAAATTTTTATTTTTCTTTAATTTATATCATCATGTTACCCAATTTATATTATCAATATTGATATCAATTAAGTTATTTTTATAAAAATCAAAAATAAAATCATTTCATATTTTTCAGGATATAATAAGTTATTTAGATTTTTTAATTTTATTAACATTAAATGAATTTTTTTAACCACATAAATTGCTTCTAAAAAAAAAAAAAAAAAATCATATAAAATTTCTTAGTTTAACATATATAATAAATTATAAAAGACTTTGAGTTTTATTCAAATTATTTAATCCTATTTTTAATTAATTCTTTTGTTGATTTTAAAAAAATTATAAGTTTTACGGAATTGAAGAATATATAATTTTTTTCATAGACATATGTTCAAGTTTTGAAAAATAAAATTGAGAAAATTAATGTTTAATTTAATGAAACTTATAATTTTTTATTAGTTTTAAAAATAGAATATGGATGAGAATATAAGATGGAATGCAAAAGATTTTGTCTGAAGGATTGTAGTACTTTTAATTTTATATTTTTATATTTGATCCTTCTAAATAAATATAATTTTTATGGTCACTCGCCATAAATATATTTCCCTCTAGGTCCTTCATACTAGTTTTTCCTAAAATTTATCACCCCAAATGCATAACAAATATAGATGACAATTTATGTATTTGAAAATCACGATCTGAAAATTAATATTTATATAATAACCTATTATTTTTTATAATTCAATATATATTAGCATATTTCATTATTCCATGTGTCTGTATACTGGAGGTCATTTTAATTAAAAGTCCATGCAATATTAAGTCATTATTTTTTAAATTCGTTACTCTTATGCATGCTAATATAAACAATAATTTATTTTATTATGCGATCATTACTTGGAACATATAAAAAATACCAGAAATAAAATATTTTAGTTTAATTTATGATTCATTGTAAATTAAAATTCAAAACAACAAAAATTGTTATCTAAGTGCACAACTAATTTATTATATTTGGTTAAAAAAAATTAAATAATGAATATGCCGACCATCTAACAGTAACAAAATACCCGAAAACAAGTTTAAACGATGTACTTTTTCAAAACATAAAATAGATTACCATTATACTAACTTAATTACTTAACATATCAGGGGGAAAAGAAAAAGAACCTAAAACTGGATCACGTTGCAATCTATTGGTATTAAATTAAATCATCCCCAGTGGTCTGAAGAATATGGTCTGGTTGGTGTCCATAAAGTTAACTCAGATCATCATCATCATCATCATCATGTTTAGTATAGCTTATAGAATGGGCAACCGGGCTTATTCACTATTTCAATCGGGTTTATGTTTTTTTTTTTTTTTGGATGAAAAATGTGGCTAATTGAGCTTATGGGGAAAAAGAGCTTATTTCAAAAGCTTGATTTCCACCAACAGGGGTTGGCACAAGTGGTAAATGGCTTGTGTCCCTTAAGCAATGTTTCGAGTTCGAGCCTTGCGAATGCAGAAAAGCCCCATTGGCAGACTCTCCCACCATAGCCAGGTGCACGATGCAGGTCGGATTTGGATTAGTTAAGGCGAAGCTCTCGGATACCGGATGGGTAGCCAAAAAAAAAAAAAACAAAAGCTTGATTTCCTAACTTATTTACTATTTCAATCGGGCTTAATGTTTCTTTTATAATTATCTCAAAAGTCACTTATCCATAAGTCATTCTAAATAAGTTTTAATTTCATAAAAGCTACTTATGCAACCACCAATCTAAACATATATAAATCACATTTTACAATTTGATTTTTACCTAATTGGACTTTTACTCAATTAGATTTTTTCATAAGTCATTTTGCCCACTGGTATCCCTTAGGAATAGCAAAATCTAGTGACCTAAATTTTGCTATTCCTGATTACTTGCTACCTTTAAGATGCCATGAACTCCACATTTTGAACTTTGACCATTACATGAATTTTGTTGTTCATAGGTGTTTTTATCATGTGACTGTGTGGTTAAGAGGCTTTCTTGTTATATGGATTTTGTTATTGCTTTAGGATATTTTGGAGATGCACAAAGAATTCATATTGTCATTTATATTTGGGTGCATGTGAGAAGGAAAAGAATCATAATTCAAAGTGAGGCCCAACATCTTCTTAAATTAGAGTATCCTGATATGACTCAAAGGATTAAAGATTCCTCTCATGTTCTTGAAAGGATCCATAACTTGAGTTGCAAGATTCCTCTAATTGGTAAGTATGTTCATGCTGTTTTTGGAGATTCTAATTGAACTTATTTGGCTGAGAATCAATAATTTCTCTTATTTCTCAAGTGAAGGTTACGATAATACATATAGTAAGGGAACCAGGGTTTGTTAGGATACCCTAATACATCGGATAATTTGCGGAAACAATAATTCAAACATTTAAACAATATTAATTAAAATAAATTCTAACTAAACATATGGACTTGGACCATTTGTGATAGGCGACTTCCAACACTAATTTCTTCCCTTTTGATACAGGTCAGAAAGACAAGTTCACGTTTTAAGAGCCTAGGGTGTGTTTGGCTTGATGATGGGATGTGGGGAGGGAAGGAGAGAGAGAAAATTTTTTCTCTCACGTTTTCTTTACTAAATAGCCCATAAAAACTTTTCAATATTCTAAAAATATATTCTCAACAAAAAGGAATATTCTCTTCATTAATGACAATTTAGTCAATATCTTCCTTTCCACTCCCTTCCTTCAAACCAAACAAGCCCTAAAAGGAACATTTGAACTCATTTCCCACTTTTTTAAATGCTTCCCTCCCACTCCCTCCCTTCAAACCAAACAGGCCCTAAAAGGAGCATTTGAACTCAATTCCCACTTTTTTAAATGCCCAATACAACTATATATGCATGGAGGAGTCCAATGCTGCTATAATCTTTCAAATAGAGGCCCAAATACATTTTGTGTAATGGACCATGGGAGTTCCAGAATGTGATTCAACTATATTCAATCCCAAAAGGATGTCTAAAAGGCCTATACATGTTTATGAACGTGAATAGTAAAATGAAGACCCATTTGGAAGATCCAAGAAGCATCAAAAATGGTCTTATATGGAGTTGATTAGGATTCTATTTGTTTTAATGAGTTTCCTATTTTGCATTGATTGCTTCTTGAGGGAAAAAGACTTACCTATTTTTTTATTTCATCAATTAGTACAGTCAACTAAGAGCCATCTCATTAATGATGAGATCATCTAGGGAGTGTGTATCATCTAGATTATTCTATCTTGACTAGTAAGTTATAATATTCTAGAAGGTCTTTTGATTTTCCTATTTTTCATTGAATTTTTGTACATATTTTTGGTGTATTTTATTTAGTTAGTGTTTTAGGCTCAAATAGCTTATATTGGGCTTAGGTTATCAACTAGAGTTTTCATATCAGGGTTTTTGAAGATTCTTAGCTTGTAAATACTTCATTATGTACTATATTCAAGATGGAAAATGTTTTGAATGAATAAGAACTTTGTTCTAGGACAATTTTATTTCTCTTGTGTGAGCTTTGCTTACATTCTTGTATTTTTTAGAGAATACCTTGACTGAATCAAAGGCTGATCATTCTTGTTGTGTCTTTGTAGTTAGGGTTGTAAGAAACAGGTTCTCTTAAGTTCTTTACCTTGGATCATTCGTGTCTTCAAACTTGTTTTCTAACCAGTCCATTCCCCTATTATATTAAAGTCCTGCTCACCACCTAGTGCATTTTAATTTTTGTTATTCCTATAAAAATTCAAAAGCATTTCCTGCACTGAGATATCAAATATTTCCAAGGTGGCTTTAAAAGTCTTATTAATTGACCTCTATACTCATACTTGTCATTTCCTCTTCTGATTGAAGAAGAAACCCTGCTTCACACTGTCCAATTTAGGCTATAATACGCAGACACGCTTTCACTCTTAGGTTATATTATCCCAAATGAAGCCGAGCATACACACATACTCCCTCTGGTCCTTATTATAAAGCACCAACTAGCAAGTTTATTTGGTCCTTTTTATAAGGCACTTGCTTGTTCCCAATGAGCATTAATTATTTGTTTCCATGTCTGCCCATAATTAATGAGGGTAGTGTGTGAGAGTAATAATTAATATAATATTAGAGTTTAGTGCAATTAGTAGGGGTAATATTGGAAGTTACTTAAATTATAGAACAACTTTATTGACTTTAACTGTTTTTATTGGTTTGTGAGAAAAGTTAGTTGGTGCCTTATAATAAGGACCAGAGGGAGTATAATATTAGAGTTTAGTGCAATTAGTAGGGGTAATATTGGAAGTTACTTAAATTGTATGGCGACTTTATTGACTTTAACTGTTTTTATTGGTTTGTGAGAAAAGTTAGTTGGTGCCTTATAATAAGGACCAGAGGGAGTACGTACCTTTCTGTTTTGCCAGATTATAAAACATATGATGACATAAGCAAATTCAAAAATATATTTCGACTAATCCAGATTTTGCTACATGTTGGGCCCACAATCGTGAGGAGAAGAGCTCCCAACATCATTTTTTTCCATTCCCACACCTCAAATCGAGGACATGGTGGTAGCAGAGTAAGTCCCTTACCACTTACTTCCAAGGCATGTTGATACATAACGCTTTTTTTTTTTTTTCTTTTTTGATATTAAAGAAGGCTTAGGAAGCCTGAAAAATAAACTCCAGAATTACAAATAATGCGAAATAAATTTCAAACACTCTGAATGTACCCAAACCCTTAAGTTCAAGGGACACAACGTTACTGATAGTGAGCACCAAGATGTTATGGTACATACTAGTATTCTTAGATCGCCTTCTTCAAGTACGAGTCCAACTCGACCGTTACGGGTTCGCCCATTGGGAATCACGGGGTTGGTGGGGTGCGAGCTGAGATATCTACCACTCAAGCAGGTTACTATTTTGCCAAGCCCACCTAACCTCTCCTTTTTTTTTAACATTTTAAAATATTTTATTTTATTTTTAAAATTAAGTTATAAAGTTTTATGGACTAAGTTTAACTTGTGTCTATGTATACATGACATTACATAATTAAGTTAACCATAAAACTTAGGCTAAAGTAGATTTTTAGTCCTTTAAGTTTACATGAGCTATACTTTTGGTCCCTTAACTTTATAAAGTATACTTTTAGTCTTATAATTCTAACACCGTTAATTTTGCTAACGGAAAATGTTAACTCAAGTGATAACGGTGTAAATTTAAGTTATGATTTTGTAATTAAATACTATTAAGCTTATGGGTAAATTAAAAAATATATAAAATTTGTATGATTAAATGCTATTAGTCATCATTTGAATTCGCTAAGTCATCATTTTCCGTTAGCAACATTAACGGTGTTAGAATTTTAGGACCAAAAGTATACTTTATAAAGTTAAGGGACCAAAAGTATACCTTACGTAAAACTTAAAGGATCAAAAATATACTTTAGCCTAAAACTTATAAATATAAACATATAATCCATTTTTATATAGTTATTTCTTTTTGCTATCAATATTTTTACTATTTTCTCTATAAATATGGAGTGATTTTGGAAAGAAAACGTTTTTTCTTCTTCAACTGATACCCTTTCATTCGAAAGGTCATAGATAATACATTCTATCCTCCATATTCCCTTGCGTAAATTTAGTACTACCTCCGGTCCTAATTATAAGACCGGATTTACTTTTTTTAGAGATTAAAGAAGTTAGATAAGTTACTTAATCCTATCATATGTTATATATCTTTAGATTATTTATTTATTTATTAGTCAAACTAATTAGTTTGGAGGAAAAATAAAAATAAAAATACTTTAAAGTAATTTAATTAGTTTCATTAATTTCTCTAAAAAAGTCAACTTAGTCTTATAATTATGATCGGAGGGAATATCATTAACCTATGCATTGTCTTTTTTGAATCCAATGCTTTATTATATGCACCGTTCTCCGTTATTTTTCATAATGAACAAATAAGAGCATAATTTTGTTCATTTTCAAAAAAAAAAAAAAATCAATTTGCCTGTATCTCAAGAAAAATTACTGTGCATACTATAAGTGACCAAATCACTAAAAAATTATGTTAGCAATATGCAACATGTTGTTATTCCCCCACATCAAATGTTGTCATTCCATATATGTTGCTCAATTGTCATGAAACATTTTAGAAATAAAATTGCTTATATAAAACTGTATAGTAATTTTTCATTTATCTTAAGTATTTATTACTTCTTCTTTTTTTTTTCACTTACGACATTATCTAAGATGAGAAAAATATTCTCTAATTTTTTTAAAATTAAATCAGCTTATTTTTTGAATTTAAAATTTAAATATTTATTTCTTATTAAAAAGAAATGGAGGTAGTACTAATTTAGGTCTATCAGTAAAAAAAAAAAAAAAAAAAAAAAAAAAAAAAAAAGTATTAATACAGGTTTTTCAGACTTTATTTTTATGGATTTCTTTTTTCTTTTTTTCTTTTTTTGAATGATGATTTGCCCTTGGTGGGCAATTCAAAGTACCATGCCCTTATTGGACATATCTTGGATTTCTAATATTGCCACGTATGTATATAACAACTGGGCGCGTGTGATTTATGCAAAATGCTAATCTCGTGGTGAGATTGATGGTGATCTAATTACGCAAACCATTAATCATTAAAAAAAAAGCGTTGAAATGTGAGTACCAAAGAAGGTGCACCTGGTGGAGATTTATCTAAATACCTTTTGATTACATAAATAATTCCTAAGTCAATGATTCTTTGTAATATGCATTTGTCATATTTAAACCTTGGCTTAACGATGAAAGCAAAAATACTCTTATACTTCAGTTTGGCCAAAGTATACATTTAGTCATTTATATTTACTTCAGTTTAGAGCAGAGCAGAAAAGAGAATGGAGAAAGCATGCAATTGATCGATTTCATCAAAGTGATCGCAGGGGACTTTTGTCTCCAACTTGACTTTGCTTCCATTGTTGATGACCTCAAGCATCTGCAGTCGCATATGGATGTTCCTAAGAGGATGAGAAAGCCAGGAATATTGAGTTGTTGATGTCAAAACTATTTGCAAAGATAAAGTTTTGGTTTTTAAAATTTTCTCCAGTTTACACAATTCAGAATATAAAACATATTAATAATTATAAGGTTTAATTGCTTAGTCATTCACACTCAATCAGCGTTTAATTGCTGAGTCACTTGCTAAGTCAGCATTTTTTATTAATAAGATTAAGGGATTAACGTAAAACTTAATGCAAACATAAAACACTAAACATATTCTTTAGCCTTTTAGTTTTTACTCTCTTTCATTTTTATTAATTTTTTTTTTAATGAATTACTGAAAACCTAAATTACATAATCAAAACTAACCCAAAAAAAAAAAAAAACAGAAAATAAAAGAGGCTAGGATCTTTAGGGAAGAAGATACTCTCCTCATTATTTGTCTGTCCATCCCTCATCATCAGCAAATCATGGCCGTCGAAATCTTGATCCAAGGATCCAGATTGATTTTTAGCAAAACTGCAGCGGTTTTTCTAAAAATCATCCTGGGCCCTTAGATCAAGATTTTGACGGCCAGGATTCGCCTATAAGAGATAATGAGAGAGTTGATAAGGAGAGGATCCGACGCGATCTTTAGAGGTAGTGGATCAAAGACACAAAAGCTTTGGTTCTGGGTAAAAGACAATTTGGTAAGATAATATTCCATTACAATAAGGTTCTCTCAAAAGCAATGCCGAATTATTATGTTTCTAGTGAACTATCCTTTAGCATCTTCCATTATGTCCTAAAAGATCCTTTATAGAAAGTGCATTTCTGCAAAAGATCCTTATCCAAACATGCCCTAAAAAGCTATCATTAGCCCGCACTACCCTACTATCCTGTAAAGAACCAAACACTTGACCACATGGAGATACCCAAATAGCCCAACATAAATAGCCACAAAGCATAAACCATTGAATATTCTTAGTATGAGGTTGTCCTACTTCTTGCTTGCTTTAAGTTCCATCTCACCCACTCTCCGCTCCTTGTAATGTCATTTTTGTTAATTTTACAAATTAACAATGAAATTTTGTTTTAGCAATTTTTCCTTTATTTTTTTAAGGGTAAAATGACATATAATACCTTGATATTATTTTTAGTTGCATTAATCACTCTTAATCTTATTTATGTTACATCAAGCACCCTATATCATAAATAAGATTAGCATACTAAATGGAACTAGATAATAACATTATTAGGGGTGCTTGATGCTACTGAGAAATAATATTATGATAATGGATACTAATACTTTACCATATCTTTTAAATTATTTTTATAGCCTTTTTTTTAAAAAAAAAAATTATACGAACTAGAATATATTGGAGTCCACATTGGCGCTCATCAAATCAATGAGCAACTAGTGCTCATATACTAAACCGCAATCATGTGTAAATAAAGCCAAGAAAAATATGTCGTGCCTGTCAAACCAGCTCGTTTAGGCTAGAAAATTGTAAGGGCTGAGCTTAAGATTTTAACCTCTAAAACGGAAAAATGTTTCTCTAAGAGCTGGCCATAATGGGATGAGGGCCTAAACAAGCCAACCCTACTGGGCCAAATGCCTAATTCCGATTAAAAATATTCCTATAATGCTAATATTATTGATTTTTTTTTATATTTTTAATGATACTACAAATATTTAGTTTATGTTATCTTTTTTTAGAGTTGAATTTCATAAAATGGTTTGATTGATTTGGGTTTGGGCAATGGCTTTTTCACTTGAACTTTAAAAAACGGGCTAATTTGTATTTTAAATAATGATTTGATTTATGTTATACGTGTTAATATTTTAAAACTATATACATTCAACAAGAGAGTTTTTTTTTTTCTCTCGGGTTTAAATAACAAAAGGGTCGGACACTCTCACCAATGGGAGAGGGTTTGACTTAGAGTTAGTTAAGAAAAGGGAAAACATTCTAATAAACGGGTGCTTAAATAAACACCTAGGAGGGTATTAGATCGTGAAGTAAGCTCATCCTACCCAAAATTATATATATATATATAAAGAAGAGATTTATTCTAACCACCTTTGGATTTTGGGTAATTACACATAATCCCTTCTATTTTGAAAAAAATTTTATATCAAACAAAAAAAAAAAGAAGCAAGAGAGTATTTTTTTTTTTTTTTTAACTCATATAAATTCTATAATTTAAATTAGAAATTGAGTGTGTGTGTAGACTAGATATAGATACGTGTTTGTGTGTCTAGATATATAGATTTAGATATATTGATGATTAAATGATCTATTTAATATTTTGATTAGTTGTCCTTTAGGTTACATTTGGTAACTTAATTATGTGGTAAATATTGCTCATACCTCTATTAGAGGTATGAGCATATTTTTTAATTTTTTTAATTTTTTTATATATTGTATTTATTTAGATTTAATATTGAATGTATAGTAATATCATTTTATAATTATATAACTTAATTGAGTGTGTGTGTATTTTTTGCAAAACATCATCATACGTATTTAAAAATTAATTAAGTTTTTAAAAAATAAAAAAGAGATTAAAAATTTAAATTTTAAAAAAAATAAAATTTATAATGATAAAATTAATTAATTTATAATATAATCAATTTAAAAGTATGAAAAAATTTAAAAATATATACTAAATTGTTTTCAAAAAATATTTTATATATATGAAAAAAATTAAAAAAATATTTAAAAAATATCTCATACCTCTAATAGAGGTATGAGCTATACATATATTTAATACAAAATGGGCACATAGGTTGATCTATTTTACTTTAAAAAAAAAAAAAAAAAAAAAAAAAGGAACAAGAGAGTATTTTTTTTAACTCAATTTAGTGTGTGTGTCTAATATTGATGTTTAAATGGTTTGATTTGTTCCTTCGTTACTTTTTACCGGTGGCAAATTC
Source organism: Acacia acuminata (assembly GCA_019022655.1). Classification (NCBI taxonomy): domain Eukaryota; kingdom Viridiplantae; phylum Streptophyta; class Magnoliopsida; order Fabales; family Fabaceae; genus Acacia; species Acacia acuminata. Next base: position 1,238,444 of record JAFJYI010000187.1, read on the forward strand.
GCAATCGCTGTACAGAGTGTGAAGTTAGTGGCAGTGGAGATTGCACCTATCAATATGGGATCATTTAAACCATTATCAACAATAACAACTAAAATAGGAGGCAGCTGCAACTGCCATCACTAATGAGTTTACCATCTTTTTAAACTTTCACCAAAAGCACATTAAATCGGTTAACACATGAAAGAAAAGAGAGGAAGGAGAGATTTTGACACTGAAGAAGAGAGAGACAGAAGAAAAGAAATTTTATTGACCTTAATCTTGGGCAAATACAAACGCAGGTTACTACTTACTAGTTAGTAGCTAAAGCTACTATATTTTTTATTCCTCTGCATAGCAGTCTTTGGACTTTAATTAACAAGAAAAACTAGTTAACCTGAAGCTAAATGCCATTTGGCAGCTAAAACAAATACTACAGTTGGCTGCGTTTAGAAGACCTCATATACATGTGTACAGAGAAAAAAGCAACCAAAGCCAGTGGAAAATATGAAGGCAAAGTACCAAAAGCTGTACATGATGGGATGGATCATCACTTGCGTTCAAGCTCCATGGCCTCCAAAGTAGGGCTATGAATATCCAGAGGGACATGAGTGAAGCCATCAGTACGTTGTCGCCGTGCTTCTGCATTCACAATCCCGGCCTCCACGTCCTGCTGACCTCCTACTGCATTATTATTCTGGGTATTCCTATTCGCATTCAATCGCGATTCCTCCTCCATTGCTTGGAAATATGCATATGTTCCCCACCCTGCAAATATCAGCAGATTTAAAATAAGCATGGAGGAACCACAGCATTTCTTAAATGCAGAGATTTGGAAAATAAGTCACTCATAGACATAGTTCCTTCTGAGCTAAAATTTGCATGCTTCTAAATTTTAGTATAGAATGGAAAAGAACCGGCAAGAACCAGACAGGGACAACCAATGAGGATCTGAACACAGAAACATCTATTCTTTGTATTTAGAAGATAACAAAGCGCTCTTCAAGACAAAAAATCAAGATACTGTGGTTCATTGAATTAAGAAGAGGAGAAGTGGCATATTTATTACTAGAGGTAAAGTTAGTTAATATGGACATGTTTACTATTGACATAGTCCAATGTACTGATTGAACCATGTCTGGAAAAGAACATGATACGATCAGATATGCCTCAGACATGGCCAACGAAACTTTGACTTGATAATTTAAAACTCGTAGAGGGTGTTTGTTAAAATCAACATATCAAAAAGGACATAGATAAACGTGTTACCATCATCATTATAAGGGGGTGGAAAGAACTGCCGGTAGCAGAAGGTCGCCACAACAAGCCCTGTAAGAAACATACAAAGAGGCGATAGTTTATTTCTTCTTCCCTAATCTAAAAGAGTTCTGATATTGATATAATACCCAAATTATTTTTGTTGCAGGGTAATTAGAGTAGAAAGAGACCTAGAAGACCTCCAGCAAACACATCTTGCCAATGGTGCCAATAGTCATCTACCCGAGAGACGCCAACTAGAGAAGCAAGAAGTAGAGGAAGAACAACAATGCATAGCCTTGCCACATGGCCTCTCCGATCAAATGCTTTAATCTTTCCAGATAGGTACAAAGAAAGAAAACCCAAGCCTGCAAACGACCCTGCAGAACTGAATTTCATTAGACCAGAGGTTCATGCATTAAATATATTTGCCTATTAACTAACTAGTAGAATAAAACGATGAAGTAAAAGTAATTAATCAGTATGAGTTATGAACTTAACCTATATTATGAATAGTAGCAGTTACTGGGTAAAACTATATTAGATTGCCACTCTTTGATCCTCTATTTTTAAAATGAAAAGAGTATAAGTAAAACATGGTTACAAAATGTTTACCATGTCAGTTAATTAGCAATTAAAAAAACTATAATTGAAATATTATTGCTCACAAGATGTATGGCCGCTTGGGAAACTCTTGTGTCCTTCTTTTATATCACTAACTTTTCCATGACACACCACACCTCCTAATTTATTGTAAACCTGTAAGGGTAATCAAGAAGACAATGATTATATGACCACCTTCCAAAGCAGATTACCGCATGCTATATGAATTGACTACGTGGGGAACTGTTCCCCAATATTTTAAGTTGCTAAGCTGGGCTTAGGCGCACATTTTCACACAAAAAGATTGAAAAAAAATACAATTTACAAACTACTGATAGTTTGGTGAAAACATTCAGCAACCAGAGTTAAAGAAGATCAGAATATCGAAAAGAACGACCAATATTAAGGAAAGAAAATTTTTTCTGTCATTTGCACAGAATTGGGCATATGTCCGCCTGATCTTAAACCTCTCAATCTCTCTTTGTCCAAAACATTTTTGGAAAATACTAAATCATCTAATGAGAGAAAATGAGGTATATACAAGTACAATAGTGTTCCATGTACCCTTGAATCAATACTCCTACTGAAATTAAGAAGTAAACTATGAGAGATTGGACAATCACTTTTGACCATGTTTTTAGGTATAAGGAAACCAATTCTTGAAGTGACTGGTTATGCCCATCGCATGGACGTAGAGTTTCAAATGATGCAGAGACCATCCTTAGGTTATTTGAATCTTTCGTTGTCTAACATGTGTATCAAGCATGTTGCTCCTAAGAGTTAGCTTTATCCTCTATATGGCTTGACACTATATCTCGTTCATTCAAAATGAATTAATTAAAAAAACGAAAAAGAAAAAGGTATTCACCGCATTTGCACGAAACTCAAAATAAGTCATACTGTTTATGATTAGTGCACAATATGGCTTCTTCCACGTTATATAGTTTATGTTGATTATATTGATCTTGATATTAAAAATACAATCAATTTGAAATAGATGATACTTGCCTCTACCCCATCAGGAAAGCAACGCCAAAAGAAGTCAGGCCTAGGCCGGCCAACTGCATCTTTTATTGCATCAGTCAGGACTGCAGTGATCAGCACCGCAAATAGGAGACCTGCTCGCGATGAAGTACATTACTAACTGCATTTGCATAATTCTTCAAAAACTTTTTAAGTACTGATATATATGAAAGTGCAAAGAAAATTTACCTAAAATACTGTGGTGCAAATCATAAACATCTCTCCTACGCATATAGAAGAAAAGGAAAACAGCAATGGGCAATAAAACTGCGTAGAGCTGACCATTAAGAGAGAGAAAATATCAAAATTCACTCTGCTTCTTGCAATAACTGAGGTTAACAAGTTGCTAAAAAAGAGAGCTGTTAGAAACAAACAAGGTAGATGACTAGATTCCAGTAATTTGTTCCTTTATCATGATAATTAATAAAGCATCAAGTCAAGCAGTTTTCAATGGAGAACTATAAAAAATAAGTATAATCATTACACCTTAAATTGACGCAATAAAATGGATGAATCTTATGCAGAATAAACATATAGACCCAAGAGAACAGATCCCATGACAAGCGAACAAAGGTTCCAGAATTAAAGTCATAAATTTTTCAGATAAAGAATAAAACTTACAGGAACAGCCCACACTGGCACTGTGTTATCTTTCATGGGATACTTGAGGTCTTCCATCATGTCTCGTCCAACAAAGCGATAAAATGGATGAATGGCATACAGAACGACCTCTATCACCAAAAGAAGAAGCAATATAAGCCAGTCTTGCAAGTGATTTCTTGCAAGTGAAGCTCCATGAGATTGGATAGTGTGAGCCGCAGGATCAACTTGGCATCCCAGCTGTGAAAAAAAAGGGCAGACAGTGACATTGGAAAGGAATCTTCAAATTACCAGGTTGGGACAATGTAAAAACTCAAAAGCATTTCCTGAACTGAGATCTCAAACACTTCCAAGATGGCTTTAGAAGTCTTATTAATTGACCTCTATACACACACTTGTTATTTCGTCTTCTAATTGAAGAAGAAACCCTGCTTCCCACATGTCCAATTTAGGTTATAATAGCAGACACGCTTTCACACTTATACCAATGATGCATATATTTCCAAAATTCTGTTCAAATTGCAAAACTCTGCTACTATACTCTGGTGAATATGTGAATCAATAAAAAAAAATTAAAATTGAAGTGCGTGCGGTTTATGCAGGATAAACCAGTATAGGAAAAGTAATTCTACCAAAACGTGACAATTCAAACTACTGTATACACCTTTACATTTTGCAAAACTGTAAAGCTCTATTTCGGTATAAAATTCCGCTCTCAAATATGACAGTACACGCCAAATTCATAAATCCGCTAAATATTAGGAACATGACTTACATAGTTAACTGAATTTTTTTTTTTAAATAGCACCCAACGAAGTTAAGACACTCCCTACCTAATCAAGAAAATGGAAAGAAAACCTTAAAGTATTTCACTAATCACTAACCTTAAACAAAGCCCTGAATCTTCCAAACGAAAATCGAGATGCCAGTACATCCTTCCACGCCATTAAAAACGAGGCAGTTTATGAGCGCAGTCACAAAATTTCCGATAATTATGCCTGTAACACGACGACGCTGAGATAAGCCGATAGTGAAAGGGAAGGGCAAAAGAGGTTCATTGTTCCGTGGAGAGAGAGAGAGAGAGAGAGAGAGAGAATGAGAGTGAGTGAATGAGTGAGAAATCATCCGAAACAGAACGAAAAAGAAAGTTAAAAACGCAAAGGAGTGGAGCCCAAGGAAAATAATATCCCATTTTCAAAATTAAAAAAGGAAAAAATAAGAAAATTTTCCAGAATCTTTTCCACACTGTGAAGAAGAAGAAGATTTTACCAGTCACCAGTGAATGAATGCACGAAAAGAGAGAAGGAGAAGGAAGTTTCAACTTCCCAGGTTCGAAGCACAAATGATTTGGCGCGGAGCGGCTGTTTACTTTATTGAGCGATCGCGTGTCACATTTCGCTCTTGACCGAAATAACGACTCCTTGTTTTTTTTTTTAAATTCAAACAATTACTATTTAAATTTTAAAATTTTAAATAAGTTATTTCGTAATAAAATAAGGTATTAATTATTTCACTATTCTTATTAATCTTATTATTATTTTTCTCAATGGAATTTTAAAACTCAAGTGATATTTTTTAGTCATTTTTCCTCTTTTATATAATTATAGAGTAAATATTTTTTTTGGTCCCTGATAAAAAATACGATCCCTATTTTGGTCTTTTAATAAAAAGGTCCTTTTTAGTCCATAAAAAGGATGAATAAGGGTCGATTGGTTGACATTTTAATCCTCATAAATTTTTAAAATGTCATTTTTGGTCCATAAAAATGACGAATAAGAGTCGATTTTTTGTAAGTGATTAACATGGAATCCGTGTTTTTTTTGAACCAAAAATGGTATTTACTCATAATTATAATTGTTTGATAAAAATGAATATCAATTATTGTAGAATAAATAAAAGGACGACTCCCTGCAATCTTACTTTATTTTTAATAAGACCTTAGAAGTCCTTGACCGCGTCCTTATAATTTCACCTCATATCATTTAGGTTCCTTTAGTTTAGTCTTCTTTTTGTCATATTTTTGTTGTTTTATATGAAAGAAATATAAATATAATAATAATATTTTTTTCAGACGGTCAAAGACTCAAAATCTTAACCAATCATTTCATTCTTTGAAGCCGGCAAGTTTATGACTTCTTGAGCATAATTTTTTTATTTATGAATGTGTACACGAAAAAGACATTGACTATATTATTATAGGGTTTCATTTGCATATATAGTGGCTAAAAGTTTATTTAATTATAGTAAATTGCTGAAAGAATCCCTTCGTTATAATATTTATTGCCTAAATATATCTAAAATTTCTTTAAAGCCTTTTTTTTGTCAAGAGCTATTTACATTATTATGCAAATGGTGGTGTAATACATGAAAACAAACTGAAGAAAGAATACAAACAAAGCCAAATTAAATACAACAAAATAAGATAAATATAAGAACAAACAATCATTGTACATTAAAAATTTAAGGGTAGAAGTAGAAGCATGGACAAAACTGACTTTCTCAGTATCCAAGGTTAGAAGAAACGTAAAAGAAAGTGTTGATTGTAAAACCCACCCTAATAGACATACCTTCTTATAAGCATTAACTGTAATTAAAGCAACTGCACATACACCCCGATTGAAAACCCAACCTCATGATTAAATAAGAGTTGCACCCACTCAAAGACTTAGGTTAACTACGGCTGTAATAGAGAGATTAATTTTTTTTTTTTTTTCTATTTTTAATATATATAAAATTAGCATTCCATCTGTTTGTTTTTCCCAAGCAAATTCTTTTTTTTTTTTCTTTTAAAATTTATTTTCCCTCTGTTTTCCTTTTTAAATATTTAATGCGGCATTAATTATCATATTTTTCTTGATATTATCCATGTTACACATAGCTATCAAGATCTTTCAAATAAAACTTATATAAGACTTTAGAGACATTTTTTGTTATTTATTTTTGATTCGTAGATCACCAACATAAATGCTACTCGTACTATTATTAATCACAAACAACTCCAGCTGAAACGTCGGGACATAGATCTGGATTTTCTTAGCAGTTAGTTAGTTTCTCAGAATCTTTACTTCCTAATAGACCAAATATTAATCTAAGTGTCCCTTTTGACCAAAAAAAATTTGGATTTATAAGTCCCTTGACCAAATAAATGAGATTGTGATATTTTATATTATTGTACCAATGAAAATAGAGAGAGGAGAAAAACGGTAAAACATATGGTAGATATGAAAATTTAAAAGTGAAAAAGTCTCGTAGTAGATATGAAAATTTAAAAAGTAAAAAAGTCTCTTTCTTGACATTTAGATCTATATTTAGATGGTTAGAATAAAAAGATACAGAAAAATAAAAAGAGATGTAATACTGAGATAATTTACTTTCGTTGGGATAGGTATTAACAAGTAAAGCATTTCAAATTCACTAATACTAAATTCTTATCTATAAATAGTATTAATCATGCATTTGAATATAATAACTTTATAAAATGAACATAATTGAAGCGTTGAAAATTCCAATTGTGGCTCTCTAAAGCACGAAAGCCTAATCAATAATATCCACTGGTTTTTAGATGTTGATAAGAATAAAGGTGCTAAGTCCCACCACTACCAAATAATTTCCACATTGTGTGTCATCACTCAATTATTTATTAGACTAAAATTATATGGCTAAGTGTAAGTAGTTTTCCCTTTATAATAATGGAGTGCCAATTTCTATAGTAAAAACCAAACATTATTTAAAAAAATATATAAAAGTATATATTTAGTCCTTTAACTTCATCATGTAATGTTTTATTTTTTTATCCCTTAAATTTAGAAGGTGATTTTTTAGTCCTTAAACACTAATAATGTTAATAAAAAAAATGTTGTTATTGATATTTTAAATGTTGAAAAATCCTTTTCAATGATGACATATTAAGTTTACTATTCAAAATAATAGCGATTATTACTAAAAAAAAAATCAGACTAATGATGTTAGGATTATAGGATTGAAAATATTTTAAAAAATTAAGGGACTAAACTAAAATTTTGTATAAAGTTAAAGTATCAAATGTATACTTTTGTCTGAAAAATAGACCCTCATTTCTTTGTACTCCCTTCTATCCGTCCAAAATATAAGGCATTTTTTAAAAGAAATGCTTGATTCATAATATATGTTACTTAGAGAATTATTCATTATCATTTTTTTTTTTTTTTAACTTTTCCACCGATTTATTAGTTGTACATGTTAGATATTATGAAAGAGGTGAGTGGTTTGATAGATTTAAATTAGTGTAAAGTTACTAAAGTTAGTTGAGATAGTAAGGGGTTTTACCTTGTAAGAAAAAGAATACAAGTTTAAATCTCGAGAAATGCAATTGTTGGAAAATGTGAGAACCTTTTTGCCTCTAAACCTCAAGAGGAAAACCCTTGATCAAATAATAATAATAATAATAAAGTGCAAAGTTAAAAATTTCTTTCAACTTAAGATATATTTAAGGGTCAAGGTTTAACACCTTCAACTTTTACCAAAATGCAATAGTAAACATGAACTAACTTTTGGGGGCAAAAGTAACAATAAACTTTCAAAATTGGGCAAAACAATTAAATCCAACTAACTTCCATTTATTACAATAGCAAAAATTACTTTTTGGCCTTTAAAGTTTTGACCACTTATAATTGAGTTTTTGAACTTTTCACTTGCTTGCAACTCAATCCCTAATGTTTCTAAGTCATCTATGTAGCAAAAAAAAAATGTTAAAATATTTTTAAAAATTGCTTAGGTGGATTTTACATAAATGAAAAATAAAAATAAAAAAACAGTGTCCTCGTCCTCTCCAACTCGAATCCCTCTCCACCTCTATTTCCTAGAAATCTCGCTAGGCAATCACAATGTCCATAACAAATCCTTCTAAAGCACCATAGGGTAGCAGATGACTTAGATTAGAGGAAAGCTTGAATCCAATTATGATGCTTTCAACTCTTATAAAGCACCCAAGTATGCAATAAAAAACCATTATGAAAAAAGAGATTTCTTAATTTTTGAATGATAAATGATTAATAGGGCTTGGAAGTGGATGAGATTAGAAAAAGTCTAAGCACACCCACTTCACAATATACCTAGTGCACAATCTATCCTTTTAATAACAAATGGTGTTAGTGCCAACGTTTCACCTAAAAGGGGGTGAATTGGGAGATATTAAACATTTAAAAACAAATGCACTTATCAACTTAATCAAGAGATAGAAGTTAGAGAAATACCACTCAAGTGCACATAGTAATTTATACTGATTCGGCCTTAACTACTAGACCTACGTCCAATCCTCACAACGCTTTTGAGATTTCCACTATCTTTCTCTAAGATTCAACGAGTTCTTGGTACCACAGTGCAAGAGAGTTCCTCAACAAGACACTCACTCCCCCTTACACTTTGTAAGTTGACAATCACACTTAAAGTCCCACTACCTTGAGATTTGTTTACAAAAATTGAATAAGGTTGGTAATCTCTCTTACAGAGTAACTAGATAAACACTGAAGAACAAAATCGAATATCAGAAGATATCATAGAATAATTGAGCAATATATATATAGAATGTTTGTCGTTGGCTTCGATGATGGTTTGACTTGAATGATTCGCTATTTATAGGCAGTCGACATTAATGACCATTGTGAGTATTCAAATTTGTTCGTTAGAGACAAATTGTAGTCGTTTGATGAACTTCAATGTTCTATTGCTTTCTTTTCGCTTCATCAAATCCTTCAGACGCAATACCTCTGTTATGCTATGCTTTGCATTTAATGCTCTTACAGATTTTTGCTTTTGTTGCTTTTGAAGTTAATTTAAGCTTTAATCACTTGAAACTTATATATAAATAAAATTAGTAATATTGAGAAATAGTATAAGTGATTATCGAGTTTAATCTAATGTTCATCATAAGTATCAAAATTATTGAGATGTTGAGTTTCAAAAGATGATGAACATGCACTCGGGTGTGATTCAAGATCACTCGAGTGATACCTTGTCACTTGAGTTATCATAGAGTAACTCGAGCGTCTAGATGAACTTTGTGACTGGTAGTGAAGTTTTGTAGAAAACCTCATCACTCGAGTGCTTGAAATATAACTCGTGTGATTTTCTATTGTTTGGAAAATGCTTCAACACTACTAGGTGACTCAAATGAATTTATGGATCACTTGCACACGTTTGCAAGTGATCTCGAATCACTTGAGTGATTCGCAGGATCACTCAAGTGATTTTCAGTTAAGATCACATCACTCTTGGTTCATTTAGGAATGCCTTGTTGAAACTTGCAAGTTATCACTATCACTTGAGTGATCTTGAGCATATCAAACAAGTGCTCAAAACCATTACTTGAGTGATCTGCTCCAACTTCCAAAATCTTTGCGAGTCACTTGCAAATTCTTGCAAGTGATGCTAAAAGTGCTTACCCAATCACTCAAGTGATCTTACATAACTTTATAATTTTGTCGAGTGACTTGCAGAAATCCTGAGAGTGAAGATACATCATTCGAGTGCATCCACTTCCACTTCAATAATCTTCTTTGATCACTACAAGTGAAGAATATTCACTCAAGTAACTTATTGATTCAAGTTTAGTTCAAATACAGTTCTATCACTTGAGTGTTTAGAAACTTACTCGAGCGACTTGAATCATCAAGTTAACTTTCTTTGTATATCATATCTGTTATCATTACAACAATAGTATGAGAACTAACAAATAGAACTATAAATCATTTACATAATGCTGGTCATTTGAAGGCCCTTTAATATAAGAAAACTGATCCCAACTTATCCTTAAAAGGAGCTTCTAAAGGATTTATCATGGACGTCATGGATGCCGAGCGAGATTTCTAGAAAACAAAGGTGGAGGAGGATGCGAGTCAGTGGAAACAAGGACGTTGGTTATGTTTTTTAAAATTGTATAAAACTCATCTAAGCAATTTTTAACAATATTTTTAACATTTGTTTTGCCACATAAGATGACTTAAAAACATCAAAGATTGAGTTGCATATGAGTCAAAAGTTCATAAACCTGAGTTATACTGAGTCAAACTCCAGGGATTGAGTTATATGTGACCCAAACCTTTAAGGGCTAAAAGATTAATTTTCCTCGGATAGAAGTTAGTTGTTTAACAATTTTTAAGATGATAGAAGTTAGTTGGGTTTAACGGTCTTTCCCCAATTTTAAAATTTTATTGATACTTTTGCTTTAAAAAATAGTTTATGATCACTATTACACTTTTGATAAAAATTGAAGGTTATTTTAGCACCTTAAACCTATATTTAATAAGTTAATCTCCCTTCCTTAATTTTAATGACATGGTTGAAAGTGACATATAGTTTGAAATGAATCCTTTTGAAGTAAAATCTTTCTTTTATGATGAATTTGCGGTGAAACGAGTGATTTTTCTTATTTTGTATATTGATTCAAGATATGTTATTTTTCCTATTATATGTTTTAAAAGAAACTATTGAAGACTATAGGGAAATTTAATCTATCTGTCTCTATAACTTCATCTCATTCTCAATCAGATCCTTGTAATTTTTTAGGATAACGTAAATATAATGCTAACTAAGTCATATATAAGTTGTTAGAAAATACAAAATAAAAAAGATATTTTTTTAAAAAAATGATAAAATAAAATTTGTTTATTATTAACGTAAATATAAAAAGATATTTTATACTCATATATTACCATCTCCTTGCCTCTTTATATAATGTGTAACTGATTCATTTTACTTTATTCAAATCCATATGAATGCTGAATGAAAGTCATGTCAATAGTGTAGGAAAGCGATCAGAAACGCGGAAGCGTATCGTACCACGCGATGTAGGAAAAGATGAAACCTTTCATCGTTTTGCTTACCTAGATATTGAAGAGTTATCTGAAAGATTCTCCACGAACAATCCTTGTCTACGAACAGTCCTCGTATACGAACGGTCCTCGTGCGATCTATGATTGATCTTCCAGACTATCTCTCGAGGGGGATGAGATGGTTGTGTGGGCAACCGTTCGATGATGAACGTCCGCCTCTAGGTTTTTGTTTCGATGAGAGCCTCCTAACTATTTGTGCGGCCATATCTTTTCAAGCGGCGAAAATTAGTTTATATGCTACTACACCCAAGACCTAACCCTAATCCACATGGGCCTTAGAGTTCTTGGGTGTAGTCTCAATTAAGCCTTATTGGGCTTAAATGACCAAAGAGCACATTAACCCAACAATCTCCCACTTGCTCTTTAAGATACCAACTTGAGTTTGTAAACCCAAGACCATGTAGCCCATAAGCCATCATCATCTGATAATATACCCCATCCCTTGTCTCAAGCTAGCCTAGAGACCTACCATTTGTAACAATGATACTTATAACAAGAATATGCACTGCCCCTTTATAGAATGTCTATAATTTGATTGACTAGTTTTCTGTAACCCAATCAATTATTTATTCCCTTGACTTTGATAGTTTCTCTAATGGATTACATGCACTGGCCAGTGTCTTCAATATCCAAGTACCGAAACATATCAAGGGGACATTTCCTATAAATTCCATGTTGTTTATCTCATAAACACCGATAACCAAATAGTCTCAATCCCAAAATACCGAGTTGTTGGCCGTCATATAGATCAAACCTCACCCGTTGGTAAATCAAAGAATGAAAACTATTCGACTACCCGTTTAAAATAAACTCGGGATTAAGAGCAACTACATAACTATAGTTATCGGAGATTTGATTCCTTATGATGTAAAGAACAACCTTAATCAAAACTCTCCTTGATCCATTCCATGTGAGCATTAACTCACACCAATGTTTTATAATGATTCGGACAAAACCATTTCATAAAACATTGCGCCTAAATAAAGTGCCCAACTTAATTTAATAGTGAACCATTTCATCAATTGTGAGAACCTATGACCATGTTCTCTATGAACGTATTCATATGATCATATACTCCACAATTGATCCGGACCTTAGAGTTTGTAAATAGTGTGCGAAATAAATGAAAAAAATACTCCATTTATTAACATTCAGAAAAGAAATGCAATGTCATAATGTCATGCTCAAAAGCACAAAATAACAAAGTGAAATAACAACCGCCTAAAGCTACGGCAAATTTGGAATCCTCCTAAGACCCATAGATGAAACATGCCTCTCGAACACACGCTCGGGCAAACTCTTAGTAAAAGGGTCGCGAGATTCTCGTCGATGCTATCTTTGCTACCACTTGTATCTCCTCTTTTAATTATTTCTCGGATCAAGTGGTATTTCCTCTCTATGTGCTTTCGTCCCTTATGACACCTTGGTTCCTTAGGCGTACTCGTTTGTTGTCACAAGAGTGTGATAGGACAATTTACACTGGTATCACCCGAAGATCCGTTAGGAACTTCTTTAACCATGCAGCTTCCTTTGCGGCCTCAGAAGCAGCTACATACTCAGCCTCTGTGGCAAAGTCAGCCACATATGTTTGTTTTACACTTCTCCAACAAATGGCACCGCCATTAAGGGTGTACACATATCCCGAGGTGGATTTTCTTGAGTCAATATCTCCTTTGAAATTCGAGTCCGTATAACCAATGGTTTCAAGACTCCCACTTGAGTAGACCAACATATAATCTCTCGTTCTCCGTAGGTACTTGAGTATATGTTTAACCGCTACCAGTGTTGCTCTCCGTGGTCCGATTGGTACCGGCTTACTACTCCAAAGTGCATAGCGGATATCCGGGTCCGGTACATAGCATAGCATACATGAGACTACCACGCGATGCATAAGGTATCCTACTCATGCATTCTCTCTACTCGGGAGTTTGAGGAGATTGCTTCTCGAGAGATGAATCCCATGCCCGAAGGGTATAATTCCCCTCTTTGAATTCTCCATGCTAAACCTGGCAAGTATTTTGTCAATGTATTGAGCCTGGGATAATGCCAAAACCCTGTTCTTAGGTCTTGCAAGAGTTTAATACCAAGAACATAATTGGCTTCCCCAGGTCCTTCATATCAAAATGTTTGCTCGGCCAGGTTTTTACGCCCAACAATACCTCGTATCATTTTCGATAAGGAGTATATCATCCACATAAAGTACCGAAAAGATACCGCATTACCTTGGATCCTTTTATACACACACGGCTCATCGTGGCTTTTCTCAAAGCCATAAGACTCAATGGCTTGATCAAATCGATGTTCCATGATCTGGATGCTTGCTTAAGTCCATAAATGGACCTCGCAACTTGCATACCATTTCTTCTTGCCCTTTGGCTATAAACCCTTTTGGTTCTTTGCATATAGATTTCCTCTTCCAAATTTCCATTTAGAAAAGCAGTTTTGACATCCATCTACCAAATCTCATAATCAAGATTGGTCGCAAATGCCTAAGAGAATCCGGATAGACTTGAGCATGGCAACCGCGAAAAGGTTTCATCATAATCCACTCCTTCTCTTTGGGAGTACCCTTTCGCCACCAATCTAGCTTTGAAGGTTTCAACCTTCTCGTCCGATCCTCTCTTTCTCTTGTAAATCCACTTACACCCAATGGGTCTTACCCCTTTAGGTGCATCTACAAGAGACCAAACTGAGTTGGAATACATAGAATCCATTTCACGATTCATAGCCTCGAGCCATTCCGAGCATCAACATCTCCTAGTGCTTCGTCATAACTCGTGGGATCACCATCTTCTCGCGATGATGTCATCCCGATTTGACTCACCCAACAAGAGATATCTTGCGGGTTTACGAATCAATCTCCCACTACGACTTTGTCGCACTTGATGTCGTGCATCTACTGGGGTCCACATTTTGTGGGTTGACAATTTCTAGATGAGGACCCTCATTAAGTGGATCAACCAATTCATGATTTTGTTCTTCATTTAGTTCAACATCATGCTGAACTTCTGGTTCCTATGTATGTTCAGATACATTTTCCCCTCTTTGAACAACCACAGGAACAAAAGCTGGAACCCCTTGAGGTTGTGGTGAAACTTGATCGAGACTAGCTCATCAAGAATAACCTTACTTCTTGGCTTATAGTTTGTCATATAGTCCTCCTCTAAGAAAGTCGCGTGAGTGCTCACTATGACCTTCTTTTCTCTTGGACTATAAAACAACCAACCTCTAGTTCCTTTAGGATAGCCTACAAACATGCATACTTCAGTACGCGAGTCCATCTTGTCCGGTTTCGTTTCAAGACATGTGCCGGAGCACCCCAAATCCGAATATGATTCATGGTGGGCTTACACCCTTTCCACAATTCTATTGGTGTCGTTGAAATCGACTTGGACGGAGCTAAGTTCAATAGATACATAGCTGTTTCTAAGGCATATCCCTGAATGAATCGAAAGTGATGAATAAGCGAGCATAGATCTTGTCATTTCTAAAAGGGTTCTATTTCTCCTTTCAAAGCAACTCCATTCTCGTGGGGTGTCCCGGAGAAGATAATTGTGAAACTATCCCCTCTTTGGTCGTAAGACCGAACTCTCCAGATAGGTATTCACCCCCTCGATCGATCGAAGAGTCTTAATTTGAACACCTAGATGCTTTTCGCCTCATGCCTTGAACTCTTGGAATTTCCAAAAGCTTCGGACTTGTGACGCATCGTACACATGTCCAAATCTAGAGTAATCATCAAGTAAATGTGATGAAATATCGATACCCGCCCCGGCTTGGACATTTATTGGTCCACATACATCAGTATGTACCAATTCCAGCTGAAGTGTGACACGTTTTCCCTTGGCCTTGAAAGATCTCTTGGTCATTTTACCCTCTAAACAGGATTCACACACCGGTATCGGTTCAAAGTTCGGGGATTTTAAAATCCCACTTTTGACCAAACCTTGGATCGTTAGGCTGCCGAACCACCCCAAAAGGGTGGCCACGCGCCCACGCGCGCCGGCCGTTTCGGCGCGACGGCCACGCTTCACCACTTGTGGCGGCGCGTGGATTGTCTTTTGGCGGTGTTCCGACCGCCACGTTGTTTGTCTTTCCGTCCTCTTTCCATCCATATATGGTTTGTCCAAATCCGAGATCCAGAAGTCCACGAAAAGTGTCGTACAGTGTTGTTTGCTCATATTCTTCGCGTTTCTTGATCTCCAACTTTTACAGGAATTCGAAAAATACATAGAAATTCGAAAAGAAATCATAAAAAAGAAGGAGGAAACCTACTCATATGGGATTAGCCTCCTTGTTACAAATCAAGAATTACACGAGAGAATCTAACCATGGATTAAAGTATTGATATGATTTATAAACGATAACTACTATGAAACAAATAACAAATATAGAAACAGATGCCATCTTTTCAAAAATAATTTTCGAAAATAATCACATGAAATTTCAAAACTCGGTTCTTTTCCTCATCGCTATTGGCTTTGATACCAATTGTAGGAAACTGATCAGAAACGCGGAAGCGTATCGTACCACGCGATGTAGTAAAAGATGAAACCTTTCATCGTTTTGCTTACCGGATATTGAAGAGTTATCGAAAGATTCTCCACGAACAATCCTTGTCTACGAACGGTCCTCGTATACGAACGGTCCTCGTGCGATCTATGATTGATCTTCCGGACTATCTCTCGAGGGGGATGAGATGGTTGTGTGGGCAACCGTTCGATGATGAACGTCTCGCCTCTAGGTTTTTTTTTTCGATGAGAGCCTCCTAACTATTTGTGCGGCCGTATCTTTTCAAGCGATCGAAAATTAGTTTATATGCTACTACACCCAAGACCTAACCCTAATCCACATGGGCCTTAGAGTTCTTGGGCTGTAGTCTCAATTAAGCCTTATTGGGCTTAAGTGACCAAAGAGCACATTAACCCAACAAACAGTTACTAAGCAGTTACTAACAAAATTTCACTTACAAATTACTAACAAATTATGAGTGCAGAAACTAATATCTATTATTGAGAAAACTACTCCCTTTAGTCTTTTTCATAAATTATAGATAACTGAATTACATAGATTAAGAAATTGGTTAAAATTGATTAAAGTTAATAAATGTGTAATATATATATTTTTCAAATATATCCTTATTTATGAAGAGAAAGAATGTGAAGAAAAGAGGGGAAAACATGAAAGATCATGTATGGCTACAGGAAAAGGTGACGAGAGAGTGGAGTAAAGAGGAGAGAATAAATGATCAATACTCCTCCTGTTTTTAATATGATCTTAAATATTTTAAATGAGTTTGGTTTTTTTTTTTTATAAGCTAGACTTAACATATGTCTAAACATTTAATGTATTCTTTACATTTTCACATATAATTAATTATATATCTCTCACAAATTTTTTTCTAGGGTTAAGAGACATTTTTGCCTCGAAAGTTTTCACCAAGAAGCAATTTTTTCCGTAAGTTTTTCGGGGAACAATTTTTCTCCGGATGTGTTAAAAATAGGACAATTTTTCCCTTGTTGTTATCCTGATTAATTTTAATTGTTAGTTGACAAAATATGCTGAGCTAACAGTCCACATGTCATCCACGTTATTTTTGTTGAGGTGCCAATTTGTCCTAGAAGTTTTTATTCTAACCGTAAAAAATATGAAGTAAATAATACATGGACTTCCAGCGCAAATTTACACCTCAACAAGAATAACGTGAATGACATGTGAATTTCTAGCTTAAGATATTTAGTCAACTAACAGTCAAAATTAATTGAGATAACGGTTAGGAAAAATTTGCTCCATTTT
This sequence comes from Acacia acuminata, assembly GCA_019022655.1. Lineage (NCBI taxonomy): Eukaryota > Viridiplantae > Streptophyta > Magnoliopsida > Fabales > Fabaceae > Acacia > Acacia acuminata. The sequence goes on from JAFJYI010000187.1 coordinate 1,255,567, forward strand.
TAACATTTTGGAGGTAAAATTGTCCCTTAAACCTTTTTTCTACTCATTATCATTCATGTCTTTTTTCACTCACCTCTTCGTAAATAAGATTGTTTTGGGAAAATAAATTGCATTTTTATATATTTATTGTCTTTAACAGATTTTAACTAACTTTTTTATTTATGTTTTTTAGTTATTTAATATGAAGCTTATATAATGGACACATATAATCAAATAGGGGCAAAAATAAAAAATGCATCAAATGTTCATCTATTTCTGAATGGTATAGGAGCTTGTAAAAAGTAGCAAACCAATTTAAAAAATTGTAACTTATAAAAACAAGAGGAATTATAAAGATATAATAAAAAGAATGGTAACAACTTAATTAAAAATAAGGTGAAATTACAAAAGTGCGCATATTAATATTTTCCCTCATTTAATAGTAATAAAACGAATTTAACAAGAGGACAAGAAAATTTGGTGAGAATAGGACAGGTTGGACGCCCAGTGGTGTCCCATCTCTTGTTCCACATTGGTTTATGCCATGACTTTCTTTACCAAAACAAACACACTTTTACCATGGTTCATTATAAACTATAATTTATATTTTAAGTTTTTAAGATATATTTATCTAATTTAATTTCATTAAAAAAGTTAGTTAAATTAGTTAGTATGTCATCTATTGTCTATAATACTGATCAGGCTTTGGTCTTTTGATGCTCCCATCCTCTGCATCTAAATAGCGCTGTTTTGTCTTCAAAAAACTGAAGCTACATTTTTTTTTTTTTTTTAAAATATATATATATATATATATATATATATTTAAAGATCTTTTACGAGCCTTTTAAATATTTTTTCAAAAAAAAAAAAACTTGATCATTTAAGTATTTATATGCAATATCTTTTTAATAAAGATCAACACCCTTAAATATTTTTTCAAAACAAAAAAAAAAAGGTGCAGCTTCAATTTTTTGAAGCCAAAACGGCGTCGTTTATATGCAATAGATGGCAACATCAAAGGACCAAAGCTGGATCCCCCTACTTATATTATTAAAAAAAAAAAAAAAAAAAAAAAGTATAAACACAAGCATGGATGTGTAGGAAAAATAATTTGCATAGTTTTACTCGTATTCTTCAATATCTTGAGTGAGATCATTTTCTGTCGGTGACAAAAAAAAAATTCATGACCAAAAATTTAATTTGCATATTTTATTTACAAGCATGGTATCAAAATAGCCTGTTCGAAGGGTTTAAATGGGTCAACTGGATCCATTCCCCCCCCCCCCCCCCTAATTGAGCATGATGGGATATTTATGAATGTTTTATATATTTGTAAATTGATACATTTTTATTTAAGCATTATTTTAATTATGATTTGTCTAATCTAGTGTTAGCCCCATTTTAAACCAAAGTCTCAACTGGTTTGTTGACCAGTGCTGGAACCTTGTTTACAGATAAAACATGAGAAGATATATTAATAAACAGATTGATCAATATATGAAAAATATTATAAGAGTTATCGCCAAATTTAGGTGACAAGTTCAAATCATATAACTGATAATATCGAATAGAAGCAGTTGCGTAAGAACATATATATAATTAAAATTTAAGACATATTGTTATTTACACGAACTCATCATCATTATTTAATTTATGACGCAGCTTTTTTGCCAGAAATTTATGATACAGCCACTAGCTTAGTGTCAAAACATTATTAAATGCTTACCAAACTTGTCCAACGTTAGTTGGTGGGATCATAATCACTCGCAAAAGTGGATCTGGTTTAACTTATTAAAAAAAAAAAAAAAAGGATATGGTTTAACAATTAACTAATTCACATTAGGTTCTAATTGATTTTTAACTTATTTAATTATTGCATCAAAAACAAAAGAATCATTTTTAATAGCAAATACTTCCTCTTTTTCTTTTCACATAAGCCAATAATTTGAATTGTGATCCTTTTTAAAGAATCTTAAAATTGTCTAAATATTTGATTTTTTTTTCATTTTTACCCCTCATTTTTTTAAATTAAGGATTTTTTTTTAGGCTTAAAGTACAAAGGGTTTTCGTCTCTCTCGTAAGTGCGCTTCCCGATATTTGAATTTGTGTTCTTCTCTTTTCAAGGGTGAGGATGTTTATCACATCAATCAACAGCTTGTTGGTTGCCCCTCATTAATTATATACTACTTCTAGTCTTAAATATAAAAGTCAAGTTAACTTTTTTTTTTTTTAAGATTAACTAAGCTAATTAAATTACTTTAAACTATTTTTTTCAAACTAATTTATCTGGCTTATAAATTAATATAATTTAATCATACATAACATATGATTTAATTAAGTAACTTATTTAATCTTTCTAAAACAAAATCAATTGGATCTTATATTTAAAACAAACAAAAAAAGTAGTATATTACATTAACTTTTTGTTGTATTACATTTGACAGGGATTACATAAGAAATTGTATTCTGATTTATAGGAATCCCTGATTTGTAGGGATTAGGAATAATCTTCATTAATAGTCATTATGAGTCATTACTATTGAAGCTCTCTTATCTTCTATATATATGTAACGTTTATATGTAAATATAGGACACAACATTCATTCTTTCCGTCTCGTTCTTCCCCCGTCACCTCCAATTTTTTTCCTCGTTTTATTGAGAGCTATTCTCTCGATTTTACTCTTTTTTTTTTTCTCATTTTCTCGAGACCTATTCTCTCGATTGCTCCATTTTTTTTCCTCGTTTTCATGAGAGAAGCTATTCTCTCGATTTTACTTTAGTTTTTCCTTGTTTTCTCGAGACCTATTATCTCGATTGATCCTGTTTTTTTCTCTCCTCGTTTTCTCAAGATCTATTATCTTGATTGATCCTATTTTTTTTCCTTGTTTTCTCGAGACCTATTATCTCGATTGATCCTTTTTTTTTTTGGAGTTAACTTGTCTCCCTCCAAGAGAGAGTTAACATGGTCTCCTTCTAGGTTTTAGAGTTAACTCAAGTGGGTTACTCATTGTATGAGCGTATTGTTTTTTTGTGGTTCACATAATATGATTCTTCATCTTTCTTTTTTTTCTCCATATTATTTCTTCTAATCACTTTTTTTTTTTTTTTTTATTTGATCGATTTATCTTCTAATCACTTTTGTTAACCGTTTGGTGTTGGTCCTTGATGAGACATTTGAAGTATTTTTTGGTCCGTCACTTGTGAGACCGTTTGTTGCAGACATATTCACAAAGTCAGTTCATCCTACTCAGTTTCATGAACTCAAGTCTAAACTGGGCATCCAAGACATCCATACTCCAACTTGCGGGGGGTGACAGGGATTACATAATAGGAATCCCTGATTTGTAGGGATTAGGAATAATCTTCATTAATAGTCATTATTAGTCATTATTAGTCATTACTATTGAGGCTCTCTTATCTTCTATATATCTCTTATCTTCTATATATATGTAATAACGTTTATATGTAAATATAGGACACAACATTCATTCTTTCCGTTCTTCCAAGTCACAACATTCTCCTTCCCATTTTCTCTTATTTCCCCCTTATAAATGAGAGAATATTTGGGAAAAATATTTAATATTTTTAATTAATTTTAACCGTTTTATTAAACTACATGATTCAATTATCAAGCTGTTATAAAAGAGATGGGGGAGAGTATTAGTTTTATTTTACAATTTTCGTCTCAGTTGTTTGACATTTTATTGATTGTTATAGAATTTGAAATCGCATTACGTCAAATTAAATCCCAATTCTTCATAATATTAGTCAACACTTTTATACAAAATTACCTATAAATTGTAAATGATCTCATTTAAAATAAATTTAGAAGTAGATTATTTCATGAGTTTTGAGTTCACGTAATTCCCCATGGTATATGCCTCTAATAAGTAATAGTATGGTCAATGATAACTCGTGTGTGTGTATATATTTTGTTTGCCAACAACTCATGTGCAGATTTAAATCTTATAACAACACTTATCAAATATCTCAGTAAGTGATTTTTAGCTTAAAAAATGTTATATAATGATTTATTGTATAATTTTATTATCTCTGTAATTGACTTGTATCCTGATTAATTTGTAAAGTTCTAATCCTTTGTTTGAGATGTTTAGTATTTTTTTTTTTATATGAGAGATTTTTTTTATATAAGGAAAGTTACAAGATGGGAATAACTCCCAAACACTCATGATCAATCCTAGCTCGAAGGAATATAGGGCAATCACTCAAAACAACAAACTTTTCTAAATAGCCTTAGCTAGAGCATCAGCTATACCATTAAGCTCCCTCGGAATATGGCACAAAGTGACCTGCCAATCCCTAGATAGCAAAATCCTAATCTGATCCACTAATAGATTACCAGCAGCAGCGCTAGCATCCATTAAGCAATTTTTTTTTTTTTTTTTTTTTGATATAAATGATGGCAAAACACCTACATTACAAAAAGCAATTACATAAAGGAGGAATTTAATCCTAAATATACCCAAGTCCTTTAGGAATGACACACATTGCCGATTTTAGGTATCCACAACTCTATTAAAATCTGAGATGACACGTGCATCCACTTGTCAATCCCTACTTATCATATCGAGCTTTCACAATCAAATACTACTCGAAATACATGAATTATAGAATCGATTAATAACCTCTCGGAATCGACTCTAAGATAAGCAAAAGAATTAGATTATAAATAAGCAATTGATAGCATCACTAGAATCAGATTCTAAAATGATCTTACTTGCACCCAGATCCCATGCAACACAGAGACCCTCATGAATGGCCCACATCTCAGCCACAAAAACACTACAAACACCAATCATTGAGATGTTTAGTTAGATAAGGCAAAAGAGGGGGGGGGATTATGGGAAGCAGTGAGTATTGGTGGGTGCATGTGGACTTCTTTTCTTTTAGGCTCAGCTCATTGGGCCTGATTTTGAAAGAAATGTCTGACCCAACATGATTATAAATAAGCCATAAATTATGTATAATAAAAAAAAAAGCCATAAATTAGAGGAAGATATTTAAATATGAGTTTGCTTAGCTGGTAATAAGCTCTTTCATAATGGAGCGTCACAAATTTGAATTTGAAATTTTGTCTTCATGGTGACCTAAACGAGCTACTTTCTACCGGGTGGAACCAACTTATGCCTTGTTTGCTTGTGAAGCCAGATTTTTGATACAGCAGAAGTAAGAATGAATATGAGAATGGAATATTGGAGATAAGTATATAGAAGACATAATTATAAAAATAAAATATAGGAAACACATTTATGGAAAATATAAAAGAGAAGGGTTGGAAATAATTTAAGCACAAAAGATTAATAAATTGCCAACCTTTTCTCAAATTATGAAATAGCTTGATAAGTTTTAGTGTAGACCTGTTGTAAGTTACAATATAGTTCTAAAACTTTGATTTGATGCAACTCAATTTCTATGGTTTAAATAGAACCTATATAGAAAAAATTATATATTTAATGAAATTTAATGGCAAAAATTTTAAATGATTAAAATTATACGGACTAAATTTTGGTGAGTTAAAGTTCGAGAGGTGAAGTTCCAATTTAGCCTATAAGAGTTGAGGTATATCAAGTTAAAGTTTAAGGACTAAGTTATAACCGAGTCAAAATTATAGAAATCAAAAAATTAAAATTTTCCGTAATTTTTTTTAAATGGAATTTTTTCTGTATAAAAGTAAGGACATGGTTGACTTTTGGTTAGAAATGTCATGGAAGGGGGAAAATTACCAATATAGGAAATTTTTGCAAAAATTGTACCAAATTAAAGTAGATGGAAAAAGATTTACCGAATTAGGGCAGTTAGTGGCGTCGCGTCGGATAACGCCACCGGTAAGCGTCGGGGTCCACGACGCCACTAATGGCGTGTATTAATTGACGACTTTTGGCGTCAATTTTTTTTTAAAAAAATATAATTTTATAATTATATTTAAAATTATAAATAATATTTAAAATGATAAATTATAATTCTATTTAATTATAAATAATAAAAAGAGTAAATAATAATTTTAATTTATAATTAAGGGAATTAAAATATTTAAAATTTATTATAAACCTTAGGATAAAATATTAATTAGTAAAAATTAGTGAATTTATTATAAACATTAAGATAGATGACTAATTATTTAATATTTTGTACATTAATAATTTGATATATAAATTGTAAAATATTATTAGCTAAATTTAATTAAAGAAATTTGTGAGAATAATAATTAGTGAATTAATAAAAATATTTTGTGAAATATGTTTTATATTATTATTTATAGAGTACCCTGAGATAGATATGATAAGTTTAAATAGAGAATAATAATTATTTAAATAATTAATTTAAATAATTAATTTAATTAATTAATGTATTGTGTTATTGTAAATTTTTATTAGTCAAATGGATGATCCACGCGCCCGAAATTATTAATCGCATTAATAATTGAGATTAATTGCGGGCGCGTGGATAATTCATTTGACTAATAAAAATTTATAATAACACGTTACATTATTAAGTCACTAATTAATTATTCTCTAATTAATTAATTAGTGAATTAATTATTTGACTAATTATTATTTTCTATTTAAGCTTATCCTATCTATCTCGGGTACTCTATAAATAATAATATATCACATATTTCACAAAATATTTTTATTAATTCACTAATTATTATTCTCACAAATTTATTTAATTAAATTTAGCTAATAATATTTTACAATTTATATCAAATTATTAATGTACAAAATATTAAATAATTAGTCATTTATCTTAAGGTTTATAATTAATTTACTAATTAGTCTTCTATCCTAAGATTTATAATAAATTTTAAATATTTTAATTCCCTTAATTATAAATTAAAATTTACTCTTTTTATTATTTATAATTAAGTAGAACTATCATTTATAATTTTAAATATAATTATAAAATTATATTTTTGTAAAAAAAAAAAAAAATTGACGCCTATGGCATCAATTAATAATTGACACCACAAGGCGTCAATTAATATACGCCACTAGTGGTCTCGTGGCGTCAATAAATACGATGCCACTGCTCAATAGCGTCATATTATCTGACGTCACTGAGCAGTGGAGTCGTGGACCCTAACGCCACTAGTGGCGTCGCGCATTTGTTTGGTAAATCTTTTTCCATCTATTCTAATTTTTATAAAAAAATTCCTGTATTGGTACTTCCCCTCATGGGAAGTTGAAAAATTGGTCAAGCCAGTTAAGCCAATGTTTAACCCAAATGTTGAGTTTGAGGTTTGCATGATTTCAAGAGGAGAATCATAAGAAACATAAATGGGTTGGCTCATTTAACCTCATGTATTCGTATTATTATTGGATAAAATAGGAAGGAACAAAATTTTGCCCAAAAATCAGAATAGGAGGAAAGACTTTTTTTTGAAAAAAAACAAAAAAAAAAAAAAAAAAAAAAAAAAAAAAAACTTGAAGTCCTTAACCTTGTTTGGTTCTGAAAATTTAAAGATTGGTTTGGTGCATTAATTTGATACTCCCTCCGATCTTAATTATATGACATATTTATTTAATTTTGGAGAGATTAAGGATAGAAATTAAATTAGTTGATTAATTTTTTTCCCAAAATGCCCTTATTTAATTTAAAATTTAAAATAACATCTTGTTACTCGATTTTTTGTTCTTTATCGGATCTCTCGTACCTCACATATGACTTTTGCAAACTATCACATAGTTTGTGTGTTGTCAATTTCTCTTAACAACTTCCGGTCTCCTCTTGGAGGTTGAAAGTGTAATTTAATAATGATGTCATTATTCAATATGATGAAAATTACTCAAAATCATTTTATTAAAAAAAAAAAAAAAACACCATAGAATTGAAATGTATTTGGCATTAATGAGTTGTAAGCATTACTCACTTTATAGAATATATAGATGCTTTATTAAATTAGTATTGTGTTTAGCTAATATTGAGAAAATATTAATAAGATATTTTAGGAAGAAATTGACAAAAGTTAGAACTTTGTTTTATAATTAAGATCAAGATTAACTCTTAAATATTATCTTATAATTAAGACCGGACACCAAAACACCACCGGAGCGAGTAACATTTATCCTACGTTATCTCTTCCTTACATATTAAATTATAGAATCCCTCATTTTATGATCCACAATAACTTTACCATATATATATATATATTTTTGCCGAGTTACTTTATCTTATAATGGTGTCTTAAGATTTTTAATCCAGTTATTTTAATGAAATAGAGATAGGGATAAAAACAAAGTATCAGCATTTATATCTGTGTGGGTTCCACAATATCATCTTATCTTAACTTTATTCCTTGGGTAATGGTAAAATTGATAATTAAAGCAAAGAAATAATAAATAAAACATTGAAAATGCTCTGCTATTCTTATGGCCACTAGTCACTACATTTTCTTTAGAGACATGATTCATTAATAGTAAAAGATTTGATTTGGGAGAATCATGTATAAATCTGATTAAAATCTTAAAAGTTAAATTTAGACATCTACTTTTAACAAATTATTGATGAAGCCTTTTTCCCTAATTAGAAATATTTGAATATTATTAAAAAAACAAGAACGCCCTCCTATAATTAAAAAGGAAAATTGAATGTTAATGTGGCCCATTTTTTATTATTTCAATGGGATTTATTTAAGATTTGCTATTTATTTTTAGTTGTTTTTATGATTTAACTTTTTAATAAAACAAACAAATATTTATCTATATATACAATATAATTTTTAAAAAATATTTACTATTCAAATTTGTATATATCCTGTATACTCGCAGTAAATATTTTTGTCAAAACAAGATATTATATAAATATAAGAATATAATGGGTGGATTTATTGTTCTACTTCATCAAAAACATTAGCATGTGGTGGTTGGAGAATTTCACTTGTTCCATTTCTTTAACGTTGATTCTATACACAAGACAAAGAAATCTGTTGTCCTTTCTTTTAAATGGAAATTAAGGAACATTGATGTGCCTATTTTATTTTTGAATCACATATTAAATCATGGAATTGAATTCCTTGGTTTTTAATTAATACACTAATAATCATAATTAAAAAAGAGAGAGCAAAGATAGAACTGAATTAGTCCATAGAGATGGCTTGGGAGATAAGAGATGACTTGGATGGGGGTAATGTAGTCATTTAACAATATTCAGAAATCCCTAATTATATTTCTTGGCCTGATAAAAAATTTGTTAAAAATAAATTCTAAATTTTGATATTTCTATTGGATTCTCCCCTATATTTCAAAATGAACATTATTTCAAGTAGTCAATTGATATAGTTGGTTAAGGATCGGCCTTCATCCAAAGAGGAGGAGGTTTGATACCAATTGGTTGATATGAGTGTCTTATTGGTAAAGCGATCAGAATACCTTTATAAGAGCTTTTTGAGCCTGGAGGATATCTTGCGACTTGGTGGGCATGACCGGTGTCTACCCCCACCTAAACTTTTCTTTTGACAAAAAAAAAATAATAATAATCCTTTCGAGTACATCTTTGATTTGACATGAGTCCATTAAAAAAAATATCTATTAAAAGTAAATAATAATTATACCCGCAGAAGATGGTTAAGAAATGATATGATATTTCTCAACTGTTTGTTTTCCCCTAATATGCGATCATTGTTCTCTCAAAAAAGATTATTCCTTACTTTATTTCCCACATATTACAAAAAAAAAAAAAAAAAAAATTGTAAGCTGTCTATTCTATCCCTTCACACGTTTGAATTATTAAGGCAAACTAGATTTTTTATGATTCGAAAAATAATTAATAATTTGAAAAACTTTGATTGAAATTCTCTACCTCGTCGCTTCTGATACATTTCCTGTCGTTCCCCTGTTTTTTCCACCCTTGTCCCTGTGGCCGTTCTCCTTGGTCTCGCCGGTCTTGTCAGTTATTGCCTTCTTTTTCCTTTGGTCTTGCCTTATCATGATGCTCCGGCCACCACCTTGTGATCACAGCCATCTGGCTTTTTGCTGATAACATTACCATAAAATATTTGGAACGATAAACACACATGAAAAAAAATACTTCATATCATCTCTGAATAAGCCTTAACCCATAAAATATGGGAGCATTACTTATTCACTTACTTTATAGTAATTGAAAAAATAAAATCAAATATATACTTTTAGTTTTTTAAATTTTATATGAGGTATATTTTTTATCCATTCATTTTATAAAATATATTTTTAGCCATATATTTCTAAGTTAATGTTGCTAACGAAGATTTTCAATGCAGCAAATTTAAATTATCACGGTGCAATTGATAAAACATATTTAATTTTTAATTTTTTAAAAAAATATATTTAGATTATTAAATTAAAAAAATCGACAAATTGCTAAAAAAAAAAAGTTGAAGTTTTGTTGTTTTGGTTATTTTTTTTAAATAAAAATATATAATCAAGGTATTGATATTGATTGCTTTGTTAGATATTTTTGAATTTACACATATTTTAAAATTTAATATTAATAGTATTTAATTACATAGTGATGATGACTTAAACTTACACATTCATTATTAATTTAGTTTGTTTAATTATGGATCAACAATAAACTTTATAAAGAATATCTTATATAAATTTGAAGAACTATATATATTTTCCATTAACAACATTAATAGTGTTTAATTATGGATCAACAATATACTTTATAAAGTTTATATATATATATATTAAAAAAGACCGTTAAGGGTGGATCAGAATCAGAAGCACCTGGATTCTCTGTTGCCTCGCAAAACGTACTGTCTTCAGGTGTCGTGGCGGTTACAAAACGGCGTCCCTTCTCAGCGCCGCAAACTTAACATGACGGCCACGCCAGCGAGATATTTAAATCCCAAACACGCTTAATTTTTTGGCCCAAAGAAACGCGTTTTATACTTGAAAGTTGACATCATGAATATGGAAAATTCTTTTTTTTTTTCTTTGGGGCAAAGAAAGGATGAAGAAGGTTCAATTTTTTAAAAAAAAGAAAAATCGTTAAATATTTCAAGTAAAATTTGATAATTATATAATATGATAGGTTATCCTGCCTACTCTTATTTTACCTACCTTTATCTATGCTCTTTCAATATTATTAGATTATAATATCATTCAACGATAAAGATTTGAGAGATAAAATAAACACGTTTACCCCTTTCTTCTCTCTCCTCCGGTGGTATGGATGAACACATCCCTTACAAAAATATCTTTCCAAAACACCATTTGAAAAGGGTATTTTTCTGGGATTTTGAAGTTGATAAGATATTTTTTTTAAGAATATTTTCTTTCCTCGATCTTTCTGTATCAAATTCCCCACCAGTGAGGGAAACCCTAACAAACTCAATAATTGAAAAAAAAAAAAAACAGAAATTCATTTCCTTCCATTGCTTATTGTCGCCGAAATCGAAATAAAGGAATCCAAATAAATATAAAAACATGGGGTAATTTAAAATAGATGATTATAAAATAATTACATGATTTATTATGATCACAAATAAATATTGCTTATTGTGCATATAATAAAATTTTTTCCCAATCATACTAAATTATATAATAAATATTACATACCTCAAAAAGTAATGCTTTATAACCATAAATTGTCTTTCTGTATTTACAAAAGTTTTGAAAGCTCAAAATACTATATATATATATAACCTTCCTCATACAACGCACGGGTAGCAATACTTTTTTTAATACAAATAATTAAAAAATAATTATTAAAAAAAATAAATATACTTGAAATTTATAAAAAAAAATTATTGAAATGATGGATATTATATTTCTTTTTTCAAATTTCTAAATACAAAATGTTATTTAAGAAGTGGTCCCAATTGCGGAAGGAGATAAGATTTTTCAGTTTTGGCAAAAATACCCATACCATTGACCAATGACCAAGTTGCATCCTTCCTTCTTCCCACAGACACAATGAAAACATCCCTTCTTATAATAAATAATGATAAATTAAAGAATATTTCTTTTTTAAGAAAGTAAGCTAACCAACGGAGTCCAACCACTCAAGTAGCTGGCAAACGCTACTATGATGCACCGGGTCAACACTCCACACTCTCACTTTTTCAAGTTAGCCCTTCTCAACATTTCAAATCCTAGGGAAAAAGCATCACAATAAAACCAAATCACATAATATATGCAAAATATTACTCTCTCCCTCTTAATATAAGAATTAGTAGATAAGTTTATTTTAGATTAAATATAGGATAATATTTTTGTTTTGAATCTAATTATCTAACGAGTTTTAATTTTGAGAAAATTGAAATGAAGGACTTAGAGGAAAAGATATTTATGAAGAAGGACAATAAAAATTGTAATTATTTAGAATGACTAAATATAAAAATATAAAATTAAAAGTACTAAAATTCCTAACAAAATCTTCTCGCATTCTCTCCCCATTTCTATTTTTAAAACTAATATAAAATTTACGTTTCATTAAATTAAATAAATTTTTTTTTTCAATTTTCATTTTTCAGAACTTGAATATATCTATGAAAAATAACTACGCATTCTTCAATTTATAAAAATTATCATTTCTTTAAAATCAACAAAAAAATTTAATGAAAAAAGGAATTATATAATTTTAATAAAATTCAAGGCCTTTTATAATTTATTATATATATATTAAACCAAGCAAGTTTGTATGATTTTATATTTATTTATTTTAGAAGTAATTTATGTGGGTTAAAAATTTCATGAAATGTTGATAAAATTAAAAAATCTAATTAACCTATTATATCTTGAAAAATATGAAATACGTTTTTTTTTATTTTTACAAAAAGTACTTAATTGATATCAACATTGATAATACAAATCGAGCAACTTGATGATATAAACTAGTAAAAAATAAAAATTAAGAAAATATGAGTTTAACAATTATTAATTAAATAATATATTAAAAAAAGATATGATCATATCATAATGGACTGTTTTATTTTTAATTTTAGGTATTTTTTTAATTATGAATATAAGAGAACAGGAGATTTGATTTGGTGCAATTTAGTAATTTTGAATTTATATTGTGAGATGGAAACAATTTTTTGTCTTTTATAATAAATATTATTTTCTCTAGGTCTTTTATTTTAATTTTCCCTTTACTTTTTTGTTGATTCTTTCATAAAATAGATACTTTCTCAATAATCCATATATTCTATAAGGTAAGTAATAGCAACTCATTTTCATATACATCTAAAGTCTACTATTTTTTTTAATAGAATAATTTTGGGCAATTCAATACAAACAAGAAAAAGACGGATTTAACATAGTGTATTGATTTCTCAAGTCATTGTTATCAATAATGACTTTTGGATAAAGGAAACACAACAAACATTTAAATAAGAAGTGTGAGTGACTGAAATTTTTTAACTATGAGATGGTGTAAAATTAAATTAGCCCCACTTTTTAACTGCAAAGTAAAGGCAACTTAATTTCCCTTAAAAAAATAATTTTATCTTGACAAAAAAAGAATTAAAAGATTTTTCAGTTATAACAGTAACAGTGTGTAGGAATGTGAAAGTGGGTAGACGATGTGAATTTTATCCTACCTACCTCAAAGGGCACGTTCTCAGCCTATTGATGGGGTTTGTTTGGGATCCAGAAATAATACTACTGTTTTCCTTGGTTGGAGGGCTATCCTCGTAGCAATGTTGTAATGGGCATGATAATTGGTTAGTAAAGTTTGTATGCAGAGGCGGAGCCATAGTAGGAGAGAAGGGGGCATGTTTAAATGAATCATTTTCATAAAATTAAAAATAAAAAAAAAAACCCCCTTATTCCTTTTTTTCTCAAGACCCTTATTATTATTATTTTATTTTATTTCATTTTTCCCTTCTATTCCTTCCTTAGAGAAAAATCAAGATATTGTTTAGTGTATTATTTTAAAAGTTTAGTTTAAGCATGTTATTTTGAAAATGGTAATTTTATTTATTGATAAAATGTAATTATGATGGAAAAAAAAAAATAAGGGAAGGATGATATAAATGAAAAATTGTTTTTATTGTAATATACTTTTATTATTAAAATATATGGTGTTGTATTATTGAAGGGCTATTTTTAAAAGAAAGAGACTTGCTTTTCCCTTTATATTGTGTTATTTTTTAATGCAATTAAAATGTTTACGGTAAAAAAAAATTTGGGGCACTGTTTTTTCTAGGTTGGAGGGCTATCCCGTAGCAATGTTGCCCTCCTCCCTATTAAATGGGCATGATAATTGGATAATAAAGTTTGTATGTATATGAGCATTTTAGAAAAATGAAGTATAATTAACTAATTTAATTTTTATTTTTAATCTTTCTAAAATCTAGTAAATATGTCTTATAATTAGGACCCGGAGGAAAGATTAAATATAACATTCAATCTACTTTGTCTTTCAAATTTATAGTTCATTTTCAAAGTCTCATGTTAATTATATATATTAAGGTGATTTTTATCGGGTTGTTTGGTATGAGGGACATTTGGGGGGGGGGTGGGGTTTAATGAGTTTGATTTAGCATTTTTGGAGAATAGTAGTTAAAAGCTTTTAATTTATTTTTATTACTATTTTACCTTACATCTTTTTTAAAAAAAATTTAAATTTTATAACACCATTTTTCCAATTTTTTAAACCAAAGGCATTAAAATTTGGGTGAAGGTGCAAAAATACACACGAGCTTTTCCCCGGGAGAGCCCAAAGCACCACGAGCTTTTTTTGGGAGCAAAAATACACATGAACTTTCAAAAGTGAAGCGAAAATACACATGCCGTTAAAATGTCCTAACAGACGTTAATTGAGGTGGGCCCCATGCCATTTTTTTTATAAAAAAAAATGCTGAACATTTTTCAATTCCTGTGTTGCCCTTCCAAACGTCGATTCCCCAGGCTGTGTTTAAGCTTTTTCAGTTTTCCCCAATATCCCATGCCCGAGTGCCCTAGAAGCAAAGAACCGGATGGGAGATCGATCTGGAAGCTTCAACAAGCTTTCATGCTTAAGGATCTTGTGGTGCCTCCAACGAGTCTGAACGAAGAAGAAAACGACTTGCTTCCGGCGCGACGATCTCAGATGGCGTTATTTTTGAATGCGTTTTCATGCTACTCGAGATCGACGGCCTTCACAAGGGTCTGGGTAGAGCGCCGGTGGAATTGCAAATATGGCGGTGGCGACGGAGATGCTTCGATTTTGATTATCCAATTTCTCGGTTCAAGATTATGATATTTTCTTCGATTTCGATTTCTTTGATTTCTTTGGTTCCGGTAACTTCCGATTTCTTCCATGAAATTGCTTAGCTTTTGGCTTCTTCTTCTTGATTCCCCCTTTGCTGAAATTGCTTAGCTTTTGGTTCGATGCTTCA
Organism: Acacia acuminata; assembly: GCA_019022655.1. Taxonomy (NCBI): domain Eukaryota; kingdom Viridiplantae; phylum Streptophyta; class Magnoliopsida; order Fabales; family Fabaceae; genus Acacia; species Acacia acuminata. Next base: position 1,270,877 of record JAFJYI010000187.1, read on the forward strand.
ATTTTAGCTTTTGGCTTCAATTTTGAAGCTTCGGGTTCTTGTTTCATGTTTTTAGGGTTCTTCTGGGTTCTTCTGAAATTGCTTAGCTTTTGGTTCTGATGCTTCGATTTTAGCTTTTGGCTTCAATTTTGAAGCTTTTGGGTTCTTGTTTCATGTTTTTAGGGTTCTTCTGGGTTCTTCTGAAATTGCTTAGCTTTTGGTTCTGATGCTTCGATTTTAGCTTTTGGCTTCAATTTTGAAGCTTCCGGATTTGTGTAGATAATATCATTTTTTCTTTGATTATATAAGTTTGTGTAAACATCGATTGATTCCGTCTTCTTCCATTAATGGTTTTGGGTTTGATTTGTCTTTGCATTTTGATTTGAGTTTATGGATGATGTGTTCTTGAAGGTTGAGTTTTGATTTATCTCGAAATGAAGGTCATCGTTCTTGTTCTTCGATAGGTCGTTCTTGTTCTTCGGTAGAAAAGAGAGAGGTGCGAGATGAAGGTTGGGAGGAGATGATATGAGGGGCATTTTGGTATTTTTGTAAGGCACTTAACGTCTGTTAAGAAAAGTTAACTGTGGTAGTATTTTCGCTCCACTTTTGAAAGTTCATGTGTATTTTTGCTCCCAAAAAAGCTCGTGGTGCTGGGCGCTCCTGGGGTAAAAGCTCGTGTGTATTTTTGCACCTTCACCCTTAAAATTTTCCCCTAAGCTTCATTGAAAATAATTAAATGGGTGCCAAGATTTTTTTTTTTTTTTTTTTTTTTTAAATGACACCATAACTCTTCTCTCATGAAGGAGATCATATACTGTTCCATGCCCTCAGTGGCTAAAATGAGGGTTGTGATAGATGTGGGGGTCTTCTCCCTTGGGTGAGGGGGTTAAATTGTATTAATAAAAAAGAATTAAATGGATATTTAATAAAGGGTTAAGATGCGTCTAGTACTCTAAACTATTTTTCTAGATGTATCACATATCTTAAAGTAATTTGTGGTACGTCCACATTTTTAAATATTTTTATAATTGTATCCGGCACCTTAAAGTATTTTGTTATTCATCCACCAATATATAAAAGCATTTTTTTAAGTGTGTTCGGTAACATCTTGGATTTTAGAGAAATTAGATGAGGGTAAAATAATCATTTGAAAGGTACGATTTACATGAAAGATTGGATTTGAATTGGTAGAGCACCAAAAAAACAGATCAATTGGAGGCAAATAAAATGCCGAAAAGGTCCAAAACAATCTCAAAAGTGGCCCCATATGAGGACTTTCATTTTTGGGTGGATTGAACCTAATTTCTACTCGTTTAGGCCTGTTGAACTTAGGGTTTATAGAGCCTAATAGAGGACCTGCTTTATATATATATATATATATTGAGTGTTTATTGTTTGTCATGTCACTTGACATAAAATTATATCAAGTCACCCCAAAACGACGTCATTTTGGGAGTTAAGGGAATTAATAAGGAGTGTTTTTATATTTTTATTTTTGTATTTATTATATGAATTGTGTACCAAAAGATTCTTCATTAATTCCCCTAACCCCAAAACTACGTCATTTTGAGAGTTCATTAATTCCTTTAACCCGAAAACGACGTAGTTTTGAGATGACTTAACATAATCTTATGTAAAATAACATGACAAATGATAACCCCATATATATATATATATATATAGAGAGAGAGAGAGAGAGAGAGAGAAGGAACTATCATTATTCAAGCGATTTCTAAGACTTCGTCGGTTCAAATAAATCTATTAAACCTTGTGAGATAGTTCTAAGCCACCTAGAGAATTTTAATCTTAGACCATCTAGAGGGGTTTTGGTATATCAATTGGGGGGAAGTCAATATTTTTAGAAAACTCTTTTCTAACCAAATTCGTCTCAATATATATATATATTAATAAACAATAGGTTAGGCTAATCTATGATATCTGGAGGAAAGTATTAATCAATTTTAGTCTAATTAGATAATAGTTTTATTACTCTGAAACTATTATGAGAAGGTTTTTGGGAACTCTAGGAGATAAAGAGAGCTCTTGTCAAAGAAGTCATCATCTAACAATCCTTTTAACACTAGTGCAAAAAAAGGCTTTAAGATCGCCTCATTTAGGCGGATTATAGATGATCCAGTCCAAAAAAAGTATGACCGTGGCAGTTAGCCAGAATATAAGGAACTTTTTGAACCGCATTATAAAGGATCCGGTGAAAAAAGTATGACCGGTGGCAATTTCGTAAATATATAGAATACTTTTAAGACCGGATTATAAAGGATCCAGTCTTAAAAGTATGACCGGTGGTAATTTCGTAAATATATAGAACATTTTTAAGACTCGGTTTATAAAGGATCCGGTCTTAAAAGTATACTTTTAAGACTGGTTGTTTCAAACAACGAGTCTTAAAAATGTTTAAAAAAAAGTATGATTTGGTGGCAATTTCGTAAATATATAGAACACTTTTAAGATAGGTTGTTCCAAAAAATAGGTCTTAAAAGTACACTTTTAAGACTCGGGTGTTTCAAACAACCGGTCTTAAAAGTAAAAAAAAAAAAAAAAAAAGGTGGAAATTTCGTAAAAATATAGAACACTTTTAAGACCGATTGTTTCAAAAAATAGATCTTAAAAGTATACTTTTAAGACTGGTTGTTTCAAAAAAATAGGTCTTAAAAGTGTTTTTAAAAAAAGTATGGCCGGTGGCAATTTCGTAAATATATAGAACACTTTTAAGACCGACTATTTCAAAAAATAGGTCTTAAAAGTATACTTTTCATACCGGTTGTTTCAAAAAAATAGGTCTTAAAAGTGTTTTAAAAAAAAGTATGACCGGTGGCAGTTTCATAAATATATAGAACACTTTTAAGATCGGTTGTTTCAAAAAATAGGTCTTAAAAGTATACTTTTAAGACCGTTTTTTTTTTTCAAAAGACCGGTCTTAAAAGTGTTAACAAAAAAAAAAAAAAAAAAAGCTAAATTTGCTAAAACCCGTTAAGTCCGAGAGTCTGCTTTGTCTTCTTAGTGATATAACTTTTACTTTGTTATAGATTCAACGAGTGTCCCAAGAGCCTCACGAATCAAATTCTCAGCAAGAATGCCATCCTCTTCCTCTAACCTACTTGCAATCTTCGTAAGTCATTCCAAGAACCACACAATCAAATCCTTAGCAACGTTGGCGGTGAGATGCTTCAAGGGTTTTGCGATGGCGTCGACTCCAATCCTCAAGAACAACGAAAGCGTACTACTTCGAGGATCGACGGACGACGGCGGCTCCTTCCTCTTCGATCTATGACTCCTCCCACGCCTCCTTCACACAGATCCGGCTTAAAATCAAACCCATATCTCTTCTTGCGTAAGTCTGTTTATTCCTACCTTGATCGCTCCCCGTCGATCCGGACTTCGATTTTGGTTGCTTGAAGTTTTGCTAGCATCGACAAGAGGATTTTGCTCGATTTAGTTGCTTTAAGCTTGTGATTTTTTTGTAGATCCGGATTTCAATTTTACCTCGATTTTATATTGATTTAAATTTGATTTCCATAGTGAATGATTTTTGTTTCTTGTTATTTTTTCTTATTTTCGGACTTTGTAATCATCTTTTTTGTTTTTCTTGTTATTGTTGCTTCCAATCTTCTCTTGGTTCTTTGTCGCTGATGACGTAGGGACATTCAAAATGTTACCAGATCTGGTGATTTGGGACCGATTGTTTCATTTGGGGTTTTTTTAATTATTCTGAAACACTTTTAAGACCGGACATTTGGGACCATATTTTTAATACCGCCTGGAACGAGACCGGTTCCAGATCCGGTCTTACGAGGTGTTTTTTGTCCGGTCTTAAAAGGCTTTTTTGTACTAGTGTAAGTTAGTCTAAGTAACTCTGGGGGAGTTCTAAGGAGCTCTAGAGAATAGTGAGAAACCCTTAGAGCCGCAAGAAGTATAATTAGAGTAAATAAATTATCTTTTGAGTTGCGAGAAATTTAATTAGAGTGAATAAATTATCTTTTGAGCTGCGAAAATTTTAGTTAGAGTAAATAAGTTATCTTTTGACTCTATTAATTCTGGTATTAAATTATTACATAGATTGAATTCACGAGAAGTTTCATAAGAGTAAATATGTTATCTTTTGACTCTCTATTAACTCTGGTATTAAATTATAACACAGATTGACTTTGGGACTTATAGATGTACTGGTGGTAACTTTTGTTAATTGTGGCACTCGAGGTAACTAGATTCCTTCTTGGAGTATAGTCACTAGGTGTTTGCAGTCTGTTGAACTCAGAGATATTATTATGTTTAACTTTAGGGCTTTATAAAACCGCCTTGTGTGACTCTAACATATACGTGTGTGTGCGCGCGCGCGTGCGAAAGTGTGTACACATATATAGATATACATACATATATCTATGTATACACACATATATAGATATACATACATATATGTATGTACACACACATGTTTTGTGATAACGATAACGTTATATGATATAATTGTGATAACTATTTATGATTATGGAAGGAAGAATATGATATTGATATACCTTGATCTAATGATATTACACTTGTAATATGTGTTTTGAGATATTTTTGTAATTAAGGATAGTTAATGATAAAATGAGAAGATATGGAAGAAGTTGGTTTATTTTTCTGACATGTGGTATGCCGCAATGCAATATACAATAATTGGCTTTTATTATCCCTAAGCGATAACCTGGGATTATGGCACCTCACAAAGCAAAAGGTGAGGGAATCCATGGTACGCTATGTGCTCTACGATACTTTGTCTGGTTCATATCACACACTGGAGAGTGGTGAAAGTTCCCAGTCACGAGGGAGACTTAGCCTATGGATTTAAGCTGGCAAATCGAAGGAGATAAGGTTGGAATTGAACACTTAAAGATAATGAACAGATATTTATTGTATATTGGATAGTAGATATTTTATGGTCATTATACTGTCTTTATTGCATTTAGTACTTGCAAATTATCCACTTGGCCCCCACAAGCACACACTAATTATGTTTTAGGTCAGGATTTAGTTAATGAGATGTCGATCTCGCATTCTCGCCCTTTTCATAATCAACATTTTTCAAGTCAGGACAATACAGCAAGAGCTTCAGGAAATGCATTGGGTTTGTAAGTTACCACTCTCAATTTGTGTGATTCATATTTTATGTTTTCTACCATTAGGATTCAATCATATATTTATGTGGGATATTATAACTTACTTTCGTGTATGAGATTTTAGGTTTTGTAATACTTGCCCTGGCGAGTAGTGTGTTTGCCATGGCGAGTGCCCTTCTTCTTGAATGATTTATTTACCATGTTTTAGATTGCTTGTAGATTTCATCTAGTTTTTAATTTAACAAACTTGAATTTTATTTGATTGGTGTTTAATTTGATTGGATGGAAGACTGGAGGCCTAAAGTAGAGCTCCCATCTTGTATTGATGGTATGGCTTGAGGCCTAAGGTTGAGTTCATTTTAATTCTTTTAAGTGCTCAATAATTCCATCTGAGGATTTTGGGTCCTTTCTACTTATCTGTTGTTTTTTTATGATTAGTTTTCTTTATTGGAATATAAGAGGAGCAAATAATAAAAGTCTCCTTAGAAATATCCAAGCGATTTGTAGTGGGACTAAGCCCAGTGTTTTGATGCTAGCTGAGACCAAATGCACTGATGATCGTCCATTTCAAGTTCTCATGTCGTATGGTTACGACTCAATGAAAATGGTACCAAGCCAAGGTCGCTCTGGTGGGATGGTCATGTTGTGGAAAAGTTCTAGTGTTCGGATTAATGTAGTTGAAGATTGGCAATTTTTACATGTGCTATGTGAGCTACCGGATCGATCTTCTCTCTTACTGACATCGGTCTATGCGATTCCCCACTCGAATCTCAGATCGATCCTCTGGTCTAAATTGAAACTAATCGCGTCTTCAGTTACACAACCATGGATCGTCATGGGCGATTTCAACGATATCTTGTCGTCTAATGAGAGGATTGGAGGTGCTCGTTGCAATTTCCATCGGATAAAATGGTTTAATGAAAGAGTTATGGAGTGTGGATTATCTGATTTGGGCTTCCAGGGTCCTCGTTTTACTTGGAAGGGGCCGAAAACATCCGATCGCTCGCGTCTCTTTCAACGTCTTGACCGTGCCTTTAGAAACCCTCAGATGCTCTCGGATTTGAGTAATTGCTGTATTAAGGTACTCCCTAGAACATCATATTCTGATCATAATCCCATACTTTTGCAATTTCAGGTTGTTCTGACAATAATCGGCTGCGAACATTCAAATTTGAGGCCATGTGGCTTTCTCACGATCTTTTTGACAAATTCCTTCAAGATAACTGGATACGCAGAAGAATATAGGTGATTTACTATCTGATTTGCAACGTGCATTGGTGATCTGGAATAAGAATCGTTTTGGTATGATTTTCTAGTATGGAGGTACAAATAGTGGTGCCTTTTCTATGAAAGATGCTTATCATAAACTGGAAGGTATCTCCAATTCTACCAGCGATCCTCTTTTCAAATACATTTGGCAGTGGAAAGGGGTGGAGAAAATTCGTTTCTTCATGTGGGTCACTTTTAATGATAGGTTACCTACTAATCGTTGGAGAAGTCTGTGGTCTCATGCATCACCTCTCTGTTCTTCATGTGATAACATGGTTGAGGATGTTCTGCATATTCTAAGAGATTGCAGATATGCAAGGGATATGTGGTATGCTCTTATTCATCCTACCTTCTTCTCTCAATTTTTCTCGGCTTCATTAAGGGATTGGGGGAAGTTAAACTTTAAACGTGATTTGGGATATATGAAGGATGGTGATTGGCATTTGATATGGGGAGTTGCAATTTGGCATCTCTGGAAGTGGAGGAATAACTCTATTTTTGTGGATGATTTTATCAAACCGAGATTTCCAGCTGATTTTATTTTAAGAAGTTGGAATAGCTTTACCCAGGTTCATGATCATTTGCGAGTGTCTTTTGTTCAGCCTCCCAGAGTTGTGGTCTGGTCTCCTCCAAATAAAGATTGGGTTAAAGTTAATGTTGATGGGGCGTTACACGCTTTGCTAGTCGGTCTGGATGTGGAGGTATCATCAGGGATCAATTTGGGAAATGGGTGGCGGGTTTCACACATTTTTTGGGCTCCTGTTCTAGTTTCGAGGCGGAAGAATGGGCGGTCATTAAGGGACTCAATCTGGCTTGGGATCTTGGTTTTCGTTGGGTTGTTCTGGAGTCTGACTCCAAAGAGTTAATTGATATGCTGGCTGATGAAACTCTGAGTACTACGGGGAACCTACTGTTATGGTCAATTAAGAACCTTATGAGTCGAAGTTGGGTTCTGCGTCTCCAGTTTATTCCGAGAGAGCTGAATTCAGTGGTAGATGCGCTTGCAAAACAAGGTGTTTCTTCCTCTGGTTTTCTTGATACATGTCTTGAGCTTTTAGAGCCTTTGGTCTTACATGAGAATTTGGGAATAATTTCCCCTTTGTAATCTATTTTATTTAATTTAGCTATATCTTTTGTATAAAAAAAAAAAAATACAATTATACGATGTAAGAAATCAGTAAAAATTAGAAATAATAACTATGTCTAAAATGAACTTTATTTTCTAAGCATGCTCTTACTTATGCGGGCAAGTACGAAAAATAAATGAAGTAAATATAAATATTACCAACATTTTAATTAATGCAATTCATAAATTAATGAGGGGGTAAAAATAGAAAAAACTCATTAAATGTTCAGACAGTTCTTATCGGAAGACAATTCAAATTTTGGATTCTTTTTAAAAAAGAATAGGAAGAAATACTCTTTTTACTATGAATCAATCATCTTTATCAATATTAATTTTCTTTTTCACTTTTCTACACTCATTTTTATCATAATAATTTCCTTAATCATTCTCTTATTACCTATCTCCTAAAAAATAGAGCTACCTATCTCCTCATAAATAGAGCTAATAGAGGCATTTTTGTAGGTTACAATTTTTACAAGGAAACATTAGGGGTACTTTTGTCATAAAGGTTCATGATCATTAACCTCCGCTTTAGTTATGTTATCGGGTTAGGTGTGAATGGAGGGAGAATCAGGAAACATACAAGTCTTCTTTTTTTTTTTTTTTTTGTGATTTCAGTTAATAAATGCTCATTTATGCAAATATATTAAGGAATCTTTAGTATAATTAATAATATGAATATCAGTATTGTTAATGAATAAAGGTTAATTAAAAGAAGAGGTTTACATTTTTCATGTTGTATGAGAAGGAGAAGATTCTTATACACATACATGAAATGGTGGAGGGACTCACATATTTTTTATATATAAAAAAACTCAAGCATGGAAATGGTGGGACCTACATTTTTTTTATATCTATAACATGAAGATACACTTTTCCTACAATATGGTAATGTATTTCCCTTAAAAGAAATACTCATAATATTAATATCAACAATATTTTTCTTTGCCAACGTTACTAGGTTGAATTTGACCAAAATAAAATATATCAATTTATTTTTGCGAAAATGACAAAGCCAGGTTCAAAGACCATAAAAAATTATAAAAAAGTCCAAACAAAAATTCACATAAAATTTCTTTAGGGATTTTTTTGATATTATTTGTATTGAAACAAAATCCGATTTTCAATTTTTTGTTGTTGTTGTAAATATAGACTTCTTATTGTGAATATGATTTTTTTTTTTTTTTTTTTGTAAATGACGAGATTTATAATTTTGTTGTGAATTTAAGATTTTTTTGTTGTAAATGACTTTTATACATTTAGGGGCTTGAGTTTAAAACAAAATTTAAGTGTTTAAATTTTGTTGTGAATATGACATTGAATATAGTTTTTTTTTTTTTTCTATTGTGAATAACTAGGTTTTTAAATTTTGTTGTAAATATAAGACTTCTCGTTATTAATAGAAATAATATCAAAAAAGTCCCAGAGACTTTTTGATATGAATTTCTATTAGGATTTTTTTATAATTTTTTATTTCTTTGACTGACCGCATTTTCCCTTTATTTTTGGCTAAAAGTATCAGTTAGTCCCTTAAGTTTGTAAAAAGTGCTCGTTTGGTCCTTTAAAGTTAACATAATTAAGCGGATTTAATGGAAAATACTAACTCAAGAATTTTAAATTTTTATCTTGCACTTAAATCAGCGCATTGAGCTTACATGTTACTTTTTTAATAAATTAATATTTTAAATCTTGTAAATTGAAATTTATTTAAGCAAACTTTGGGTATATGTTCTTCGTCGCCTGGCGATTTAAGCCGCACAATCATCATTTAAAATTTCAATTTACAGGATTTAAAATATTAATTTATTATATGTAATTTCATTTATTAGGATTTTTTTATAATTTTTTATGGTCTTTGGGACTAAATAAGAAACATTTTCCCTTTTTTTTTTAAAAACTAATCCTAAGTTAGATCAATTAATATATAATTTAATATTTTAAAGAGATCATATTATATTTTTTAAATTAAACAATTTATTTTTATTTTCATAACCTAGTTTCATCAGCTCAAGCCTCATAATAAAACAAGATGAGTAATTTTTTTTGTTGGGAAGAAAAAAAAATATAAGTAATTTTTTTGAAAAAAAAAAAAAAAAAAAAAGTGCAAGGGAGGGCCAGCTGTGTATTGGCTTTACAGTAACTTAATAACGTCAAAATTCCACGTCGTTCACTCTCTTTTTCTTCTCTCTCTCCCTCCCTCTCTCCTGCCAAGGAGTCAGCACTGAGCAGCAAGCACCCCTCAAAACCTCCCCCAGACCTGCTCTCCCTCCGCCACCGCCCATGGAGGTTCCCTCCGCCGCTCCACCCCTCTCCTCCGCCCCACCCTCTCATCCCAACTATCCCGACTCCGTAGACTCCTCTCCTCGCTCCCGGAACACTGATTCCTTGGATGAATCTGTCCCCTCGGCCGCCGCTGCCGCCGCTTCCGCCAAGCTTCGCTTTATGTGCAGCTTCGGCGGCCACATCGTCCCTCGTCCCCACGATAAGTCCCTCTGTTACGTCGGTGGAGAAACTCGTATTATTGTCGTTGAACGCCACACCTCTCTCTCTGACCTTTCCTCTCGTCTCTCTAAAACCTTCCTCAACGGCCGTCCCTTCACTCTCAAATACTTGCTTCCCACTGAAGACCTCGATTCTCTAATTTCTGTTACCACCGATGAAGACCTCGATAATATGATCGACGAGTACGATCGAATTTCTAATACGTCAGTGAAACCCTGTAGAATCCGCCTCTTCTTGTTCCCGGCGAAACCTGATTTGACTCAGTCGATTCCCGTAATTAATAGCTCGGCGAAGACAGAAGATTGGTTTCTCGGTATGCTCAATAGAGGGTTTTCGGATTCTGGTTCCGTTAATTTGTTGATGGGTTTTGATGATGAGGTTGGTGCTGGCAATCTGGATGGGGGTTCGAAAGATATCGAGGCTATGGGTTCTGGATCTTTTGGAAATGGCAAGAGTGTGAAGCAGCAGGGCCAGGATGTTCACTCTGTGCCCGATTCGCCTATGCTGGAAACCACATCTTCTTTTGGGTCCACTTCTTCATCGCCTTCAGTGGCGAATTTGCCGCCAATTCGGGTTCATGTTGATGATGGTAGTGGTGGTGGAGCTAGGGTGCTGGATCAGAAGGCGGTGGGAATTGAGGATCAGCTTGCTCAAATGGGTATTGGTGGCGGACAGAAGCAGGATGAGGGTTTTCTGATGTCTTCGCCTCCTACTATGCCGGCATCCACCGTTCCGGCTGTGACTGGTGTGCCTATTGGCTCCTCGGTCCTTACGGGCGAATACCAGAATCGTGTTGTCTCTGATGATGAGAGATCAGACCATGGAGTCCCTGGGGGCTTTAGGAAACCTCCGACACCGCAGCCACAGGCGGTGCCTCAGCCTCAGATTGTGCATACGCAATTGCAGCAGAAGCCGACTGGAGGTGCGGGAGGTGTTGATTTGCCTTCTCCAGATTCAGTTTCAAGGTACCTTCAAATCCCTTCCTCTTTTTTCTGCGTTTCTCATTTTGTCCATCTGGTTTTGTGGTGTTGCATGCTTATTTTTATGTCATTGGGTTGCTTCTTTTTAATTTGGTTCGATCATATTCATAGGTTACTCGTTAGAGGTTTCTGTCTTGGGTCCATCTTGCTGATTGCTTGTTTAAATTCTTCAGTGACAGTAGTATGACAAATGCAATGTTGCGTCCAAAACCTATGGTCTATCAAGACCAAGCCCAGCTCCAAATTCCCTCTGGAGCTACTACAAGGGTTCCTAGTAATCCAGTGGATCCGAAACTTACAATGTCTGATTCTCATGGACGGATCCAAATGCAGCAACAAGTATTGGAACAGGGATATGTTTTGCAACAACAATTCGATCAACAGCAACAGCAACAGCAACAACCACCTCAGCAGCAGCACCAATTTATACATGGAACACAGCAACAAGTACAGGAAGCAGGATATGTGTTGCAGCCTCAATTTGAACAACAACAGCAACAGCAACAGCAACAGCAACAACAACAACCACCTCAGCAGCAGCACCAATTTATACATGGAACACAGCAACAAGTACAGGAATCTGGATATGTGTTGCAGCCTCAATTCGAACAACAACAGCAACAATTTATACATGGCACACATTTCATTCACCATGCTCCTTCTGGGGCCGCACCACTCCCTACATTCTATCCTATGTATCCTTCTCAGCAGCAGTTTCATCCCCAGCATCATCATCAGCTTGAACAGCAATATCAGATTTACTATGTTCCCACTAGACAGACCCAACCTTACAACTTGTCTGCACAGCAACCTAATGTCAGCGAACCTGCTACAACAATTTCTTCTAGCCATGCCCAAACTACATCGAACCCTGCGATGGTTCCGCCATCTGCAGCCTACAATGCCATGAGAAATGCTCCAGTGCCTAAATCCGAAATGACCGCAGGTGCATATAGAACAGCAATTTCCGTCACCCCTCAAGTGGTTCAAGTTCCTTCTGATCAGAATCAGCAGCAATTTGTTGCCTATTCCCAGTATCATCCATCTCAGGCTGCCGCCAATTCTGCTGCCCCGGCTGGTTATGCTTTTGAGTATGCTGATCCTGCTCACACCCAGATATACTTCTCTCAGCCTCTGGCACCCACAATGCCTTCGCAGTACCAAACTATGACGGGTGCAGCTGTACATCCAGAAGTTTCTGCCCAGCCTCCCTCAGACAGCATGAAGCAGCATATAAGAACATCACAGCCACAGTAAGTCAGTCTCAAGTAAAGAAACAATTTTGAAGAAAAATGGGTTTGATATATTTTTTCCCCTTTAATTTTTTCTGTTTCTGATGTGTTATTGGTACCTGTTTGTGGGTTTGTATTTGTGATAGATTATTAAAAACTCATCTCATCTTGTACCTTTTCTTCTGTCATAATTTATAGAAATTGATAAGTCCAGGGTTATACTGTAAAAGGTCAAACTTTCAAAATTGTTTTGTCAAGTCCAAACATTGATTCATGAATTATTGTTGTGTAAATTAGCATCCTTGGTTCTTTTCTGTATTTTATGGTTCCTAAGCTATAGATTAGTAATACTTTCCTTTTGCAAATCCTTCTCCCATTGATAATTACAATGGGTATGGAGCTAGGGGACTGAATTTGGTGCCCATCGCATCTATGATCTCAGGGGGCTCATCCCGCAAAACTATGTCGTTTTGGTGGATGAGCGCCTAACCAAAACGACATCATTTTGGTGGATGAGCACCTAAGCTAATGGATGAGCTGAGCACCTAATGTACTCCGATGGAGCCAGTCCGTGGTCCCTATAATATCCTGGACCTTAAATTTGCCCTTGGCTACACAATTAATGAAGCACGTTTATTAGACTTTTTCATTGGTCATGTTTGTTTTCAATAGGAAATCATACATTTCTGCCAACTGAAGGGTTTTGCCGTTGCCAAGTTTGAATTGGACCAATCTTTGATGGAAACTAACCCTGGAATAATTATCAAGAGGTGTGCCTAGTTGAAACTGCATAAGAATCGCTGTTCGTTTCATTTTGGCATTTCAAGCAGCAGATTACAACTTTTTCCAGGGATTCAATTAGATGGTTTCCTTTTTAAATGACCTTCAATTCCTTGTGCGCTTCATTTTGAGCCATTTCTCATTGCTTTTCCTTGAATACAACGTTGTTTATAATGGTTGTTGGTACTCAACACAAACCAACATCAGAAACCTACGAAAACCATGAGCTGCCAAGATTGTTGAGATGGAGAATTTTTACGTACAGTGAACTTTAAGATAGATACATATCAAACTTGCTCACACAAGCCAAGGGTGCTTGGTGAAGTGGTAGTACAACTAGATTAGGAATTGGTTGAACTGAGTTTGAATCCCACCTTGTTCAAAAAGATTTTTGGGAAGAAGCAATCTTATCGCAAGTCATAGGATTCAGAAGAAAGCGCCGGAGACCAGATGATCCAAAGGGTTATAAAAAACTTGCTTACACAAGAAGCATGTTAGCTTACGTGACATTCAAGTTCAAGTCCATTTTTTAGTGATTATAGAAAGTAATGCTGTGAGGCTTCTGGTGGATTACCTGGCAGAGAAGAAAGAAGATCCAAGTGGTTTCTGGTTGTTAAAATTGGTCATTGTCGTTCGAAAAGAAGTGAAAACAAGCAATCAAAGGGAAACGTGTAACCTCAAAGTGGTATATGGCCGCCCAATTGACCATTTATTGCGGCTGTTTTGAATTTGATAAATGTCTTGGTCAAAATGCTGCTTATTTAGCCCTATCCTTCCTCACCACTCACGCATTGCGTGCGGACATCATGTCTTTCTTTTACAGACATGAATTATTAGTGGGTTTTGAGCCCAAAAAAAAAAAAAAAAAATTATTAGTGGATCATGCGCCTTCCTTAGGGCAGTTTGGTACGAAGGATTTTGGCGGAGAGGAAGGAAAAAGTTTGATGAATTGGATGCAAAAATTAAAGTGAGGTTAGAAACTTTTAATTATTTTTCTTCTTTCATTTTACATCTTCTTGGTATTAAAAGTTTACAATCACACTTTTCCAATTTTTTTTTTTTTAAAAAATTTAAATTCAACTGATTAGAATTTCCCTTCCTTTCAAATTCCTCGTATCAAACCACCCTTATAATTAAGGTAGTTTACTATAAATTTTATTTTATCTTTTGATATTGGGGTAATTAATAATCTTGGTGTCGTACTTAATGAGAAATCTGGTATCGATTATTTTATGGAGTACCTAATATTTAATTTGTGATAAGATAAATTGACTTGTTAATTTTTAATATCAATACCCCTCCTCTCGGCCAAATGGCATAACAATTTTCTCATAAATGAGGGCTTGTGGGTTGAATATGCATGTAACTATTACTTTATTATAGTCCATCTGATTTATTTTTTTAAAAATCCCCCTCTTCTCTTTTTTATACCAAAAGAATTAATCGAATGATACGTATTAAGAAAAAATAGTTTAAATTAGTCAAAACTTTTTAATTTATGAAAAGTTATTGTAACAAGTGGGTGTGATGCTGCTGGCAAAGCTTCAAACATGACACAATAAGGTGTGGGCTCTTATGACTCACAAAGTTAGGAGCAGCCTTAAGCTTCAACATTTACACGTCCCTCAAAAAATAACACATTAATAAATTATTTTTGAATTAGTAATAAAACCACCTTAACCTTGTGGAAGCTTGATTGGATTAGACAAACACAACACTGTAGACTATATGGCTTGGCTTCCATTTTTGCAATTTTATAGAAATCTATCATAACTGACATTTAACTACTTTTCATATTTAACTTACAGAACAGAAAATACACATGAAAAGTCATATTTGTAAATGCAAATTAGGGTGTCTTATGTCAAACATCAATTCAATTTGGAAAATGACCATTTTACAAACTTTAATAAATCAGACACATGCCTTTGATGCCTAATATAAAAGCTAGGTAGGGGTTAAATTTGGTCATAAATATAAAAGCTAGTTAGGGGTTGGATTTGGTAATAAATATAACACCTTAGTTCACTTGTCTCCTATGCTCCTTTAGTTTTATGTATAAATCACTTCTAGTATGTTTTAAATAAACTATGGAAAACCTTAAACTTGATTAAATCTTTCATAAAATTCAATAGCTTAGAACATTTATCTCTATTTAATATATATTATACCCTATGAGAAAAAAGTCAATGCTATTATAAATGAAGGATAAAATTATGCACTCATAAAATTTTTCTCTCTCTACCCTATAATATGACAATTTTTTTTTTCTTTCTTTGCCCTTTAAATAGGTACAGAGGATTATTTATCATTTCCCCATAAACAATCTCTATATTAAGAGAGTTTGTATCAAGTGGTAGTTTCAATATTTAAGAAGGAATTTGAAGGATGCCAGCAGACATTTTTTTACAAATATATTTTCTTTAGTCTCATAATATATAACTTAGTTGACTTTTTTTTTTTTTTTTTTTTTTTTTTTTTTTTTTGAAAATTAAGAAAAATAAAAATAAATTATTTTAAAGTATTTATATTTATCATTTTTTTCTAAATTAATTTGCTCAACATATAAACGATATAAAATCTAATGAAACATAACATGTGTTATGATCAAGTAATTTATTTAATTTCCTTAATTTCTTCAACAAAAAATTAACTGGGTCGTATATAAAAGATTGGAGGGAGTAACTAATTTAACTAATTTTTTTATTTTATCTAAATTATTTAAATAAATTTTATATTAATGATCAGAGAAGTATCATTTATTAATAATGTTATCATGGCCAAAATAATTGAGGTCCATTTTGTAAAACCATCTTGGGGTCCCACTGCCACTAGGCACAAGAGAAGTTTGATATTGTCACTCACGCCACACCATCGTGGACAGGGACATGTAGCCCACTCTATGCATCAAACGCCTTCATTTCTTCAATAATTCAAAGTATGTACATCACAATATCAACCAAAAATTAAAACTTTTCTTCTGGCATACATTTGAAACATAAATATTTTATTTGCAATTGATACTCCTAAATTTATAGTAGTTTGAATCGATATTTATAATTTATTTATTTTGCAAATCGTTAGTTTCCCTACTAGCAAATGAACATGAAAAAAGTTTTAAATAAATATTTCTTAACAGATCTTTTTAAACAAAATTGAAATTGCTAGTACTAGTTTTACAAATTTATATAGTATTTAGATTTTCCCAAAAAGTATTTTTTACAGATAAAAAAAAATGAAATTGCTATTAGTAGTTAGATTAAATTTTGAAAAAAAAAAAAAAAATAATGATAACGTTGTATTACTAAAGAATAAATAATGTATTAATAAAAAAAATATTTAACTAGGAGACACCTATACTACGAGAGGCAACATCAAACCTCAAAATTGGAGGAGTCAATTTCTAATATATCTAGTAATATGATTCAAAAAAGTTACGGATACAGATTGATAATATTAAAAAATATTTTGACTATTTTTCCTACTTTTGATATTTAAATTTTTAAACAAGTTTTTTTATATAAATATTTATATTTTATTATTGAAAAAGTCTGTGCTTATGATTTTAAAGACTCAACTTGGGAATTTCAATGAGCGGTATTCATATCATGTAGCCATTTTAAGTCGTTTCTCTCACTCTCTGTCTTCTTATTGCGTTATCCCAAACTTTTGATGGGAAAAAAACATGATTTCTTTATGATAAAATTGCTGAAAAATCACAAATTACAAAATGTATTGTTCAAAGCCATTTGAAATTGTTTAAGGAACCAAATGCAATATATCTTCAAAGGATACAACTCTCATTTATCTGTGTATAACAATGATCCAACGGAAGGCCGACAAAACCTTTGACTTTACCGATGGGAGGCATAGCACTTCTTATGGTGAGAATGTCCTACCTTTTAACCGCTAAACCCATATGATGATGGGTAAACAAATGACACTTGTATATAGTTAAAGTTGCAGTCTGGGGATGGAAATAGGCCAGGCCAGGCCAGACTTTGGCTAAATAGGCCTGAGCCTGTAATGGAGTTAAAAGCGAGCTCGGGCCCGAGCTCGAAATGAGGCTTTTTTAGGCTCAGGCCTGAGCCTTCATAAGGCCTGGTCAGCTGAAGCCTTTTTAAAGGCCTACTTACAATGTAGGTCTTTAAAAAGGCCTCATATTGTAGGCCTTGAAGACCATAAGTAGGCTTCATACGCTTTGAGCCTATCAAAGTCTATATAAATATAATAATGAAAAAATAAATATTTTATTATTATGTAATATAAATATAAATATATTTATTTAATGTGTAATGCAGGCCTCGAAGGATTTAGGCCAGGCCTTAACAAAATAGGCCCTATTTTATTTACACATATAGGCCTTTAAATAGGCCTTGACCGACCTTTTTAACAAAAAGTGCCAGGGGCTCGACCAGCCCCTAAATAAAAATTTGTAGAAGCATGATAGGGGCCTGGCCTATTCCCACCCCTCACATAACTGAAGAAGAGTTGTACCCAATGAAGATAAGCTAGCCCGCTAGAGAATCTGGTAATAGATTTTGCAATGAGAGATTTTTTAACAATTTTCCCATTCTTTCCCCCCCAAGAAACACGTTTTTAACCCAAAAAGAAGGGATTTTCAAGCAATTTTCCCATTCTTTTTTCCCCCAAGAAACACGTTTTAAACCCAAAAAGCACATTTACGTATAAAGCCTATCTCCTTAAAAAAATGATGGCATCCTTCAAAGCATGACTTTAGAGATTGGTTTGAAGGGGTGATTAATATTAATAGGATAAACATGAAATGGAATACAGAATCAATGATTCCCTCAACAGTGTCACCTTCAAGGTTCTTCTTAATTACGTCTTTTGTTGTTCTCTTTCCACCTAAGTTTATCTTGTTTTGTCTGTGGGGTTCAACTTAGTATAATCAGTGTTGTTCCCTTTTATCTGTTTGCTTCTTCCTGAAAAATGGGTTTGGTATTAAAACTTACTTTAAGAAGTGGTCTTATTGTGAAAATTACAGGCTTTAGTTCTTTCATTGATGATCTTCTATGGAGTCTTTTGTCTGTGATTTGTATTACTCCTCTGGTCCTTCAAGGTGTCATCGGACCTCCAATGTCTGACAAAAAGATGGCTCTAAATGTAGAATTTGGTGTGAGCTGTTGATTCTCATCAAGGACAGTCTTCTTGTTCAAACTTCAAAATATATGATTATGAACATGTTCATCCCCTTGTTGAGTTCCTTGGAATTTAAAATTTAGTGAAAATTGGAGAGAAGTCCCCATTAAAAATTTAATTGGTAAAATGTATTAAACAAAGAAATTTAATTGTCAAAAATGACGTAAATAATTGTACTGTGTGTGTATAAAATTTACAGGGTATGAATATTCAATGTGTATAAAAAGTTATCAGGTCTTTCGCACTAAATAAATTTTTTTGAGGGGCTTTTACCTAATTTGCCTCAAAATTTACTGGTCTTCTTTTGAGTTCTTACTTTAAAATTATAATATCCAAAGTTTCAAAAGGGGGAAATTTCAGAAAATCCTTTCAAAATTTGAAAATCCCAAATTAAGTTTGGTTCCTATAACTGACAAGATATTGACTATACTTAATAAGAAATTCACAATTCATTTTAACGAAAAATCATTGATAGGAAATTTTAAAATCTTGAAAATCTTTTTATGAGATTTTCCCTTTAGAAATTATTCACTTAACCTCAGCGTTTTTTGTCCTTTTTCCCAAAAACAGATGGAATTTAAATTCGAGTCTCATACTGGCCAGCCAGCCAGCCTGCCTAGTAACACGATGATATATTTCAACTTCCCTTGAAAACTTTCTTTCGTGCTTTTGTTGTTGATGTTGTTGTTTTATTAATTTTTTTTTTTAATAATCCTCCCACTTTATTTTTAAAAAAAAAATCTCCACTTATGTTGCAAAGATATTTTCTTCTAGTGAATAGATATGAAATGCATATATACTTCATAATAAAATAAATTTAAGCTTTCAATTTATAAGGATTTGACTTGGAAATACCTTCATAAATACTTCTCAAAACATAAAATATGCCTCGAAGCTACCGAGCTCTCAAGAATCAAACTCATCTAAATTTTAGTATAACAAACTGAAAGACAAAAACAAACACTACAAAAAAAAAAAAAAAAAAAAAAAAAAAAAAAAAACCAAGTATTAGCCACGGAATTTACCCATGAAATTCCGTAGGTAAAATTTTTCGGACGGAATTTCTGACGGAATTTTTCTGTGGGTAAAAATACCGTGGCTAATTAATTTACCGACGGAAAAAAATTCTGTCGGTAATTACCCACAGAATGTTCCGTGGGTAATTAGGGACAAAATTCCGTGGGTAAGTAGGACGAATTCCATGAGCAATTAGGGGATTAATTCCGTGGATAATTTGAGCAAATTTTCTATGTACGTTCTCATCTACTCTTTTTTTTTTTTTTTTTTTTTTGCTGAACGTTTTTTTAGGCCCTTTTTTTAAATATAATAATTAAAATGCCTTTGAAACAAAAAAATAATCATATAGATAGAAAGCTGAACAAGTTCAAAGCACATATTCATATAAATGTCACAATTTAAAGTCACTACAAGGGCAAATAGATACAAACGGTTACCAAGTTAGTTTTTACAAAAGCAATAAAAAAATTCAACTATCATTTTCATTGTCTTGATGGGGAGCCTCATCATTGGTGGCAGGGTTAGAGAGATTAGGTAACTGAATCCCAAGTGCTTGCAATCCTGACATAATCATTTCGTTCTGTGATTTCAAGCTTGCAACTTCTTCTTTCATTTGAGTCATCTCCGTTTGTATTTCTGGATCCACCGTAGAGTTGACAGAAGGAGGTGTGGAAGAAGAACCAATATGTTCATCTTCAGATCCCAACCCATAGATTTGCCCCTTCTTGTTCTTACCACCAATAACATCTAACCACAAATTAAATTCATCTTGATTAGACATGATACCTCCTCCCTCAGAATTGATAGATTCCTTTCGTCTCAGAAATTCATCCTGCAAACGAAATACATATAAGTTACATGTTAACCTTTATTTAGCTAAATAAAGACAACAGAATATTAACCTTTAGATGTTTAATGAGTTAATTATCTTCTTTCTTTCAATCATTAACATCAAACAGCCAAGGTAAAAATATTCCATTAATTTTACTGCAATTGCCTTCAAAAAGATTCTGGCAATGATAGTAGAATGTAAAGCTGCAAAACAATTAATGAAAAATAAAACCAGAATCCCTCATTCACGAAAAACATTTTCCTCCACCCAAGTAACAGTTCAAAATCCATTAGCATCCTATCATTCACGAACATAACAACTTGTTATGCTTTTCCACTGGCATTAGAAACAAGGAAGGAACATACACAAGAAGAACTCAGAAGTAATATCCACAAGTTTACGTGAAATTTCAAAAGCCATCAGCAATCAATCAATGTCAGCAACGAATGCCACCGAAATGAAGACCTTTCAAGACATGTAAGGCATATACTCGTTATTCAAGAATGAAAAGATTACTCATTTGTAAGGCATCATCATTCGATGTAAATATCCTCAAGAACAAAGAATGCTAAGTTCTTTTCTTTCACTGGACAATCAAATTCAATAGAAACAAGCTTTTAACCCTAGATAGCAAAAAAATAAGCCCAAAAATTTGCAGGGAAAAAACGGAAATTCGAAAGTAAAATTCATTTACCGGAACAAGAAACCGACGGAAGCGATAAATGATTAGAGTAGATTATCAAAGGATCCGAAGTTAAAAGATCACCCAGAATGAGGGAGCGCGAGAGATCGAGTGTAGAGTGACGGCGAGCGATATGAGAGTGAGCCCAGAGAAACGGACTATCATTCACAGTTTAGGGATTCACGGCTTCACGCGATAGAACTAGAAGGTTAGCGATTGGTTTCGGCTAAAAATGTTTACATTGTTTAGGGATGAAGGTTTTGAATGGGAGGGAAACAATTTGCATAGGACTGAAAACAAGCGCCAGACTGAAAATGAAAATGGGGCGGTCAAATTATATTTAGGGATTTAGGGTTTGCAATTGTTTAATATAAATAAAATAAATTTGGCAAAACATACCAGTAAATCTCCTAGACCAGCAGGTTAGGCAGTTTTCCTTATCGTCCTGTGTTCGAACCAAGCATGGACATGAAACCTTCTTTTTTTCCTAAGTTTTTGAGTTTTTATTTTTTATTCTTGGGCGGGTCAAATTTGATATTTAAGTTGTCCAAGTTAGGACTACGTGCTCCCTATATTTTATTAGGTTTTTTTTTTGGAAACTTTGATGCCATATGTTGATTATCTTCTCAACATACTTTCATTAATCATGTCACAAAATTTTTGTGCTCATATGCAAATTCAAATAGATAACATTATCATTTATATACTATTATCACAATTATAAAGAAAATACTTCCGCACAAACAGACGTGGAGATATATAGCCTGTTCTAATTAACAAATAATGAGAGAGTGGCAAGTAATTTTTAATCTACCATCATATCATGCTTTAACTTCTAATGATTTGTACTCCTATTCTAATGGGAATCTTTTTGTAATTAGTTGTTCCTTCTTTCAATTTTGTATCTTATCTCACAATACACTCCACACCATATTGGCATGACAAGTGGATGAAGACATCAAATTCTTGTGTATCTACACAATAATAGCTCATGCGATAAAGTTTGTTTGAATGTGTCATGGCATGACAAGAGTATCATATAAAAGTGTCAGCGTCTATATAATAATTAAAAAGATATAATGATGATATGTATGTAGATGTGAGTTAGATAGAGTTAAAAACAATTATGAGTGACGATTGTAATTTTTGAAAGATGTATTTCAAATTACTTTTAAAATAGAATGTAGGAAATTTTGAAGAAGAGGATGTAGAAAATTTAATTAAGGGTATTTTTCGTATTTGGAAATTTACATTTTAATAATTAGTCTTTCTAAATAATTACAACTTATATGATCCTTCCCAATAAATAGTATTCTCTCTAGGTCCCTCTTCCTAAATTTCCTTTTTTTCAAAAATAAAAAATCACATGCGGATTTAACGACGGAATTCCGTGGGTAATTATTTTTTATTTTTTTAATAAAAAAATGAAATATCACCCACGGAATTCGTGGGTGATTATTTTTTTTATTTTTTTAAAAAAGTTAAATTACCCATGGAATTCCGTGGGTAATTTTTTTAAATAAAAAATTATTAAATTACCCACGGAATTCCGTGGGTAATGTAGACCGTCTAATTACCCACGGAATTACGTGAGTAATTTTTTTTAATAAAAAAAAAATATTTTTTTATTTTTCCCATGGATTTCTATCGATAATTAGCGGCAGAATTTGTTCCGTCTCGATTCCGTGGGTAATTTCATGTTTTTTTTTTTTTTTTTTTAGTGAAACTTAGCACTTACAATAATCATATTACGGAAGGAGGTAGAAAATTGAGGCTCCTGCCCTAAATTTCAGTCCACTTTCACACAATACATCAAACTTATTTTCTTCTTCTAAGTCATAGCTATGAATAACAATTTCATTCTACAGGCTCATCAGATTAATCAGTAGTTACTTTAAACACCCTCACACAATGATCAGCTCCACAAGAAGCCAGTTTCATACTCTTTTCATCTTCTCTCTTCTTCCTCCATGCCAGACGGTTCACAGAAGAGACATGGCACATAAGCGCATCCATGCGCACAGCAAGAGAAGCACCCAGATTTGTTTGAGAGAATGACAGGTTCCAGAGCTCTATTAGACCAGATTCCATCCCAACAGCAAGAAGTCCATCATTTCTCCGATTGTTAGGACTGACCCAAGATAATGCCGTTACGCTACTGTGAAACTGAGGCAGAGTCATAAGCTGCTTGACTGTAGATTCCCCCTGCACAGCCCAGATTTTCACCGTTTTATCCCGGGAACCTGTTGCGAATTCATGACCTTGTGGATTCCAAGAACATGACCAGATGATACGTTTGTGTCCCTCTTGCTTAGTGAGAAGATTGTAGCTTATTTCACCTGTGCCTGCAAACCATTAGTGACTGAGATTTCTGATGACTAGCAGCACTAGTTACGGAGAAAACTGACAGCTCTAGCAGCACTGAGGTACTTCAGTTAATAGGGTAAGGGGTAAAAAGTGCAAATTCTAGGTGTTTCTTACAAGATCCTCCATTAGAATTCAGACACAAGAAAAAGTTTTTGAAAAAGCAATCAATAGTGTTATAGTCAGTCTGAAAATGTTCATATGATACGCTTTGAAAATCTCATCCCATAGTGAACATACTAGGAGTTTCATCCCTTGGGAAATTTCTTGACTTGCCACAGTCCAAATTATTAGGAAAATGCTCTTCTTATTTTTTTCTTTTTGGGTAACAAACCATAACATTATTCATACTCGTGCATATGCTGATGCTATAGATGGTCACGATGATTAAGTACCTGTTCTTGTGATTCTAAACACGGAGAAATGGCGATCTCTTGAAACACTCAAAAGATAATTATCATCATATGAGAATTCCAACTGTGTCACTGTTAAGATGTGAGAATGCAGGCGGCCTACGGCTTTCCATGAGCCCACTAACCAAAGCCATATCTCTGCCACATTTGCGGATTGAGCCTGCAAAGGACAAAACACAAACAATAATTAACAAATTATCATGTAAAAGTAGCACTAATAAAAAAATCAAAGTGAAAATAATGGTATTTTTCACCAACAAAATAATGCCAGCCAACTGCGTTCAAGTGTATGTGTGTGCATCCAGAAATAAAAAGAACGTCAAAATGAAGATAAAAACTACCGTCCATCTAATACCATGAATTATGAAAGGTGCGTTTGGTGCAACATCATCTCGACCCTAATATCTTGGATGTTGGGCATCATTTGAGGTGTCATTAAGATCAAGTTTAGGAGGTACCTCAAATCACTTAGAAAACAAGGCAACCTCACATTTCACTCCTAAGTTTTGTCAACTTCAACAAAACATCACCTGTGTCTGTTTTATGAGAAACTTCAAGTATCATACCAGACAAGTCCTTGGAGGGTTTTGGTTTAGTTCTCAACATAAGGTCTCATCCGCTCTTGTCTCCCACATTGAAGTTTTATTTCCTATAATAAGGGTTTAGGCTTTATTGGGGCACTTTTATCTCTGGGTAATAAATTTTAATCATTAAATGGTAGGGTTATTTTTTTAAGTGAAGTTCTCTACATTTTAATTATAAGTAATCAACTCACCTACTGTTTTTTGGATTCAACAAATTACGTAAGAGAACTTTATATTTTGGACCAAAGGGAGTATCTTTTAGTCAAATAAAAATAATTGTACATCAAGAATAACACCATGTACCTTACATGAGGAAGCAACAAGCTCACCTCTATGGTCACAGCATAAAGAAAATATTTCATTCCCATGACCATAGAGTTTGTGCGATTCAGGCCAAAGTGTATGCCAAGCCAGTTGATCCTCAATTGGAGGCTCAGTGAACACTGTCGGCACTGCATCAGGAATAGTCTCAAGGGAGTCAATACCATCAATCCCATTTCTCTCGGGGGTTTCATGTACAGGCAGTACAGCTGCATTGGAGAATAGCCCATCAAACTATAAAATTATAGAGACACTGCAACAAAGGTTTTATATGACTAAAAAAAAAAAAAAACCAGCCCTATATATATGTGATTCAAGTTTTCCATTCTTGACTCTCAAACCTACTACTGCCTAACCTTGGGTAGTCTTATATCAAAGAGTAGAGAAAGACCACCAACCATGCAAGCAACAAGCCCTATATATAATACTTGTAGGATGGCTAAGAGATAGTTGTGCACCTAATAGCTAATATGCCAGTTGGTTTCCCAAGTGCGCACAACCCCAGTCCAAAATTGATAACTGGTTCAATATACATGAAACAGAGTGAGGGCGGAGCTGAGAAGGTCCTCAGGAAGTACAATGACTAATTTAAATAAATTTTATATTAATGATCCGAGGAGGATCATTTATTAATAATGTTATCATCGCCAAAATAATTCAGGTCCCTTTTGTAAAATCATCTTGGGCTCCCACTGCCACTAGGCACAAGAAAAGTTTTTTTTTTTTTTTTTTTTTTTTTTTTTTTTTTTTAAATTTTTATATGAAAATTTTAGGAAAAGGGGCCACCACCTACGTCCCAAGGCGGGATCTTGGAGCCCAAGTCCAGGAGGCATCTTGACAGGAGAATACACATGCCTCCACCTCCACCGGCGTTTCCACCGCTTCCCAGACCCCAGGATGCCTCCCCGCGCTTTGACCAACGCCTTGGCATCAAACCCTCTCTCTTAAGGTGAGAAAATCCGACTCCCACACCAATTGAACCCAAGGACGAGGGTTGGCACAAGAGAAGTTGATATTGTCACGCCACACCATCGTGGACAGGGACATGTAGCCCACTCTATCTCCATTCTTGTCCCTCGTGCATCAAACTCCTTCATTTCTTCAATAATTCAAAGCATGTACATCCCAATGTCAACCAAAATTTAAAACTTTTTTCCTGGCATACATTTGAAACATTAATATTTTATTTGCAATTAATACTCCTAAATTTATAGCAGTTTGAATCGATATTTATAATTTATTTGCAATTGTTAGTTTTCCTATTAGCAAATGAACATGAACAAAAGTATTTCTTAACAGATAACAAAAATGAAATTGCTAGTAGTAGTTAGATTAAATTTTGGGAAAAAAATTATACATTCTACTTCTTACCACAGAATAAATAATGTATTAATATTTAAAAAATATTTTGAATAGGAGATAGTGACACCTATGCTATGAGGGGCAACATCAAACCTGAAAATTGGAGTAATTGATTACTCATATATCTGAAAATATGAGTCGGAAGAAGATTCGGATACCGATTGAATGTATTAAAAAGAAGAGTAAATACTCTTTTTGGTCTTTGAAAAAAATAGGGACCCTATTTTCGTCCCTCACACTCCAAAAACCCATTTTTAGTCCGTGAGCAGTGCGAATAAGGGTCGATTGGTGAACATTTTAGTTACTCGAAAATTTCCAAAAACCTCTTTTTAATCCATAAAAATGTCATATTATAGTCTCTAAGGACGAAAATGGGGTTCGTGTTTTTTTTAGGGACCAAAAAGGATATTTACTCTAAAAAATCTTTTGAATATTTTTCTTGCTTTTGATATAAAATTTTTAATTTTTTTTTACCGGTCTTTCTTATATAAATATTTATATTTTATTATTGAAAAAGTCTGGGCTTATGATTTTAAAGACTCAACTTGGGAATTTCAATGAGAGGGTATTCATATCATGTAGCCATTTTAGCTCCTTCCTCTCACTCTCTGTCTTCTTATTGCGTTATCACAAACTTTTGATGGGAATTTTTTTTTTCTTTATGATAAAATTGCCGAAAAAGCACAAATTACAAAATGCATGTTCAAAGTTCAAAGCCATTTGAAATTGTTGAAGGAACCAAATACAACACATTTTCAATGGATACAACTCTCATTTATCTGTGTATAACATATCTTTATCTTGTGCAAAAGGAAACACATTTTTTGGTAAATACTAATAAACTTTAGAAAGGGGATTGGATTCATCCACGAATCAATGGAAGGGCAACAAACCTTCGACTTCAACCACTAGGAGGCATAATAGTTATGTCTAACTAATTTAAGGTGAAATGCCTCAACTTTGAAGATGCCTCCACAAGTGTCTTGACACTTGTAGGAATCGAACCGCCTTTTTATGATGAGAATGTCCAACCTTTTGACTGGCGAACCCATATGATGATGGGTAAACAAATGACATTTACATATAGTTAAAGTTGCACATAACTGAAGAAGAGTTGTACGCAATGAAAATAAGCTAACTCACTAGAGAATCTAGTAATAAATTTTGCAATGAGAGATTTTTTAACAATTTTCTCATTCCTTTTCCCCCCCAAGAAACACGTTTTTAACCCAAAAGCAGGGATTCTTAAGAAATTTTCTCGTTCTTTTTTCCCCCAAGAAACACGTTTTAAACCCCAAAAGCACATTTACATATAAAGTCTATCTCCTAAAAAAAGGTATGGCATCCTTCAAAGCATGACTTTAGAGATTGCTTTGAAGGGGTGATTAATATTAATAGGATAAATATGAAATGGAATACAGAATCAATGATTCCCTCAACAGGGTCACCTTCAAGATTCTTCTTAATATATGATAATGAACATGTTCATCCCCTTGTTGAGTTCCTTGGAATTTAAAATTTAGCGAAAATTGGAGAAAAGTCCCCATTAAATGGTAAAATGTATCCAAAAAAAGAAATTTAATCGGTAAGAATGACTTAAATAATTGTACCTTGTGTGTATAAAATTTGCAGGGTATCAATACTCAAGCCTTTCTCACCAAATAAATTTTTAATGAGGGAATTTTAACTAATTTCCCCCCAAAATTTATTGGTCTTCCATTGAGTTCTTAATTCAAGGTTTAAGAAGGGGAAAATTTCAGAAAATACCTTCAAAATCCTGAATTAAGTTTGGTTCCTATAGTTGACAAAATATTGACCACAATTGCTAAAAAATTCACAATTTTAATAAGAAATCATTAAGTCGAGATTTGAAAATCTATTTATGAGATTGTCCCTTTAGAGAATGTTCACATATTTCAACTTCCCTCGAAAACTTTCTTTTGTGGTTTGTTGTTGATGTTGTTGTCTTATTTTTTTCAATATTCCTCCCACTCTAATTTTTTTTTTTTTTTTTTTTGAAAAAAATCCACTTATGTTACAGAGATATTTTCTTCTAGTGAATGGATATGAAATGTATATATACTTCATAATAAAATAAAATTAAGCTTTCAATTAATAAGGATTTGAATTGGAAGTATCTTCATAAATACTTCTCAAACCATAAGATATGCCACTAAGCTGCCGAGCTCTCAAGAACCAAACTCATCTAAATTTTAGTATAACAAACAAAAAGACAAAAACAAACTTAGCGCTTACACTAATCATATTAAGGCAGTAGGTAGAAAACTGAGGCTCCTGACCTTAATTTTCAGCCCACTTTCACACAATACATCAAACTTATTTTCTCCTTCTAAGTCATAGCTATGAATAAAATTTTCATTCTACAGGTTTATCAGATTAATCAGTAGTTACTTCAAACACTCTCACACAATGATCAGCTCCACAAGAAGCCAGTTTCATACTCTTTTCATCTTCTCTCTTCTTCCTCCATGCCAGACGGTTCACAGAAGAGACATGGCACATAAGAGCATCCATGCGCACAGCAAGAGAAGCCCCCAGATTTGTTTGAGAGAATGACAGGTTCCAGAGCTCTATTAGACCAGATTCCATCCCAACAGCAAGAAGTCCATCATTTCTCCGATTGTTAGGACTGACCCAAGATAACGCCGTTATGCTACTGTGAAACTGAGGCAGAGTCATAAGCTGCTTGACTGTAGATTCCCCCTGCACAGCCCAGATTTTCACCGTTTTATCCCGGGAACCTGTTGCGAATTCATGGCCTTGTGGATTCCAAGAACATGACCAGATGATACGTTTGTGTCCCTCTTGCTTAGTGAGAAGATTGTAGCTTATTTCACCTGTGCCTGCAAACCATTAGTGACTGAGATTTCTGTTGCCTTGCAGCATTAGTTACGGAGAAAACTGACAGCTCTAGCAGCACTGATGTACTTCAGTTAATAGGGGGGGTAAGGGGTAAAAAGTGCAAATTTTAGGTGTTTCTTACAAGATCCTCCATTAGAATTCAGACACAAGAAAAAGTTTTTGAAAAAGCAATCAATAGTGTTATAGTCAGTCTGAAAATGTTCATATGATACGCTTTGAAAATCTCATCCCATAGTGAACATACTAGGAATTTCATCCCTTGGGAAATTTCTTGACTTGCCACCGTCCAAATTATTAGGAAAATGCTCTTCTTATTTTTTTCTTTATGGGGAACAAACCATAACATTATTCATACTCATGCATATGCTGATGCTATAGATGGTCACGATCATCAAGTACCTGTTCTTGTGATTCTAAACAAGGAGAAATGGCGATCTCTTGAAACACTCAAAAGATAATTATCATCATATGAGAATTCCAACTGTGTCACTGTTAAGATGTGAGAATGCAGGCGGCCTACGGCTTTCCATGAGCCCACTAACCAAAGCCATATCTCTGCCACATTTGCGGATTGAGCCTGCAAAGGACAAAACACAAACAATAATTAACAAATTATGCAAAAAAAAAAAAAAAAAATTATCATGTAAAAGTAGCACTAATAAAAAAATCAAAGTGAAAATAATGGTATTTTTCACCAACAAAATAATGCCAGCCAACTGCGTTCAAGTGTATGTGTGTGTATCCAGAAATAAAAAGAACGTCAAAATGAAGATAAAAACTACAGTCCATCTAATACCATGAATTATGAAAGGTGTGTTTGGTGCAACATCATCTCGACCCTAATATCTTGGATTTTGGGCATCATTTGAGGTGTCATTAAGATCAAATTATCAAATTTAGGAGGTACCTCAAACCACTTAGAAAACAAGGCAACCTCACATTTCACTCCTAAGTTTTGTCAACTTCAACAAAGCATCACCTGTGTCTGTTTTATGAGGAACTTCAAGTATCATACCAGACAAGTCCTTTGAGGGTTATGGTTTAGTCCCCAGCATAAGGTCTCATTCGCTCTTGTCTCCCACATTGAAGTTTTATTTTCTATAATAAGGGTTTAGGCTTTATTGGGGCACTTTTATCTCCGGGTTATTAATTTTAATCATTAAATGGTGGGGTTATTTTTTAAAGTGAAGTTCTCTACTTATTAATTATAACTAATCAACTCACCTACTCTTTTTGGATTCAACAAATTACGTAAGAGAACTTTATATTTTGGACCAAAGGGAGTATCTTTTAGTCAAATAAAAATAATTGTACATCAAGAATAACACCATGTACCTTACATGAGGAAGCAACAAGCTCACCTCTATGGTCACAGCATAAAGAAAATATTTCATTCCCATGACCATAGAGTTTGTGCGATTCAGGCCAAAGTGTATGCCAAGCCAGTTGATCTTCAATTGGAGGCTCAGTGAACACTGTCGGCATTGCATCAGGAATAGTCTCAAGGGAGTCAATACCATCAATCCCATTTCTCTCGGGGGTTTCCTGTACAGCTGCATTGGAGAATAGCCCATCAAACTATAAAATTATAGAGACACTACAACAAAGGTTTTATATGACTAAAAAAAAAAAAAAATACTAGCCCTATATATATGTGATTCAAGTTTTCCATTCTTGACTCTCAAACCTCCTATGCCTAACCTTGGGTAGATCAAAGAGTAGAGAAAGACCAACAACCATGCAAGCAACAAGGCCTATATATAATACTTGTAGGATGGCTAAAATATAGTTGTGCCCCTAATAGCTAATATGCCAGTTGGTTTCCCAAGTGCGCACAACCCCAGTCCAAAATTGATAACTGGTTCAATAAACATGAAACAGAGTGAGGACGGAGCTTAGAAGGTCCTCAGGAAGTACAATGACTAAAGGACTTGACACAGGCTCAAGTAAGGGTCAGAAAGCTATAGACACACATCTAACATAGAGCATGATAAATTATAAGAAAAGTTGTCAAATGATAATGTTAATGTGCTTCACAACTCACCAAGAAATATTCAGATATCCAATTTTCCAGGAGCTGACATAAGATAGAATGGGGAACAGAAGAAAATTTTGAGCGGTTATTGTGGCAATTATATTATTTGTAAATAAACATTATTAGATTAGTCAAAGATCAGATCCTAGAATCTAGCAATTAGTTAGATCAGATTAGGTTTTTAGTTTTTGAATTCCCTAGAAGTCCTCAATCTGTTACACCAGATTGTATCTCATTGTAATCTATTTATTCCACACGAATGAATGAGAAATCTATCGGACTCAAAGTATATCTGATCCTAAAACGCTACATGGTATCAGAGCATCCTCAGCTTCCGCGTCGAGTTCGATCCTGAACGTTACCCACTGTAACGTTCTCCTCCAGACTTTTCCGACGGTGCGTCTTACTCATCCGCCCGTCACTCCTGAGTGTTACCCATTGTAACGTTCTCCTCCAGCCTTGTTTGTCCGACGGTGTACCTTCAGTCTCGGCGTCTTCTGGTCCAGTCGCGTTCATTGCTTTTGACCAGAACTCGTCCCTGTCAGGTCTCGTTCGGAGCCACTCGTCCTCAAGTCCGACTGGCCTTTCAAGATCGACCAAACGATCACAAGTCAGGGCGTCGTCCTTTCTCTGCAATCTCTGGCGTCCTACTTCGGCGTTACCAGATATCTCGTCCGAAGAACAGAATCGCGCTTCTGGTCCGACTCGTTCTCCTTCGTCTCAACCTGGGGTCATCGAGATTGCAGCTTCTGACATTTTTTTGGCTGAAATCTCCAACGTCCGACACCATCTCCATCCGGCTCAGTCTCGAGCTAATCATCAGCGTCATCCCTTTGTAATCGACGCTCGCCTCCGATCGGCCGATCGGGTTCCTCATCATCGTCCGACAAATCAAGCCTCGTGTTCTCATCTCATCATCTCTCTCGGCCCTCCGGGGTTCACGAGACTGTGGGTATCATTTGGATTGGGCTGCTACACTTTTTTATTTGGGTTGGGCTGCTACAGTACTTTATTTGGTTTGGGCAGCTGACTAAATCAAGCAATATTTTCATTGCTGATTGCTTCAACCTCTCAGCCTTCATTGGATCAACGCCAGCAATATTATTTCCCCTGCGCACTCCACATCAATGGAGTCATCACATAATACAACACCGCTCCCCAAGACCAGCGATAATTCAAACCTTCACTCTTCCGATAACCAGTTGGTGTCGGAAAAACTGAATCTTCACAATTATCATGATTGGGCCCGGGCTGTTTTGCTGTCTATCGGTGGACGTGGAAAACGGAAATTTTTGACTGGAGAGATCAAGCCACCGTCGGATCAAAACTCACCGGACTGGGTTCAATGGGATACTGATAATTCTCTTGTCTGCTCTTGGCTTATCAATGCCATGTCTCCTCAGATTAAACGGAGCTTCATGTATCTTCCTACTGCAAAGGATATTTGGGATGCTGTTCGTGATTCTTATGTCGATGCCAAGGATTTATCCCAACTATTTAATCTTCGTCGTCGCATCCGGAAGTCATCTCGGTGGCTCTCGGTGCATTGCTGAATTTCGGTTTGAACTTGTCGCTCTTTGGCAAGAAGAATATCAAATGGTCAAAAATGAATGGGATTCTTCCATCGATGCCACTCGCCACCTTCGGAATGTCGACACCGATCGGATTCTGATTTTTCTCGTCGGCTTAAATTCAGAATTTGACGATGCTCGAGCAAGGATATTGAGTAATTCGACTCTTCCTCCTCTCTTGGAAGTATATTCGAGATTCGCCGTGAAGAGTCCCGAAGACAAACTATGCTTCTCAAGGCTATCTCTTGGGACCGAAGCGTCCGGTTTTATCGATAGCACGTTCCTCTTCGGTTCTAGTTCCAACAAATCTCGTCCAACGTGTGATCATTGCAAGAAGATTGGTCATACCAAAGACAAATGTTGGAAACTCCACGGTAAGCCATCTCGATTGGACACCTCGTAAACCGCGATCACCTTCTCGCTCATCAAAGCCATTGAGGCGATACTCATTCGGGATCCGTGCCTCCTTCTCTCAATACAGAACAGATGAGTCAACTTCTCAACTTGCTGAAAAATTTAGAGTCCTCTCAAGAACCAGTTGCCACTATCGCCAAACAAGGTAATGATCATCTTACTCTTATATCATCATCCTCTCTGCCGAAATGGATAGTAGACACCGGCGCCTCTGATCATATGACCTCAGAATCAAGAAACTTTACTTCCTACTCTCCATTGGCTGGTAATAATCGAATTCGTACAGCGAATAACTCTAGTGCGCCCATTGCTGGTACCGGTACCGTACCTCTTACAAGAGACTTAAAACTTGATTCTGTTCTTCATGTTCCTCATTTGGCATACAATCTCCTTTCAATCAGCAAGTTGACAAAACATACAAACTGTTCGCTCACTTTTTTGCCACTCATTGTATATTTCGGGATCTCTCCTCGGGGAAGACGATTGGCACTGCTAAGGAGCATGACGGCCTTTACTACCTTGATGATTCCTCTCGCAAGTGCCTTGTCATCACAAATAAAGACCCTCTGTTTCCCCTATTTCAGACAATAAGTTGATGTTATGGCATAGAAGGATGGGTCATCCTAGTTTTCAGTATTTACAAAAATTGTTTCCTCAATTTTCATTCAATAAAGATGTCAATTCCCATTGTGAAACGTGTGAACTAGCAAAACATCATCGCACTACCTTTCCTCCCACCGTCTATCACTCTACTCGTCCCTTCTCCATCATCCATAGTGATGTATGGGGTCCCTCTAGAGTACCTAACCGGACATGTTCGAAATACTTTGTCACTTTCATAGACGATCACTCTCGCATGTGTTGGGTGTACCTCCTAAAAGAAAAATCTGATGTGTTCAATATCTTTGTTGAATTCTTCCACTATGTTCAAACACAATTTAATTCGACCATTCAAGTCTTACACTCGACAATGGCACCGAATATTTCAATCATACCTTGATCACTTTCTAAAGTCTCACGGCATCATTCATAAGAGTAGTTGTCCTAACACACCTCAAGCAAAATGGTGTTGCCGAACGTAAAAATCGCCATCTTCTTGACATTGCCCGTGCCCTTATGTACACCGCAATGTTCCCAAGTATTTTTGGGGAGATGCAATCCTTCGCCACTCACCTTATCAATCGACTACCTACTCGTGTCCTTACCCATATGTCCCCTCTTGATAAACTCCGTGAGACTCATGTGATTTCCCACCTTGATCACTCTCTTCCTCTCCGTGTCTTTGGATGTACCGTATATGTCCATATTCATCATCCTCCTTCCAAATTTGATCCTAGGTCCCTTCCTTGCATCTTCCTTGGCTATTCCAATTGCCAAAAAGGCTACCGTTGTTATGACCCCAAATCCCATCGAATCTTTGTCAGTCGAGATGTCACATTCGCTGAAGCCATACCTTTCTATCCACACCCTTCGAGTCGGGGGAGAATTGGAGTGACTCTCACCTACTATACCCGAACCTATACCACCTTCCTATCCCGTGATCATATCCTCCACACCCGATTCACTCACCATGCCATCACAAACGGGGGAGACAAATATTATGACAAGGTTTACTCTAGGAGGAACAAAAAGGTAGTAGAGTCCATTATGCCCGAGGCTCAACCACTCTCCCAACCGAGAGAGAATCCCGACGCCAACAAGGACCCGAACATGCCTATTGCATTGAGAAAGAAGACACGTTTCGTACTCAACATCCTATTCAAGACTACATGTCATATGGTAATCTCTCACGAAATATTGTCATTTTGTCACTAACCTTGATCAGGTTCAGATTCCCACAAATGTACATGAGGCACTTGAAATTCCCGAATGGAAAGATCTTTGTATTAGATGAGATGAATGCCCTTGAGAAAAATCAAACTTGGAATGTCACTGACTTACCACAAGGTAAAAAGGCAGTAGGGTGTAAGTGGGTATTTACCCCCAAGTACAATGCTGATGGTACTTTGAACAAGTACAAAGCCAGACTAGTTGCCAAGGGTTTTACACAAACTTATGGCTTGGACTACAATGAAACCTTTGCCCCTGTAGCAAAGCTCAACACGATCGAGAATCCTTATTTCCGTTGTCGTTAATCTCGACCGCCTTTACAAGACGGCTAGACATCAAAAACGCTTTCCTAAATGGTGATCTAAAAGAAGAAGTTTATATGGCACTTCCACCTGGTTTTGAGAATGGTCACGGCAAACAGGTATGCAAGCTGAATAAGTCCATTTACGGGTTGAAGTAGTCTCCTAGAGCTTGGTTTGACAGATTCTCACAAGTTCTAAAGGTGAAGGATATAACCAATGCCTCTCGATCACACTATGTTCACTATGAACCATGAAGGTATGATTACTATCTTAATAGTATATGTGGATGACATAATACTTACAGGAACAATCCTCAAGAAATGATCGAATCAAAGCGGCGTTAAACAAGGAGTTTGAAGTCAAAGACCTGGGTAGCTTGAAATACTTCCTAGGAATGGAAGTGGCTAGGTCAAAAGAAGGAATTCACATTTCACAAAGGAAATATGTCCTTGATCTACTAAAGGAAACCGGCATGCTTGGGTGTAAGCCGTGCAAGACTCCCATTAGTGTCAAAAAGAAGAAGAAAAAAGTAGAACAACCGACAACCGAACAAGAGGTGGCAGAGAAAGAGAAACAAGAAGAGGAAGAAAAACCAGCAGACATAGGGCGCTACCAGAGATTGGTGGGGAAGCTTATCTATCTTTCTCACACACGACCTGACATCGCCTTTGCAGTAAGTACTGCAAGTCAACACATGCACTCGCCAAAGCAGAAACACTTGAATGCAGCATATAAAATCCGAAATACCTCAAAGGAACTCTTGGCCGAGGTCTCTTCTTCGAAAAACTAATCGAGGACTATTGAGATATACAACGATGCGCATTGGGCGGAGACCAAGAGAACAACAGGTCTACGGCTATTGCACGTTCGTATGGGGAAATCTAGTAACGTGGCGAGTCACAAGCAACGAGTGGTATCCACAAGTAGTGCAGAATCAGAATTAAGATCACTATCTCGAAGGACTCAAAGAAGGAATATGGATAAAAAGGGTCACGATGAGACCTACACCAAGATAGAATCTCCATTAAAACTTTACCGTGATAATAAGGCAGCTTTAAGCATGGCATTGAATCCAAGACAACACAAGAGAACTAAGCATGTTGATGTTGATCGCCACTTTATCAGGGAAAAGGTTGAAGATGGAATTATTTGTCTCTCCTACATACCTACAAAATTACAGCTTGCAGATATACTCACAAAAGGTCTACCCGAGGACATATTTGAAGGCTTTGTATGCAAGTTGGACATGATGAGTATCTATGATCCAACTTGAGGGGGAGTGTGGTAATTATATTATTTGTAAATAAACATTATTAGATTAGTCAAAGATCAGATCCTAGAATCTAGCAATTAGTTAGATCAGATTAGGTTTTTAGTTTTTGAATTCCCTAGAAGTCCTCAATCTGTTACACCAGATTGTATCTCATTGTAATCTATTTATTCCACACGAATGAATGAGAAATCTATCGGACTCAAAGTATATCTGATCCTAAAACGCTACAGTTATCAATGTCAAAACAGATTGGTCAGGCAAACATCCTAACTGTTAAGATAGGATTTGGGTCAGACACTAGGTAAGCATCCCCTCCAGAAACACATTATTTGAGTATTTTAAGCTCCAGGTGAA
Source organism: Acacia acuminata (assembly GCA_019022655.1). Taxonomy (NCBI): domain Eukaryota; kingdom Viridiplantae; phylum Streptophyta; class Magnoliopsida; order Fabales; family Fabaceae; genus Acacia; species Acacia acuminata. The sequence goes on from JAFJYI010000187.1 coordinate 1,307,259, forward strand.
TATTGAAAAATTAAACTAGCACACATCAAAATTCACCAAATAATCCAATCAATTAATTACCTGGGTCACAAACTAGCATTTCATTTATGAACATTCTTTCATAGTCTTAACCAGTGCATTGATCTTATTTCCTGCTTTTTTATATTGATCAACTTTAAACAAAAATCCTACCTGTTAGAAAATCCCTTGATTATAGATCTTGATCATATCCCTTGATTTTAGGATCTAGATTGATTTTTCAGTTTTAGGAAAGTTTCCTATTTTGTTGATTGTAATCCTTTATTTCTCTCCCCTAATTACTCTCTCTAAGTCTATATATTTTAACCTTTCCATTGGAATAAATCGCATCATAAGAGAGTATTATTTTCATCTCCGATTTAGACACTATCTAACTGAATTATCACTAGCAGAAGCCATATAGAAATTAATTGAACCAGAGAAACAGCAGTGCCACCATATGATTTTCAACACTGACTGAAATGCACAACATCTCAATACATAAAAATTACTAACCTTGAACATAAATAGGTTTCTGTGATAGCCCAAGAGCAGACATATTTGCACCCAAAATCTGAACATCTGATTGGAAATCATCAGAAGAACAAGACTTCTGCAAAAAGGAATTATTCAAAGTCTTTAAAAAAGAAGAGGGAGCTTCAAACACTCTAGCAACTTTCTCTTCAGCTCCACTAACGAAACGATGGTTTCCCTTACTTTGGACAATTGTCACACAATTGAAATCATGGCCATGAACCTGAGGACGAGCAATCTCATGCCAAGATTCCCCTGTTTGAAGAGAAGCCTCAGTTTTCCACGGAGCATAAATTCTAGTTGTCTGCAAGTTTTATAGGTTGCAACATCAATTATAAGAACAAAACTACTTCATATGAGTAAACAATTAGAACACACACACATGCGTGCATGTTTGTGTTTATGTATAAAAGCTATATAACGTGTAGACCTAAATTTAGCAAAACAGAGTTATAAGCATCAAATGGACCTAAGGAAGGAAAATTTTTAAGTATTTATTAGTAATTAGTCAATGACAAGCAGATAGTCGTTCCTGAGGAAATAAAATCCAAGCAGTGGGAATATATACCACGAGACCCAATTCCCTGATTTTGAGTGCAACAGTTTTAGGAGTTTTGGTTCTGCTAAACAGTTTTTCCAAAGATTGAAATTTAAGACACAGCAAAAGGCAAGATCTGGTTCACTTATTTTTGGTTCAAACCAATAGCCACACTACTGAACACACTCAGATGACTTACCAATACAATGGCTCTACTTAATCTTTAAAGTAACATAGAATTGTCCACTTACGATTACCTTCAGGAAAAGAACCACTTAGCTGTTAATTTTACAGAGTATACAGTTTTCTGCAAGATTTTGCAAGAGGCAACATACCTGATCATGACTGACAGACAGAACATAATCGCCAGATCTAGCCCAGGCAATATCAGTCACTGATGCAAAATGACCTGAGGGAACCCTTTGTGGCAGCCAATTATCATTATCAACATTTTTCCAGAGATGGAAAGATCCACCATATCCATGCGCTAATATTGAATCTCCATGCGGGCTCCAATGACCACCATAGAACCCCAGAGCACAATGGCTGAGTTCCCCAACCGTGACCACATTCATCCAAATACCAGAAGTCTTTTCAGGTTGCCATATCATCATAGCCTTGTCCATGGATGCTGATAAGATGCTCTGAGGTTGATAATATGAATCCCCCTCCATAGATGAAGCCAAAGGTGGTTGCCATTCCACTGAATATACCCAATCCTCATGTCCAATTAAAAGTGATTCCAGAGATATTTGGAAAGAAGACGGACCAGCTACAAGCACAGGACCTTCTATATAGGATGACAAACTTATTTCTTCTTTCTTGTATATAGCATGTCCATTGGACAAAGAACTGCGTAGTGCCATCTTCCAAATTCGTATGCCTTTATCCTGAGATGAACTTACCAAAAAAATGCCGCTTGATTCCCCTTTTGTGCTAATGGGCAATGAGAAGTCTAAACTTCGGATCCAATCCGTGTGTCCTTTTAGCTCACATGCACGAACAAGCTGGGTTCATATGTGAGAAGAGAAGTCTTTATACACAGGTAATACTTCCATATAACTAACTAAAGAACATTTTTAAATAACTACCTTTCCTGTCCTCCCCCCACAATAAAGATGAATCTTATTATCCAATCCTCCCATTGCAAGAACTATTTGTCCATTATTTCCAGGCAATTCGGCCAATGATAGAGCTACCATTGGTTTAGGACCAACAGAGAAAGAATCCAGACACAATAATTCACAGTCACCTAAAATGTAAAGAAAACTTCTCAACGTTGATAAATGAATAATTATAAATTTCATTCTCAAACTAGACAAAAAAAAAAAAAAAAAAAGAAACCGCATCCCAGAAAACCCATTTAAAATAGTAATTTTACTATTTGGTCAAAATGACTCATCTGCACTCCTCTCTTTGTTGGGCTTCTTAAGACTTGTTCCAATAGTTCAAACAGTTGTTTCAAAATTATCACAATTCAAACTAACGCCATTCAGACAAAAGACACATTGGGAACACTCATGCATGTGGATAACTACATCAGTTAGGCAACCAAACTTTCGAATGTAACAGAGGAAAAGGTTGACCATATTAAATACCAAAATTCGAACTGTTCTGAATTTGTCAGATCATGGAAATGTTCGATATGCTTGCCAGAGAGATTTATCAGATAATGATATACAACATGTAGACTTTGAGATGGCAGGAAGGTCGTCAAGGTTAAATTCAATGTAAGAGAAATGGGGCAGTAAACATCTATGGACCTGTTTGGGGAAGTGTTTCAACCCCTAGAAGCTCAGTAGCTTTATAAAAAAGCTCGGTCCAGAAAAAAGCTCATTTATAGGCATTTGGCTTAGCGTTAGAGTAGATGGGCTTATCCTAAAAAGCTACTTCTATGTATAGGCTGCAAAATGGAGCTTCTGAGGAGCATTGAGCGTGAAGAACTCCCTCGGATCCTAAATAATCTTATATATAAGATATAATTGACTTTTTTGGAGGGATTTTATATTAGTTTATTAGTCAAATTAATTAGTTTAGAGGAAAAATAAAAATACTTTTAAGTAACTTAATTAGCTTTCTTAATCTTTCAAAAAATGTCAACTTTATCTTATATTTAGAACCAAAATGAGTATTTAATAAGATTCATGTCCTTATCAGTTATTTTTCATCGCAACTAACTTTTTAAATAATAATCTAAACACGTCTCCGTTTGGGAAAAAACCACTTCTGTCACTGTCAATCCAAACACAAATCACATTTATAATCTGACTTTTTTTCCAAAAGTTAGATAGAAAATAAGTTATTTTTCCCACCGCTAACCCAGACAGGCCGTTGTCAGGAATTAAGCAGTACCTCCTTTTGCCATTGGAAATACCAATCGCCATACACATACTGTGCCATCTGAAGAAGTAGATGCAAACATCGCCTCGGTTTGAGAAACCATGATTCCATTAATGCATGTAACACCTTTCTTGTGCGATTGTTGTATTTGTAAGACACGTCTCCACTGTGGACAGACGTCAGAAAACACAAATAACAGTAAATATAGGCTTCAAACTGTCTAGAAATATCTGCATAAAATTGATAAGTCCCCACTCCTTGCCTTCTTTTACCAGAATTATCTAAATTAGTTTTGAAACGTAGCGCACCTTTCCATCAGATAGGGACATTTCCCAGAGAACAATAGCACCATCTGCATCGCCAGCGAGCAAATAATGTTGCTCTAACTGTTTTGCTGCAAAATCATGCAAAAAGCTCAATAAGAACTTGATTAAAAAAACAAGTATGAATTTTTTTATTCCATTGTGCATGCCAATTGTCTAAGTCACTGTAGATCTGTACAGATTCGCGGGTTAAGGCAGTAAATTTGCTTATAATCTTTGATCTCTAATGCAATAACGATATCAAATGAATTCAAACTTGTAAACAAAAGCGTAACAAATCGACTTAGAAGAACAGTTTGGAAGAGGAAGATGAAGGCTGAAGATTTAAATATCTTTACTCCTCAAAACATCTGCCTCCTCTCTCTCTCTCAAATTATTTTTCTGATGATTTCTCCCTTAATTTATAGCCCATCTCATCGTTATGACCATTCCATGTACAACTGAAGAAATTCGCATGGAATCAGGTAGAAATGCACCAAGTTAAGGAATTCTAATCAATCAAAGAAAGCAAGAGGCTACCTCTAAATGCAAACTTGCTACTAGGAAGCCAGTGTGTACAATTCACAGATGCTCGGTTAGCCGCAAGAGTAGTCAGAATTTGAGCACTCTGTCAAAACCCAATAGAAGAAAAAGAAAGGGACTCTCAATCAGAAGTTTACGACAAAGAGTCTCCGAATATCAGAACTTAGTGAGTTTAAGAAAACGAAAGGGACCTTGGGACAGTATATAGCGACGGCGTTCTGAGCTCCAAAGGAGACCAAGCCACAAGCACCCCATGAAACGTTGTTCACTATTCTGTTGCATCCTGCTCCTATAAACACCCTCTTCACTTCAAATCCTCCGCTCTCACCACTCGACATGGTGAGCTGGTGGCAGAAGTGTTCAGTTACAGCGAGTGTGGTGGCTGACAAGGCGGCGAAAGGATGTGCGCTTCTACTCAGGCCAGAAGAGCATCTGGGACGAGAACGAAGAAGAGAATTGGGTGAGCATTAAGGAAAATGGGTTTAAAGCCCAAAATGAAATGGGCTTTTTATCCAAAAGAAAATAGGTAAATTGATAATCATTAGGCCTCTTAGTTTGTTGGGCTTAAATTTTCAGTTGTAAGACAAGTTGAATTTAAAATGAAAAACCCACAATAGCTAGGTGCGTAATACGGCTTAGATCTGGATTAGTCGGGGCGAAGCTTTATTGAACTAGGTGGGCAACCCAAAAAAAAAATGAGAAAGAAAAATTCAGGGTATAAAATTTTAATAAAGAAAATAGATAAGATTAGAGAGAGAGAGAGAGAAATAATTACAAGTCTTGAACCCCAACCTCTCCTCTTCATTTCCTTTCATTTCCCATATATCAAATACATGCTCAAAAATCAAAATATATATTGCATAAATCTCAATTCTAATTTTGATATTCAACTTCTTTCGATCCAACCATTCGTTGACAATCCTTCTTATTTATGTTGGAAATCTTCATCATCTTCCATAACTTCTTGATCATGATCTATTGGCTTTTTGGTGCTTCTAAATCTTATCATATTTATTGGAGGATAAATTTTTTCTAGAGTAATTTTAACAATAGTTGAATAACATCTAATGAATACTCTCACCTACTACCTTTATTAATTATGGGCATACATGGAAGAAAATAATTAATGCTTTATTTTGGGAATAAGCAGTGTCTTTAAAAAATACAATTGTTAGTTAGTGCCTTATAATAAGGAAAGAAAGAGTACTTGATAATCTGGACTCTTGTTCTAAAAGAGTACTTGATACTTGGACTAATTGATATTTCTAAAATAATTTTTGTTACATCCTGGATAGACTTGGATAAATCAGATATTTCTTCTATAGCGTTTAAGGGATAAATGGTCTGGATTAGTCCATATCTATCCAGGGTTTTTACTAGGATAGGTGAGGTTCCTAGGTAAATAATTGCTTTTATTAGCGGCATAATGGGAAACATATTTATTGGCCTTAGTAGCAAAGGCTAAATGGTTTAATTTGTGGATAAGAATCTCAAAAAATCTATATTGGTCTATGGTTTAGAAGGAAGACCTACATGTAGAGATTTTTGAGGTTGAGTGTTGTTCTTGGGCTTCTTGTACTTGCTGGTCTTTATTATTTCTATTAACGGCATAACCTTTGATTGAGCTCCACATATTCATATATACTTAGACTGAGGCATCCATTGCGGATACTTGCCTTTATCCTTTTATTGCTTCTACTTTCTTGGCCAATTTGTCTATTTATTAAAATGTTAAATATTATTTAAATTCTTTTTTATATTGCTAAATTGATTTTCATGTTACAAAGTTAATTAATTTCATCATTATCAATTTTTATTTAAATTTAAATATTTAATCTCGTCTGTTTATTTAAACTTACTTATAAGGGGTTTGAGTTGGGGGTTGTTGGGATCTGAGATAAGGTGTTGGAATTTGAGATGGGGTATCAGAATATGAGGTATTAGAACCCGAGATAGTGTGTCAGTATCAGGGATGGGGTATCAGAGTCTGGGATAGTGTGTGGTATTAGAGTCTCGGGTAGTTTGTGGTATCAAAGTCCGGGCTAGTGTGTTGGTATTAGCCTTTGGGGTAGTGTGTGGTATCAAGGATGGTGTTGGTATCAGAGTTTGAGATAGTGGGTCGGTATCAGAGTCCTGGATAGTGGATCGGTATCAGAGATGGATATCAAAGTCCGAGGTACGTGTGTGCTATTAGAGTGCGGGTTAGTGTGTGGTATCAGAGTCTGAGCTAGTGGTCGGTATGAGGGATGGTGTGGTATCAGAGTTCGAGATAGTCAGTATCAAAGTCCCAAGTAGTGTGTATCCATGGTTATCAGAACCGGACTAGACCGGCTGATTCTGACCGGGAACCGTTGAACTAGACCTGAAACCGGAGCCGAACCGACAGGATGTGACGGTCAAACCGGTCTTAACCCGCCGGTTTGACCGGTTGTAAATTTATTTTTGTTCCCCGGCTCGACCAAACGATGTCGTTTGGAGTTTTTTTTTTCTACAATCCAAAAACCACTTTTTGCCATCCGACTCTTCACCCTTCAGAATAAAATTTTCGCGACTCTGCTCTGCTCCTTCTGGCGACAACAAGCGTTTGTGTGATCGTCGGTTAAAGGCCTTAAAGGTCATACCTTTTGGTTCCTCTTCACCTATCGTCGCTTTTTTTTTGTTGTCGTGGAGGAGGAGTTTTTACGTTCTTCGTTCGTTGTGGGTCTTCAAGTTTGTCGCCGTTCACGCTGTCCGTTTTCGTTATTCTTACCGTCCATTCTCTCCATAGAAAGCTGTGGATTAAAGGTCCTAACTGATAGTTACCACACAACAGTAAGTATTACTTTGTGATTGGAATTTTTTTTGGGTATTCATTCGTTGCTTTGACAAAAAAGTGTGTAGTATCAGAGTCCGAGCTAGTGGGTCAAGATCGGGATGTTGTCGGTATCAGAGTTCGAGATAGTGGGTCGGTATCATAGTCCGGATAGTGGGTCAGTATCAGAGTCCGGGATAATGGGTCAGAGTCCAGGATAGTACGTTGGTATCAGAGTCTGGGATAGTTTGTGGTATCCGAGTCTGAGATACAGTTAAAAAAGGCTGTTCATTTATAGCTTTAGTATAAATAATTATTCATTAATATGGAGACAATACACAATTATAAAATATCTAATCTGAACTAATTCCACGCCCATATTTTCATTCAACCATTTATAACTTGAAAAGACATGTAAAAAAGAAGGAAGATTTTGAGGGTAGAGGCCAAAATAACAAAGATAAAAGAAGATCTTATTGTTATTACAAAGTTGGCAATTGTAAATAATTATCGCTCATTAAAAAAAATAGCATATATAGCAAAATTTAAAAACCAAAAACAATTTATTTTGACTAGTGTATTAAAAAAGACACACCACTCAAACACAGAGAGGGAAATATATATAGAATTTAATATTATAATCATGGAATACAAAGTGACGTGTCCGGATTCGATGGCCATTTTGTGGTTAGTGACGTGTGCCGCATCGAATTTAATATTATAATCATGGAATACAAAGTGTGGCGCAAATCCTTCTCGCCAAGTGGAGCCAAAATCCTTTTGGAAAAAGTTTGTTATATAATTTTTTTTTTCCTTCTATTTTGCTTTTCATACAAGGTGGGTCAGAGAACTTATAAAACCCACAAGAGGTCTCTTGCATCATCACTGTGAAAACCATGGGGATATTGAAGAGAAAGTCTCTGAACTTCGTATTGAAATCAAACAGAAGAAGGAACAGTTAAAGAAGGAATGAACTTCACTGGCAGCAGAGTTGAAGCCAAAAAAAGCAACAGTTGATGATGCCATAGCCAAGGCTGAAAGAATGACTGCTTTAGCCTCAAGCACTCAAGACCTGGAAGACACACCAGAGCAGTTAATGAGATTGAAGGGAGAGCTCAAGCAACTGAAACGTATGGAGGGAGGCCGTTGAAAGAAAGTCGCACTACAACTCTGGTTCAACTGTTTGTGAAGAAACATACGTTTATCAACGTTAACTTTCTCAGGTTATTATAAACACCGACTTCTGTCTGTTTCAAGTATTTGGGGATGAGTTTATGCTATATACCTTTTGTTCATCTTCTATTTCCACTCTGTATCCCCCCCCCATAATAGCAGGAGCTATAACGGACCCTACAACTTTCCTCTTCTTCTTTATCTTTTTTTCAATTTATTTTTAATTGTAATTTATCGATCTTCATTTCACAATGTTGGCTGTTAGCCTGCAGTTAGTTTAGTTGTTGGGTGAAATTGCAGGATTTGTGTCCGTAATTTGGCATATTTCCACTCTTTAAATTACTTTGTGCCTTTAATGGAACTATATGGAATATTTGATTTGAAATTATTTGTTTGTGTATTAAAAGAATTGTGACATTTCATTTCTTACAGCATTTTTAAATCGATCATTTTGTATATATGGCAAAGAACGATGGAATTGTTTATAATTGAAAATCATCGGTTTTTCCAATTGAAAGTTTCATTGTGAAACTTAAAAGACAAAATGATTACAAAGGTTGTTATCAATTTAATTAAGGTTATTATGGAATCTTATGAGAGGGAGGATATGTGTTTCTGAAGAAGAAGATGATTGCAAAATGAAGAAATGGATTATTATTTTTTTCCTAGATCCGTTATTGATTGTTGATGGTTTTTTCTGATTACGTTGATTGGACGGTTATTATGGAGGAATCCATCAAAGAGTAATCTCACTTTACCCTACTTTGGCACTCTTACCCTGAAAACCATGGCGATATTGTCAAGAAAATCTCTGAACTTGGTATTGAAATTAAACAAAAGAAGAAACCATTAAAGAAGGAACGAGCTTTACTGGTAGCAGAGTTCAAGCCAACATCACCTTGGATTTTGATACCCCACCTCGGATTCTGATATCGCATTTCTGATACCGACCCACTATCCCGGACTTTGATACCCCATTTTTGATACCGACACACTACCTCAGACTCTGATACCACACACTACCCCGAACTATGATACCAACCCTCTATCTTAGACTCTGATACCACAAATTACCCTGGATCTGATACCAACACACTATCCCGGACTCTGATACCTCATCCGTGATACCGACCCAATATCTTGGACTCTGATACCTCATCTCTGATACCACTCACTACGCCGAACTCTTATACCACACACTACCCCGGACTCTGATACCCACCCTATATCTCGGACTCTGATACCACAAACTACCCCGGATCGATACCATACACTACCTCGGACTCTAATACAAACACACTATCCCGGACTCTGATACCTCATCTGTAATACCGACCCAATATCCTGGACTCTGATACCTCATCGCTGATACCAACCTACTATCTTGAACTCTAGTATGAACACCATCCCTGATACCGATCCACTAGCTCGGACTCTGATACCACTCACTACTCCGAACTCTGATACCACACGCTACCTCGGACTTTGATACCACGCACCACCCCGGCAGGGCGTATAAAGGCAGGGCGTCACATCTAAAATGACCAAGTGCCGAATCTTCCACTTTCTTTCCTTATGACTCGGAATTGAAACACATTAGGCTTGTTCAAGTTAATTCAAAGTAGTTCATACCCATGTAAGAAGGTATTAATGGATTCGATGGCCATTTTGTGGTTAGTGACGTGTCTGCATTAGAATTTAATATTATACATGGAATACAAGTGCTTCTCCACAAAGTGGAGCTAAAATCCTTTTGCACAAAGTGGTGCGCAAATCCTTCTGCACAAAGTTATTGCCAATAACGTATCAATAAATTTCCAACGTTAGTGTTCATATTATGTTTTCAATTTTACTTTTTCAATAACTAAGAGATATGGAGGTAATTTGACACAATTTTTAAATTCTTAATTGTGACACAAACTGATATATGATTTGTTAATTTCAATGTCCCAATTACAGTTTGTGTAATTCAAAATAAAATTTTAAGAAAGAAAGTAGATAACATTAAAGACAGAGAAAAATATATAATTACAAATCTTTAACCCCAACTTCTTCTCTCACTTTCCTTCCATTTCCCTTGTACCAAATACAGACTCAAAAACCTAAATATGTATTACATAAATCTCAATTCTAATTTTGATATTCGATCAACTTCTATCAACCCAATTATTTGACCAAAATGAAAATCCTTCTGATTAAGGATACTCTATGTTGGAAATCTTCATCATCTTCAATATCTTCCTTGATTTCTTGATCATACTCTATTGGCTTTTTTGTGGTTCCAAATCTTATTAAATTTATTGGAGGATAAACTTTTTCTATAGTACGTAATTTCAGCAATAGTTGAATAACATCTAATGCATACTTGATACTGGGTTACTGTTCTAAAATAATGTTTTGTTGTCCTGAATAGACTTGAATGGATAACTCAGATATTTTTTCCATAGTGCTCAAAGAGATAAATGGACTGGAGTAGTCCATAGCTATACAGGGTTTTCACTAGGTTAGGTGAGGTTCATGGGTAAATAATTGCTTTTATTAAAGGCATAATGAGAAACATATTTGATGGTCTTAGTAGCAAAGGCTAAGCGATTTAATCTGTGGATAAGAATATTGAAAAATCTATATTGGTCTACGGTTTGGAAGAAGACCTTTCTGCTATACTGTTCCATGGAACTCCTGTCTTGCTTTTTGGATTTTCATCTTTTGTCCTATTCTTTATTCGCATAGTGTTTGGCCCTCGGGAGATATAATTTTCAAGGGTTCTAAACTTGGGAAAAATACTTCTCATGTTGTAGGAGAAGTGTTTTCTCATGTTACACACATAAAATGGTGGGACCCACATATATATATATATATATAATTCACATTATATATATATATATGGGTTCCACTATTTCATGTGTGTGTAGGAATCTTCTTCTTTTCATGCAACATGAGAAGTTTAAACCCCTCTAAACTTTATTACAAGATTTGCAATATTCGAAAACACATCTATGTTCACTCAGGGGTTGTTTGCCATGCTAGGAGGGATTAGGGACTTGGGAGTAGAGTCGACAAAACGGGTCAGGCCCATCGGGCTGGCCCGTTTAAGCCTGGCCTTTTAAGGGCCGGGCTTGAAAAATAGACAAGATATTTGAAATTGGCCCTGGAGGGCCAGCCCCGACGGGCCTCGGGTTTAAACGGGCCGGCCCTGGAGAGCCTCGGTCCAGCCCTGTAGGCCCTTTTCACTGTAGCTTTTTTTTTTTTTCCTTTTTTAAATTTATCAATTTATATATATTTTGTATTTGTTATAGAGTTATTCATCCATTTAACTACAAATACATAATAACTATACTCTAATTTTATGATTTGATTTATTATTTGTTGCAAATAAAGATTATGGATGTGTTCATGATGCGGAAGAAGAATTTCATAATATTCTTACTCATGAGCCAGAGGCTACTACTCAAAGTGAAGAACAATCAAATGTCGTTAAAATTGATGATAGTGACGAAAATGACGACAATAATAGTCATCGTACTAACGTCGTTTAGTGATATGCTTTTATGTTTTATGTGAGTTATTTGTGAACATAGTTTGCTTTTGATTATAAATTAGTGATGTGCTTATTTATTGGATGATTCGTGTTATAATTTACTAATTATATATATTTTTTTTAAAGTGTAGGAAAAATAGTTAAAATTTGGAATAGTAATTTTGAGCCTCGGGTCGGCCTTGGCCCTGGTGTTCTCAGGCCAGGCTTTGAAAAACAGGTGTTTTTCTTACTCCAGACCCTGTTAGGCCCTGGCCCTTCACGGGCCAACCCTGATTGCCAGCTCTACTTGGAAGGGAAGGGAGAGGATAAAACAACTTTATGAGTTGGATTTGAAAAATTAAATGAAAGAAGTGGGGTTATAAGATTTTAATAAAGGGAAATTCATCAAAAACTTTTAACCCCAGTTATTTAATTCTTATAAATCCAACTTAGGAATTATTTCCCTCCACTCAAAACAATCAGCAGCCCCAGTTTAAGAATGAACAAGTGTCGAATTTTCCACTTTCTTTCCTTATGACTCGGAATTGAAACACTTTATGCTTTTTCAAGTTGATTCAAAGTAGATCACCTTGTGGGCAATTAATGTGTGGAACACAATGCTATATGTTTAAATTTTCATTCAAACATTTATTTGAAAAAAATGTCAAAAAGAAGGAAGATTTTGAGGGTAGAAGCCAAAATAACAAAGATAGAAGAAGATCTGATGGTTATTACAGAGTTGGCAATTGTAAATAATTATCACTCATTAAAAAAAAAAAAAAAACATGGCAAAAATTAAAAAACAAAAATCAATTTATTTTGACTAGTGTATTAGAGTACGGTGTGGAAAAGACAAGCCAGTAAAATAATAACCATGTAAGAAGATGATAATTACAAAGTTGGCCTTTAAAGATGTGCGGTTTCTTTATCCATCCCTCCCCATCTTTAGATCTGACCATCCAAATCTCGATCCAAGGGTCCAGAAATAAAAAGATTTCTGGACCCTTAGGATCAAGATTTAGATGGTCAGATCTAAAAATGGGGAGGGATAGGTAGAAAATTGCCAATAAGAGTATCTGCTTCTTGTTTTTTGGCCCTCGCTATTCAACATAACTCTATAATTTAATTATTGTTTGATCAAGAATACCAAAAAAAAAAAAAACTCATATTAAAATAATTCATTACATTCTATTCTAACTTCCAAACGAACCAATATATTAAGAGATTAAAAACTTAGAGTAATATAAAATACATGTCAAATTAGGGGGCAAAAGGAAGAAAGATAAAATATATATGTGCATTATTAAATTATTATTATGTTTAATTATTATTGAGAAAGTATCAATATGTATATTTTAAGAATAAATTGATAAATATTATAACTTTGTTCTATAATTAGAGCCAAGACCAACTCTCAAATGTTATCACATAATTAAGACTGGAGGGAGTAATTTATAAAACTTGGATTTTAATAATTTATAATTGTGGTAAAAATGTAATATAAAGTTGGGAAATCAGTAAAAAAACTTATTTGTTTGTAAAATATAATTGGTCAGGACCTGAATGCCGAGTGTTGTATACTCAGAACAATAAAATTTTTTATGGGTTATTATAATCTTTAGCCACATTTTATTTTATTTAAAATATTAGTCCCTATAATTAAATAAGAACTTGGACCATTTTATCCCTTGAGAATTAAAGTGCCCCAAACTCATTTGCTTCCTACCACTCCCCCACCCTTCTATTTATTCATTTCAAACACACACACACACACACCCACCCACCTACCCACCCACGCACGTACTTCGGCTGCAGGGAGAGGCAAGAGTGAGAATGAGGAAGAAGGGAAAAATAGGAGTTTGGAGTTTTTTTAGTGTATTTTAAGGTATGGCTTTTATCTTATAAGATTATTTAGGTAGCTAAACTAGCTTCTTTTCAATAAACTTTCTTGATGAAAATTATTCTATATATTTTTATCTTTCTAATGGGGGTATTATTATGTTGGTTAGTGAAAATTTTGGGGTTAAGATTTTGGGAAGGTTTTGAGTTTTGACAATAGAAGACAATATATATGTAGTATATGGATAATAGTAAATTTTAATCAGTTTAGATTTATTGTTTGGTTATTTTAGAAATTTAAAATGAATTTTTCTATTTAAGGGGTTTAAGATTTAAGCCCCATAAAATATTTTTACCGATTAAATGTTATGAAAATAATTTATTTGGGTTAGGAAGATATTATTAGAATTTTAATCGGTTAGATTTATTGTTTGGTTGTTATAGGAGTTTAAAATGAATTTTTCTATTTAAGAAGTTAAGGATTTTATATCTATGAAATATTTTTACCAATTAAATGTTATGAAAATAATTTATTTCGGTTAGGGAGATATTATTGGAATTTAATTAACTTAGTTTTTATATATGGGAAAAATCTGGAAAATTGGGTGTAAAACTGTAATTTCTGGAATTTTTGGGGTAAAACTATAATTTCTGGAATTTTTGGAGTGAAACTGTAATTTCTGGAATTTTTGGGGTAAAACTGTAATTTCTAGCATTTTGGGCCTAAAATGTCATTTCTGGAATTTTGGGACCAAAATGTCATTTTTTTTGTTATAATAATATATATTATTATTAGAATTTTTATTTTAAGTTATAGGAAAATTATTAGCTTATCTTCATTGGGTGTAACTCTTCTTGAGTTACATGCAACTTTAACTATATGCAAATGTCTTTTGTTTACCCATCGTTCTATGGGTTCAATGGTCAAAGGGCAGGGGAGGCTTTAACCTTAAACTTGATAAGTCCCCACTCATTTACCTTCTTTTCCCAGAATTATCTAAATTAGTTTAAAAACAAGTCATTAACGCCTAAAGAGAGGTAAAACTAAGAACCTAGTGCACCTTTCCATCAGTTAGGGACATTGCACCATCTGCATCGCCAGCTAGCAAATAATGTTGCTCTAACTATTTTGCAGCAAAATCATGGAAAAAGCTCAATAAGAACTTGATTAAAAAAAAGGGTAAATGAGCAATTTTACACATGAACTTTGCCTCACGGAGCACTCAAACTACAAACTTTTTTTTCGGAACAAAAATACACACGTGGTTCAGTTATCATAGGCCGTTAGTTAACCGTCAACTTAGATAGAGTGAAACGATAAAGAACGCAGGTGAAACTATCCTTTTGCCCTTAGTTTTAAATTTTTTTAAAAAAAATAAAAAAAATACCCCCCCGCCGGTGGGCCCCACCGGCCGGGGGTACCTGCGTTACTGTTAAGGAATTTAAATATTTTTACCCCTCCAAACATCTGCCTCCTTTCTCTCTCTCTCTCAAAATATTTTTCTGATGATTTCTCCGTTAATTTATAGCCCATCTCATCGTTATGCTAAACAGACCATTCCATGTACAACTGAACAAATTCGCATGGAATCACGTAGAAAAACACTGAGTTAAGGAATTCTAATCAAACAAAGAAAGCAAGAGGCTACCTCTAAATACAAACTTGCTACTGGGAAGCTAGTGTGTACAATTCACAGATGCTCGGTTAGCCGGAAGAGTAGTCAGAATTTGAACACTCTGTCAAAACCCAATAGAAGAAAAAGAAAGGGATTCTCAATCAGAAGTTTACAACAAAGAGTCTCCGAAAATCAGAACTTGGTGAGTTTAAGAAAACGAAAGGGACCTTGGGACAATGGGACAGTATATAGCGACAGCGTTCTGAGCTCCAAAGGAGACCAAGCCACAAGCACCCCATGAAACGTTGTTCACTATTCTGTTGGTGACAGAAGTGTTCAGTTACAGCGAGTGTGGTGGCTGACACGACGAAAGGATGTGCGCTTCTTTGTCAGGCCAGAAGATCATCGAGGACGAGAAGGAAGAAGAGAATTGGGTCAACATTAAGGAAAATGGGTTTCAAGCCCAAAATGAAATGGGCTCTTTATCCAAAAGAAAATATTTAAATTGATAATTATTTGGTTTCTTAGTTGGTTAGGCAAGTTGAATTTTTCTTTTTTCTTTTTTCCCTAATCCAAAGGCAAGCAATAAGTTGAATTTAAAATTTGGGTTTAGGAGCAAAAATACACATATGCTTTATCCTCGGGAGTGCTCAACACTTTTTTTTTTTTTTTTTTGAGCAAAAATACACATGTGGTTACATTTTAGGAGCAAAAATACACATTAGAGTTTTCAAATCATAGAAAAAGAGCAAAGCTCTCTGTTTAAAAACTCGAGTTTTCATTTAAGTATGAAAACTTTTAAGAAATTTATGTCAAGTCAAAAGCGGAGTTTTCTATGAAAAATTTGGAGTTTTTCAAACACTGAGTAAAACTTGAAAACTCTATCAAGCGCAAACTCGAGTTTCCAAAGTAAAACTCGAGTTTCCAAAGTAAAACTCGAGTTTTCTCACAACTTGAAAAAACTTAGAAAACTCGTGGCAAACTGAAAACCTGGAGTTTTCATATCAAAACTAGAGTTTGCATAAGCCCAAAATGTTGGAAACTCTCGTAGGACCAAAACTCGAGTTTCTAAATGGAAACGGGGAGTTTTGTCTTCTTCGAAAATATTGAAGAATCTCTGTGTGATGAAAACTAGAGTTTGTCTAAATGTGAAAAACTTAGAGTCTTTCTATAAGACCAAAACCCAAGTTTTCCTATGAAAACTGGAGTTTTGCTTAGTTCATTAAAATTGAGATACTCTCTGTCAAGTCAAAACTCAAGTTTTAGATCCAAAACTCGAGTTTGCCTTTGACAGTAAGTTTTTCACTTACCAAAAACAAACTTCAACTTATATTTACAATTGTCAGTTATCATCAAAACACATAGAGAACTAACAATTGATTATGAAATCACCATTTCAAAAAAAAAAAAAAAGTAAATAAACAAACTAAAAATAAAAGTTATAGAGATGTTTTAAGAATCTGATGTATCATCATATTCTTCCTCTTTCAATAACTTGTCCACCTTCTTGTTCAAAGAGCGGACAAGAGAGTTAAGTTCCTTCAAGCATTTGTCCATGCATCCTTGTTCTTCGATGTAAATTTGGACCATACAATGGAGCTCATAGTTTGTATGGTCAAGACCTTCAATGCTTGTTGGGGAAAGGAGTTCATCTTTTGTTTTTTGGTAGATGATAAATTAGAAGTTCTCTTGCATTTGTCCATAATGTTTTATTGAAACAAAAGTTGACTTTGAGAACATGAAATGGGAGTAGAGAAGTGGAGTTTAGTTTTTATACGTTTATATAGAGAGGGTTTTGTGGATTATTAAGCCTTCGCGTCTTTTAGTATTATATTTTATAAATGGTTTGGTGATGGTTAATTCTTAATAACTGTTATGTATTGGACAATTTTTTTTATTATTTATTATTAACTTAGAATAGTTATTTATTTGCACGGTCTTCTATTAAGTGACAGGTTTTACTTAATAACCGTTATATATTTGTATTGAGGATCCTAACCACGTCGCCTCCTCAGCCATCGCCAGCACCTCCACCTCCTCCGTCAATCCATCTATTGAGACAAGATAGAACAAGAGGAAAAAAAAAACACTAGGGAAGAGTCTTGTTGCTATAAAGGAGGTCCAAATAGCAAATTACGAGAGGTGGGGGGAACTTACCGTGGGATGGAACACGGAAGGACTAATTGTGAAATCTAACAAGTTCATTAGCTATCTCACCATGTTGCTTTTGACCTTGTTAGATTTCAAAAATTTTCCTTTATTGTTCATCCCACAGTGAGTTTCCTCTCTTCTCTCTTGATTTGCATTCTGGACCTTCTTTATGATAGCAAGACCTTTCCACAGTGCTCTTTTCTTTCGTGTTATCTCATCAATCGGCTCAATAGATGGATTGGCGGAGGCATTAAGTATGGCCAAGGGGGTGACGTGGCATTTGTTGCCACCAACAAGCCTTAAGGAGGAGGAGGGGCGGCGGAGGAGGAGTTCCTTGGGATATTAACATGATGAAGGAGAGAAGGAGGAGACTAATAAACAATAGTAAGAATCAAACAAGTCAAGAGTTGAATTTAAATAGAGGTCTAACGGATTACAAAGGGTTATAAGTTATGACTTGTGAAGGTTTAACAAGATTACGAAGGGTTATAAGTTAAGATATTGAGGGTCCAAATATTATGAAGGATTATGAAATAGTTAGATGACAGTTGTTTCTAAAGACTGTTATGTTTTATCTTCACTAATATAAGAGTTGGCAGATGAATCATATGTCCTAAGTGTTACATGATGGTTGTTTCTTAAAAACCATCATTTTTGTCACTAAATAAATTACGATTATTAGTTAAAACCATTATTTTTATATTTTCGCGAATTTCACCTCGCAATACATGATGGTGCACATAATTAACCATTACATCCTCATTATATATCCTCGCGTGGCCTCCGCCTTGACATACCTAACATTTTTTAGCTGTAATCTGTATTGAGCGTTATAAATGCCCAAATCTGTAGTAGTCATGATTACTCTTGGATAGACACTCTTTAATGTATGCAATTAATAAGGATACTTTAGAAAAAGAAAAAATAATAATTTGGGATACAAAGCACATTAGAGTCTTATATTAAGAAAAAAAATCCAATTGCTAATTGTCTTATATTAAGGAAAAAAATCTAATTGTTAACTAACTCTTAGGGTATGTTTGGTTGGGGGGGGGGGGAGGGGAGGGGAAGGGAGGAAAGGGGAGGAAAATGGAGAGAAAATATTAGAAAAAGCCCCACCACAAATAACTTTTCTCTCTCTCCATTTTCTCTCCCCTTCCCTCCCCTCCCCTCCCCCCAACCAAGATTAAGAACTGAAGAAGGTAATGAGATTCTCTGAGGTCATCAGTAATGCTTTTACTGTAAGGAGACTAGTGTAAATCGTGTTGAAAAATACAAGTTAAAGTCTGCTATTATTCATAAGACTGTTGCTAATGCATCAGGAAAATGAATATGGACTAAACTCACTTAAATCAATTGATGCAAGTCTGATTTCAATTATTATGTTTTTGCCTTGTAACTTATTTTCTATGCTTTCCCAAATCAAATGGGTCTTTGATGGGAGAAAAGTTGAAAAGGGAAAATGGGGAGAAGACAAAACTAGAGACATCGGCTTATCACTTCTCAAAGGATGTACGAGAAAAAAGAGTGAAAACAAATAGGCAAATATCATAAGGATTATAATACTCTTATCAAGAATTGGGCTAGGACAAACCAACAAGGCCTCATATTGGTAGTGGAATTTGAACTTAACTTTATGGATTATGTGAACCAACTCATTACTAATTAGATTAACCTTTGTTCACCCCACTCTTTTTGTATCTATTGCTGCTTCTAAGTTATGTTATTGCTCTGTCACACACACAGAAGAAGACAAATGGATGCTTAAATCTTTTTGAGGGGAAGATATGGATGTTGACCAAATGCTGCTATTGTTAATACTCTTTCGGTTCTATTTATAAACAATTTTTCTCTCTTTTGGGGTTAGTCCTTAAAATAAGCAAAAAAAATTTTTTTTTTTGTGTCTCAAAATTTGAAATACTTTTTCCTTTTCTACCTTATTAAATGCATATATTTATATTACTGAGTCACCAATTCTCTTTCATTTAATCATTTATTATCCATTCTCTCTCATATTTTTTACTCATTATCTTTCCTATACTCTTCATAAATAGGGGAATATTTAGGAAAAAAATATATTTTTTACACATTAATTGTTAATAACTAATTTTAATCGCTAGTTTGTTTTTGCGTAATCAGGGTAGTTCTTACTAATAAAAAGTATCGGAGGGAGTAATGTAAAATGTAAAACTATGTTTCCAAGTATAAATTTCCAATCACCTATCATATGCAGTTATGGAGTTCATCCAACAAAAGATTGAAAGAGTGTAAATTGTTTGACTTCAAAACTCTCTCTTGGGATAAATATTCAAAGACAATTATAAATGACAGTCAAGGTTTAAGGCTCTATGGCCATGTAAAATTGAAACATGAAGAGAGTTTGAGAAGAAAAGGCAATATAAAGAGCTTTTAAAATGAATATTACCAAGAGGGTGTGATTGCCTTATCAAATATTTGATGGTGACGCACGGAAAAGAGGCAAGGAATTTAGTTAGAAACATTTATATATATCAGCTTTTTAAAAATAACAATACGAAATATAATTTAAGTCTCATTAAAACTAAACTCATATTATTGTTAATATAT
Organism: Acacia acuminata; assembly: GCA_019022655.1. Lineage (NCBI taxonomy): Eukaryota > Viridiplantae > Streptophyta > Magnoliopsida > Fabales > Fabaceae > Acacia > Acacia acuminata. Next base: position 1,327,186 of record JAFJYI010000187.1, read on the forward strand.
ATAAGATGGGTATATATGTTGGCAAGGAATAAAAAGATGGGTATATCTAGAAGGTATAAGATATTTCTTTATATATTTACAAATTTAACAAGATTTTCTAATTATTTACTTTATCATCAATTACTTAATTCATATTTATAAAAAGCAAAAACGTCAAGTAAAAGTAAAACCAATTCACAGTTCGAGCCACGTCTAAAACTAAAGGTTTTTTTTTTTTTTTTTTTTTGCCTACTCAAAATACTGATTCACATATAGATGGAAAACTGATGAACTCGATCCATGTCTTGGTTTGGGGCTTCATCATGTATCAGCAAGGGCCCTTGACTAAAATGTGTGAAATTAATTTTAATCAAAATGTGTGTGTGTTTTTTTTTTAAAAAAAAAAAATGGAAAAGACCAAAGGGAGACCTTTCACACTTGGAGGTGAGAGAAGCCCGCGGCACAAATAATAGCCCACTTTTCCAATCAACATAATCAGAAACATGAAGAAGGACCATCAAAATTAATCAATAACGGATCTAGAAAAAAAGTCATCCATTTATTCATTTTGCAATCATCTTCTTCAGAAACATAGATCCTCCATAACAACCTTAATTAAACTGATAACAACCTTTGTAATAATTTTAAGTTTGTTTGACAATGAGAGATCGATAAACAAACAAATAAACAAAACAACTCACATCCATTTTAAATCAAATATTCCAAAGTTCTATTAAAGGCACAAAGCAAGGGTGAAAATACCAAATTATAGTCATAAGTCCTGCAATTTCACCCAACAACAAAATTGACAGCCAACATTGTGAAATGAAGATAACATAAATTACCATTAAAAATAAATTGAGAAAAAGGATAAAGAAGAATAAGAGGAAAGTTGCTAGTAATTATGCGACGTAGGAAAACATCGAAAGAGAAAACGAACTCAAGCTATGGCATAGACCTCGTCCCCCAAATACTTGGAACAGACAGAAAGCTCATGAGAAGATTACGTCTCTGCTGATACACCTACTTCTTCACATACATTCGGGTGGCTTCAACCACTGGTCTTCAACAGATGAACCAGCCTCCTTTTGTTGCACATAGACTGTGTTGGGTCTCATCAAAACCTGGGTTTTGATTGCTCCCTGTTAAGAAGAAGATGTGTTTGGTGAATCATATCCGAAGGAACGATTCCGATCAGAAGAACAAGAGAAGAAGATTTGTTGGGTGCAAAAATATACATGAAGTGTTTCAAAGAGAGCTTGAACGAGGGCGATGGACAACAAAACATCCACATTAACCATAAAATCTTTTCAATGGTTCGCAAATAAAATCTTCTAATCGAAATCGTTTCATCGGATATGATTCACCAAACACATTTTCTTCTTAACAGGAGCAATCAAAACCCAAGTTTTGATGAGACCCAACATAGTCTATGTGCAACAAAATGAGATTGCCTTGGACACAAGCATTGAAGACCTGGACTTCACACTAGAGCAGTTAAAGGGATTGAAGGAACGACTCAAGCAACTTCAACGGTTCATCAATGTTGAAGACCGCCTACTGTCTTCAACGATGAACAAGCCACCCGAATGTGAAGAAGTAGGTGTATCATGTATATTTTTGCATCCGTCTTGTTCTTTCCGATCTAATCATTCCTTCGGATAATCTTCTCATGAGCTTTGAAGACCAATGGTACCCGAATGTGAAGAAGTAGATGTTCCCAGGACGTATTTGGGGGACGAGGTCTATGCCATAGCTTGAGTTTGTCTTCTCTTTCCATGTTTTCCTACGTCGCATAATTACCATCAACTTTCCTCTTATTCTTTATCCTTTTTTTCAATTTATTTTTAATGGTAATTTATGGATCTTCATTTCACAATGTTGGCTGTCAGTTTAGTTGTTGGGTGAAATTGTAGGATTTATGACTATAATTTGGTATTTCCACTCTTTAAATTGCTTTATGCCTTTAATAGAACTTTGGAATATTCGATTTAAAATGGATGAGTTGTTTTGTTTATTTGTTTGTTTATCGATCTCTCATTATCAAACTTAAAATGACTACAAAGGTTGTTATCAGTTTAATTAAGGTTTTTATGGAGGATCTATGTTTCTAAAGAAGATGATTGCAGAATGAATAAATGGATGATTTTTTTTTTCTAGATCCGTTATTGATTGTTCTTATTCATTCTTCTGAATATGTTATTTGAAAGCTGAGCTATTATTTGTGCCGTGGGGTTCTCTCACCTCGAAGTGTGAAAGATCCCCCTTTTTCAAACCCTATTATGGTCTTTTCGGAATGGGAAAAAAAAAAAAAAAAAAAAAAAAATGTCGATTAAAATTAATTTCACACATATTTTAGTCAGGGCCCTTTGCTAATACATGATCAAGCCCCAAACCAAGATATGGATCGAGTTCATCAGTTTTCCATCTATACATGAGTCAATATTTTGTGTGAACTTTAGTTTTAGGAGTGGCTCGAAACTCTAAATTAGGTGTAATTTTACTTGATGTTTTTGCTTTATATAAATATAAATTAATTGATGATAAATTAAATAATTAGAAAATCTTGTTAAATTTTTAAATATATAAAGAAATATCTTATGAACCTTCTGGACATACCCATCTTTTTTTCTTTGCCAACAAATATACCCATCTTATATATGTCAACAAAGATGAGTTTAATTTTAATGAGCCTTAAAAATTATATTTCGTATTATTTTTTTTTAAAGTTGAACCTATATATATATATATATATATATATAGGCGGAGCCACGTTATGGCTAGAGGCCCTAGTTGGCCTTCTCTTATCTTATGTATTTATATGTATGTATTATATATTATTTTATTTTGCCCACTAATTTGACCCCAGCTAATCTCTTATCTTTTCTATAATTATTTTTTTTTTTATTAGGGCAATGTTTGGTTTATTACTTATTAGGATGTGAGATGAAAGTAAAATTTTTGTTTGAGATACCTATTGAAAAGATTAGTATCATCTTATATCGGTGTTGTTCATCTTCATTTTAAGGACTAAATAGGAACTCAAAATCACTTTTTTTTACCTCAATCCTTTTATAAAAGTTATTCTACATATTTTATCTTTCTAATGAGGGTAATATTGTGCTTATTAGTGAAAATTTTAGGGTTATAATTTTGGGAGAGTCTTGAATTTTGACAATAGATGACTATATATATGTAGAGGATGATTAATGACTAATTTTACTCAGTTTGGATTTATTATTTGTTTGTTTTATGATTTTATAATGAATTTCTCTTTAAAAACTATATTATAATAGGTTATTTGCTTAGTTGAAATTGAAGTAGATTTGTATTTTTTTTAAATGTTTTTGGCACTCATATTATATTTCGTTTATTTTCTCCAATTATTTTGTTTTGAGGTAACTGGGATACACATTTAAGTGTTAGTTTTGTAGATTGAGTAATACTATAAGAATTAATGTTTAGTGACACAAGATACTAATTAACACCGACATCAATATATATTCGGGCCACCAAATTTTTTATAGGTTGAAAAAGATTAGTAAGGATAAACATTAAAGCATAGATGTGTTCCTTAAGAAGAAAATAACTTCAGGAAATGATGTTTCTAAGAAAATAATTTTTGAAAGTGATGCACCTTGTAATGAGTCTCCTTAAACATTAGAATTTTTGTCTATTATGTTATCTTTTGATTTATAATTATCGATTATTATTTATTTGTATTTTTAATTATATGCGATATTATTTAGTAAATAGTTCAATATATTTATTTTTTACCCCGGCTAAAACAATTTCCCTAGTTCGCGTATATATAGTATTATTTTGTATTTCTTTGATTTGATTATATATATATATATATATATCATTCTTAATGTCTCTAACTAAATTCCTTGCCTCTTTTCTGTGCTTCACCATCAAATATTTGATAAGGCAATCACACCCTCTTGGTTATCCTTTTTGATTCATTTTAAAATCTCTTTATATTGCCTTTTCCTCTCAAACTCTCTTCATGTTTCAATTTTACATGGCCTTAAACCTTGACTGTTATATTATTGTCTTTGAATATTTATCTCAGGAGAGTTTTGACGTCAAACATTTATATTCTTTCAATATTTTGTTGAATGAACTCCATGACTGCATAAGATAGGAGATTGGGAATTTATATTTGGTAACATAGTGTTATATTTTACACTAGTCCCTCCTATCTTTTCTATAAGCAACCACCACCCTGATTGCGCAAAGACAAACTAGTGATTAAAATTAGTTATAAACAATTAATGTGTGAAAAAATATTTTTTTTTCCACATATGCCCATATTTATGAAGCGTATAGGAGAGAGAATAAGGGGGGAAATTGAGGGGGAAAAGGTAATAAATGATTAAATAAAAAAGAATTGAAATATGAATTTAATAGAGGTAGAAAAGGAAAAAATGGATCAAATTTTGAGAAGCAAAAAAGGTTGGTTATGAATGTGACCGGAGGAGTATTAACAATAGTAGCATCTGATCAACATCCATATCGGAATCCGGTTTCCCTACCTATCTTTGGATAGGCAGGGAGAACATATCTCATCTAGACCGTCTAGATGGGATCCGGACAATCCATTTATTTTTTTTTTTTACTTTTGATTTTTTTCAAAAAAAAAATTATTTTAATGGATAGATATCTAAAATAAAAATAATCTCTTAACTAACATTTTTAAAAAAAATAATGTTTTCATTCAAAAATAACCAAACTAAAAAAATTAAATGCGGGACCGTCCAAATCACATTTGGACGATCCGGATAGGATAGGCTCCCCCGCCTATCTTTTGGATAGGCAAGGAATCAGTTCCGTTGGCTCACATAATCCACAAGGTTGAGTTCAAATCCTACCTTATTAGTATATCCTAGCCTTAATGAGCTCTCGAGGGTCAATTCGACCCTAAACTTTTAGCTTATAAAATAAATGGGAGAAACCTAAGGGTGGGCTAAAAGAATAGGGAAATTTCTCGACTTGCCACAGTCCAAATTATTAGGAAAATGCTCTTCTTACTTTTCTCTTTATGAGTAACAAACCATAACATTATTCATACTCATGCATATGCTGATGCTATAGATGGTCACGATGATCAGGTACCTGTTCCTGTGACTCTAAACACGGAGAAATTGCGATCTCTTGAAACACTCAAAGATAATTATCATCATTTGAGAATTCCAACTGTGTCACTGTTAAGCCGTGAGAATGCAGGCGGCCAACGGCTTTCCATGAGCCTACTAACCAAAGCCATATCTCTGCCACATTTGCGGATTGAGCCTGCAAAGGATAAACCACAACAATAATTAACAAATTATCTTGTAAAAGTAGCACTAATAAAAAAATCAAAGCGAAAATAAGGGTATTTTTCACCAACAAAATAATGCCAGCCAACTGCATTCAAGTGTATGTGTATGCATCCAGAAATAAAAAGAACGTAAAAATGAAGATAAAAACTACAGTCCATTTAATACCATAAATTATCAAAGGCATGTTTGGTGCACCGTCATCTTGACCCTAATATCTTGGATGTTGGGCATCATTTGAGGTGTCATTAAGATCAAGTTTAGGAGGTACCTCAAACCACTTAAAAAACAAGGCAATCTCACATTTCACCCCTAAGTTTTGTCAACTTTAACAAAACATCACCTGTGTCTGTTTTATGAGAAAATTCAAGTATCATACCAGACATGTCCTTTGAGGGTTTTGGTTTAGTCCCCAACATAAGGTCTCATTCGCTCTTGTCTCCCACATTAAAGTTTTCTTTCCTATAATAAGGGTTTAGGCTTTATTGGGGCACTTTTATCTCAGGGCAATAAATTTTAATCATTAAATGGTAGGGTAAAGTGAACTTCACTTTTATCTCAGGGCAATAAATTTTAATATGAAGTTCTCTTGCTTATTTTTTAAAGTGAAGTTCTCTACATATTAATTAAAATTAATCAACTTACCCACTTTTTTTTTTGGATTCAACAAATTAAGCAAGAGAACTTCATATTTAGGACCAGAGGGAGTATCTTTTAGTCAAATAAAAACAATTGTACATCAAGAATAACACCATGTACCTTACATGAGAAAGCAACGAGCTCACCTCTATGGTCACAGCATAAAGAAAATATTTCATTCCCATGACCATAGAGTTTGTGTGATTCAGGCCATAGTGTATGCCAAGCCAGTTGATCTTCAATTGGAGGCTCAGTGAACACTGTTGGCATTGCATCAGGAATAGTCTCGACTCTCAAGGGAGTCAATACCATCAATCCCATTTCCCTCGGGGGTTTCATGTAAAGCTACATAGGAGAATAGCCCATCAAACAATAAAATTATATAGAGACACTACAACAAAGGTTTTATATGACTGTCAACTTCTATTTGAAGAAGGAAAAAAAAACCTAGAAGTATGTGATTTAAGTTTTCCGTTCTTGACTGTCAACCCACTATTGCCTACCCTTGGGTGGTCTTATATCAAAGAGTAGAGAAAGACCAACAACCATGCATGCAACAAGCCCTATATATAGTACTTGTAGGATGGCTAAAAGATAATTGTGCAACTAATAGCTAATATAACAGTTGGTTTCCCAAGTGAGCACAACCCCATAACTGGTTCAAGAAACATGAAACAGAGCGAGGACGGAGCTCAGAAGGTCAGGCTCAAGTAAGGGTCAGAAAGCTATAGACACGCATCTAACACAGAACATCATAATTTATAAGAAAAGTTGTCAAATGATAATGTCAATGTGCTTCACAACTCACCAGTAAATATTCAGATATCCAGTAGCTGACAAAAGATGGAGTGGGGAACAGAAGAAAATTTGAGCGGTTATCAATGTCAAAACAGATTGGTCAGGCAAACATCCTAACTGTTAAGATAGGTTTGGGTCAGAGACTGGGTATCCCCTCCAGAAACACATTATTTGAGTATCTTAAGCTCCAGGTGAATATTGAAAAATTAAACTGAAGGGGCCATTTGGCCAAGACTAAAGGGACTAGCACACATCAAAATTCACCAAATTATCCAATGAATTAATTACCTGGGTCACAAACTAGCATTTCATTTATGAACATTCTTATATAGTCTTAACCAGTGAATTGATCTTATTTCCTGGTTTTTTATATTGATCAACTTTAAACAAAAATCCCACCTGTTAGAAAATCCCTTGATTATAGCTCTTGATCATATCCCTTGATTTTAGGATCGGGATTGATTTTTCATTTTTAGGAAAGTTTCCTATTTTCAGTTGACTGTAATCCCTAATTACTCTCTCAGTCTATATATTGTAACATTTCCATTGCAATAAATCACATCGATAAGAGAGTATTATTTTCGTCTCCGATTTAGACAATACCTAACTGAATTATCACTAGCAAAAGACATGTAGAAATTCATTGAACCAAAGAAACAGCAGTGCCACTATATGATTTCAACAGACTGAAATGTACAACATCTCAATACATAACAATTACTAACCTTGAACATAAATAGGTTTCTGAGATAGTCCAAGAGCAGACATATTTGCACCCAAAATCTGAACATCTGATTGGAAATCATCAGAAGAACAAGACTTCTGCAAAGAGGAATTATTCAAAGCCTTTAAAAAAGAAGAGGGAGCTTCAAACACTCTAGCAACTTTCTCTTCAGTCCACTAACAAAACGATGGTTTCCCTTACTTTGGACAACTGTCACACGATTGAAATCATGGCCAAGAACCTGAGGACGAGCAATCTCATGCCAAGATTCCCCTGTTTGAAGAGAAGCCTCAGTTTTCCACGGAGCATAAATTCTAGTTGTCTGCAAGTTTTATAGTTTGCAACATCAATTATAAGAAGAAAACTACTTCATATGAGTAAACAGCTAGAACAGGCGCACATGCGTGCATGTGTGTGTTTATGTATAAAAGCTACATAACGTGCAGACCTAAATTTAGCAAAACACAGTATAAGCATCAAATGGACCTAAGGAAGGAAAGTTTTTGAAATATATAAAGCATATAGTCTTTCCTGAGGAAATAAAACCCAAGCAGTGGGAATATATACCATGGCACCCAATTCCCTGCTCTTTTGAGTGCAACAGTGTTCTGCTAAACAGTTTCTCCAAGGATTGAAATTTAAGACACAGCAAAAGGCAATATCTGGTTCACTTATTTTTGGTTCAAACCAATAGCCACACTGCTGAACACATACAGATGACTTACCAATACAATGGCTCTACTTAATCTTTAAAGTAACATAGAATTGTCCACTTATGACTACATTCAGAAAAAGAACCACTTAGCTGATAATTTTACAGAGTAGACTGTTTCGTGCAAGATTTTGCTACAGGCAACATACCTGATCATGACTGACAGACAGAACATAATCGCCAGATCTAGCCCAGGCAATATCAGTCACTGATGCAAAATGACCTGACGGAACCCTTTGTGGCAGCCAATCATTGTCAACATTTTTCGAGAGATGGAAAGATCCACCATATCCATGTGCTAATATTGAATCTCCACGCGGGCTCCAGTGAGAACCATAGAACCCAGAGCACAATGGCTTAGTTCCCCAACCGTGACCACATTCATCCAAATACCAGAAGTCTTTTCAGGTTGCCATATCATCATAGCCTTGTCCATGGATGCTGATAAGATGCTCTGAGGTTGATAATATGAATCCCCCTCCATAGATGAAGCCAAAGGTGGTTGCCATTCCACTGAATATACCCAATCCTCATGTCCAATTAAAAGTGATTCCAGAGATATTTGGAAAGAAGACGGACCAGCCACAAGCACAGGACCTTCTATATAGGATGACAAACTTATTTCTTCTTTCTTGTATATAGCATGTCCATTGGACAAAGAACTGCGTAGTGCCATCTTCCAAATTTGTATGCCTTTATCTTGAGATGAACTTACCAGAAAAATGCTGCTTGCTTCCCCTTTTGTGCTAATGGGCAATGAGAAGTCCAAACTTCGGATCCAATCTGTGCGTCCTTTTAGCTCACATGCACGAACAAGCTGGGTTCATATGTGAGAAGAAAAGTCTTTATACACAGGTAATACTTCCATATAACTAACTAAAGAACATTTTTAAATAAATACCTTTCCTGTCCTCCCCCCACAATAAAGATGAATCTTATTATCCAATCCTCCCATTGCAAGAACTATTTGTCCATTATTTCCAGGCAATTCGGCCAATGATGGAGCTACCATTGGTTTAGGACTAACAAAGAAAAAATCCAGACACAATAATTCGCAGTCACCTAAAATGTAAAGAAAACTTCTCAACGTTGAGAGATGAATAATTATATTTATGAATTTGATTCTCAAACTAGACAACAAAAGAAAACAAGAAACATAGAAACCGCATCCCAGAAAACCTATTTAAAATACTAATTTTACTATTTGGTCAAAATGACTGAGCTGCACTTCTCTCTTTGTTTGGCTTCTTAAGACTTGTTCCAATAATTCAAACAGTTTATTCAAAATTATCACTATTCAATCTGCCGTCATTCACACAAAAGACACATTGGGGACACTCATGCATGTGGATAACTACATCAGTTAGGCAATCAAACTTTAGAACATAACAGAGGAAAAGGTTAACCATATAAAATTCCAAAATCCGAACTGTTCTGATTTTGTCAGATCATAGAAAAATTCAAAGGTATGCTTGCCAGAGAGATTTATCAGATAATGAGATACAACATGTAGACTTTGAGATGGCAGGAAGGTCTTCAAGGTTAAATTCAATGTAAAAGAGATGTGGCAGTAAACATCTATGTTGTCAGGAATTAAGCCTTACCTCCTTTAGCCATTGGAAATACCAGTTGCCATACACATACTGTGCCATCTGAAGAAGTAGATGCAAACATCGCCTCGGTTTGAGAAACCTTGATTCCATTAATGCATGTAACACCTTTCTTGTGCGATTTTGGTATTTGTAAGACACGTCTCCACTGTGGACAGACGTCAGAAAACACAAATACAGTAAATATAGGCTTCAAACTGTCTAGAAATATCTGCATAAAATTGACAAGTCCCAACTCCTTGCCTTCTTTTCCCAGATTTATCTAAATTAGTTTAGAAACAAGTCAATAACGCCTAAAGAGAGGTAAGAAAAGAACGTAGTGCACCTTTCCATCAGATAGGGACATTGCCCAGAGAACAATAGCACCATCTGCATCGCCAGCAAGCAAAAGTGTTGTTCTAACTATTTTGCTGCAAAATCATGGAAAAAGCTCAATAAAACTTGATTTAAAAAAAAAAAAAAAAAAAAAACAAGTATCAAGTTTTTTATTCCATTGTGCATGCCAATTGTCTCAGTCACTGTGGATCTGTACACATTCGTGGGTTAAGGCAGTAAATTTACTTATGATCTTTGATCTCCACTGCAATAACGATATCAAATGAATTCAAACTTGTAAACAAAAGCGTACCAAATCGGCTCAGAAGAATCAGTTTGGATGAGGAAGATGAAGGATGAAGATTTAAATATCTTTACTCCTCCAAACATCTGCCTACTCTCTCTCTCTTCCTCTCTCAAAATATTTTTCTGATGATTTCTCCATTAATTTATAGCCCATCTCGTCGTTATGCTAAATAGACCATTACATGTACAACTAAAGAAATCGGCATGGAATCATGTAGAAAAACACTAAGTTAAGGAATTTTAATCAAACAGAGAAAGCAAGAGGCTACCTCTAAATGCAAACTTGCTACTGGGAAGCCAGTGTGTACAATTCACAGAGGCTCGGTTGGCCGGAGTTATATTATTGACAAGTGATTTGGTAAAAAGAATTATGTTTTGATTTAGTTTAATGGTTTAAAGTGTAGATTGGCTTATAAAATGTTACGATAAGAGCACCGACGCAAAAAAAACAAAAAAACAAAAAAACAACAACAACAATTACAAAATGGGGCTAACATACAAAAGTAGTCAGACAATATCCTATCTCATATTATAATATGGATTTCAATGTTACATTGTTTGATTCAGGGAGAAGGGGGAGAGATTTCCATTTGATGCTCCATCAACAATAAAATACTAACTAACTTAACCAATTTTCTTAATCCCTTTGGGTTTGGAATTCGAGTCTCAATAAAGACACTTGGGTATGTTTGGTTGGGAGGAGGGGGGAGGGAAGGGAAGAGAAAATGGAGAGAGAGAAAAGTTATTTGGTGGGGATTTTACCACAAAAATTTCTCCTTTTAATATTTTCCTCCATTTTCCTCCCCCTCCCCCCCCAACCAAACATACCCTAAATATGAGAGGGGTAACCCCAAACTAAATACTGGGTAATAATATAAAAAAACTTTTATCTACAAAGGAACTTTCATTTCACTGGACACAAAGTCATTGGCTTTGTCAAATTTTTTCAATATATTATTTTAAAAAACTAGTTATTTAAACTTATACACTTAATGTATTTTTCTTCAACCAAGTTAAATAAATAGGTTTAAAATTAAAATAAGTTTAGAACTTTATCAGTTATATTTTTAGTTATATTATTGACAAGTGATTTGGTAAAAAGAATTATGTTTTGATTTAGTTTAATGGTTTAAAGTGTAGATTGGCTTATAAAATGTTACGATGCAAAAAAAACAAAAAAACAAAAAAACAACAACAACAATTATGGGGCTAACATACAAAAGATTAAAATTTCAAAATTTTTCTTTTCATATAGCTTCAATAGACGATGATTATGCTCCTCAAAACATTCAGAGGGACTTACTCAAAAGCGTTTTAGCTATCAACGCAACACCAAATGTTGTACACAAAGGATTAAATCCCAAACACTTAACTTCCTCTACCGCCTTTGTAAGGACATTAGGAGAGTGCAGTGCACGAGGCCTCCTTCGGAGTATAAGAGCAATGCTTGTCCTTGACATTCCATTCTCTAGCAACAAATTAAGACTTTGTATTAATCGAGAGTCATAAAACATATCTGGATAGCCTTTTATACTTGAAATGGTGGTTTTATCATTCTGAAGAAACCCGTTTAGCATTTCATATGATGGGATTATGTGATTCTCTAAGCTTCTCCGCAGGAATCTAGGGGTCCTTCGCACTATGAAGTTAAGGTCGGAGGTAGTTGCACCTTTTGAGAGGAAAAATTCAAACTTGGGCAAAATATTATGTTGGGGATCGCACAAGAGAAGCCATGGATCCTTTCTGATGACATCTTTTATGATAGACTTAGAGAAACCGTGGCTTTCGAAGAAGCTCACAACTGAATCTGGCTTTTCTGAGGTGTCAAATCGTACTTTCTTGGAAGCATTTAATGCAGCTTCTAGAGAAAACCCTAAACTGTTAGTGAGGTATGATACAGTAAATGAGTGATCACCTGGAGAAGCACTTGTGCTGTATTTGAGAGAGAATGTGGGTGAAGGGTAGTGTTGTTGCAATAGACGAAAGCATCGTAAGGTTGGTGATGTTCTTATAAGAAGGGCCTTGAGGCACTGGGAATTAAACATGAGCTTCAGAATAATAGGAATCTCACAGAGATATTGAAATACCTTGAATTTCTATGAGGACTCGTTTAGAAGGTTTGTTCACCGTTTCGAGCTATCTGAAGAGATTGATGCATTCTCAGGGGAGAGTCCTACGAAGTTGATAGACATTTTCGCTTCCCCAAGAGATGCATCCAGAAATCAGAATGGGCTTTCATCAGAAAAAGAAAGAAAGAGAGAAAGAAATCAGAATAAGTTTTGATTTTCGCTTCTAAACTTATTTGGTTCTGCTCTTTTTGTCCATGATCAGAGCAGCGCAGTGAGTAATGGGCTAGATTTACCCAAGGATCAAACTCGTAAATCAGAGATTCTAAAAAATGCAATAGAAATTTTAGCACTATTGGATCGCATTGCCATTCATTCATATATGCATCAGTGCATCGAGTTAAAAGGGGTACAAGGGTATTTTAGGAATAATAGAAAAATTATAGGGACATCTTAGTCCACTGACACACTTATTCTAATAATCCCTCCAAATCCGTCCGATTTGGGGGTGACGTTTTTAGGGGAGAGGGGAAAATTTAAAAAAATTCCCCTCCCCCTTAAAAAATACCATCAACCAAATGAGGGGAGGGGGTCAAAATCCCTCCATCCTCCTCTCTTCCCCTTCGATCCCCTCAAACCAGATCGTAAGGAAAATGGGTTTCAAGCCCAAAATGAAATGGGCTCTTTATCCAAAAGAAAATATTTAAATTGATAATTATTTGGTTTCTTAGTTTGTTAGGCTTAAATTTGTAGTTGTCAGATAAGTTGAATTTAAAATTAAAAAATAAAATTCGGGTTATAAAATTTTATAAATCCAACTTAGAAATTCTTTCCCTCCCCTTATACCAATCAGCCGCTCTGTTTTTGAATGACCAAGCGCTCAATTTTCCACTTTCTTTCCTCATGACTAGGAATTGAAACACAATGCTTGTTGAAGTCGATTCAAAATAGTTCACAGTGCTGATGATGCATTAGCAAAACTTTTATGAATAACAGCAGACTTTAACTTGTATTTTTCAACACAATTTACACTAGTCTCTTTACAATAAAAGTATTACAAACGACCTCATATAATTCCATTACTAATATAATCTTTAATATAAGAGTTAATTGGCAATTAGATTTGGTCCTTAATATAATATTCTAATTTTAGTTGGCAATTGGATTATATCCTTAATATAAGACTCTAATCCGCCTTGTATCCTAAACTAATTTTTTTTAAGTATCCTTATTAATGCACACATTAAAGAGTTTCTATCCAAGAATAATAATTACTAATACGGATTTAGGCATTTATAACACTCAATACAGAACGATTACATCTAATAAATCTTAGGTATGTCAAGACGGAGGTCGAGTAAGGATATATTACACTTAAACGTAACGATTAATTATGTGCAGAGTCATATATTGTGAGGTGAAATTCGCGAAAATACAAAAATAATGGTTGTTTCTAATAACTGTCATTTATGTAGTGACAAAAATGACGGTTATTAAGAAACAACCATCATATAACATTTACGTTCAAATGATTCTTCTTTCAACACTTATATCGATGAAGATAAAACATGACGGTCTTTAGAAACAACCGTCATCTAATTATTTCATAACCCTTCGTAACATTTGAATCTTCAATGTCATAACTCATAACCCTTCATAATCTCATTATACCTTCACAAGTGATAAATCATGCCCTTTGTAATTCATTAAACCTCTATTTAAATTCAACTATTCCTTGACTTGTTTGATTCTTACTACTTTTCTTTATCAGTCTTCTCCTTCTATCCTTCATCATGTTAAGATCCCAAGGAACTCCTCCGCCGCCATGGCACCCTCCTCCTCCTCCTCAAGGCTTGTTGGTGGCAAAAAATGGCTCAAGTACTGAGGATCTTAACCATGTCGCCCCCTCTGCCAATCCATCTATTGCTCCAAATGATGAGATGACATAAGAGAAAAGAGCACTGGGAAAGGGTCTTGTTGTCATAAAGAAGGTCGAGAAGCAAATCAAGAGAAAGGGGAGGAAACTTAATATAAGATGCAACCAAAAAGAACAAATTGTGAAATCTAACGAGGCCAAAAGCTAATGAACTTGTTAGATTTTACAGATAGCTAATGAACTTTTTTTGACCTTTCCTCTTTATCTTGTTAGATTTTACAATTTTTATGGCGGACTCTCTTTTATCTTGTTCAATCTCATCATTTGGCGCGATGTTGTTAGGATCCTCAATACAAATACATAACGGTTATTAAGTAAAACTTGTCACATAATAGAAGACTATGCAAATAAATACCAGTTCTAAGTTAATAATAAATTAAAAAAATTGTCGAATATGTAATGGTTATTAAGAATTAACCATTACCATTTATAAAATATAATACTAAAAGACCTCGATAATCCAAAAAGCCCTCTCTATATAAACGTCCGAAAACTAAACCCAACTTCTCTACTTCCATTTCATATTCTCAAAACCAACTTTTGTTTCAATAAAACATCATGGACAAATGCAAGAGAACTTCTAATTTATCATCTGCCAAAAAACCGAAAGATGAACTCCCTCCATTAACAAGCATTGAAGGTCTCGTCTATGCAAACTATGAGCTTCATCATATGGTCCAAGTTTACATGCGAGAGCAAGCATGTATGGACCAATGCTTGAAAGAACGTACCTCTCTTATTCGCTCTTTAAACAAGAAGGTAGACAAGTTATGGAGGAGGAAGGATCTCATGATACATCAAATTCTTAAAACATCTCCATAACTTTTTATTTTTAGTTTGTTTATTTATTTTGTAAAATTGTAGTTGCATAATCAACCACCAAAATTTAAACATTTATAAGGTATATACATTACGGTTATTACGTAACAACCGTCACTTATTAGATTAGCATGCAAATACATAAAAGTTGTACTTTGTTATGTCAAATATTGTCTCACTAGATAGACGGTTCTTTCGATAAAACCGTCCTGAAACATTAGATGAACAAACAAGCGATTTGTCTTTCAATTTCATATCAGCAAAACAACATAATTGTTTCTTTTAAATAACTGTCAACCAAACGTTCCAACCTTTCCCCTTTCCCTAAGCTCATGATGAGAATACTTTGTGCTTCTTCATTCTTTGATAATCAGCATGAGAATGAAGTACTGCTTTTCAATTTCCAACGTGTGCAATGATAGTTTGAACCTGTCACTTCCAATCTATATAAACTCCTCTTTTTGTTATGTTTATCATACTATTTCTTCTTTGTCCTCCTCTGTTCTTTCAATCTCCATGCTGGAGACTTACTAGAAAATTCACAGCGTCATCATCTTCTTCCACCTCCTTCTTCCCCTTCTCCTCCTTCACAATTGCTACCCCACCTCCACCTCAAGTGGAGGCAATGATGCAACATATAGAACGTATTGACCATGATATAAGGAGGCTAGCTGGATATTTGTTGAGTATGAACAGGAAGACCAATCTCATTCATAGTAAGTATGAGATTGGCCACCATAATCCTAACATACTCTCAGATGATTTCAGGCCATTCCTCTGGTGATGAGTAGCGTGATGATGTGAGGTTTACTGCGAATTTACGGAACTTTTAATTCATTCAAATTGAAGGAAACAAAAGTTCATAAATTAATTTGTACCAAAACTTTGATAATCTATCAGGAAACTAGTCATCAGATTGAGGATGATTTTTTTATTATAAAATATAAAAATGTAATTATCTCGACACTAGCTGCCCAAATCTTTTTTGAAAAAAATAATAACATACCTCACAGTTATTAACTAATAACTATGATACATTTATATGTTAAAACAATGACATAACTCACAATTATTAATAAAGAACCATAATAAACATAATCAAATAAATAATAGTATTATCAATACAACTATTATGTAAAGTCTTAGGCATAAAAACATAAAAAAAAAAAAAAAAAAAAAAAAAAAAAAAAAAAAAAAAAAAAAAAACCCTACTCTTCCTGTTCTATTTAAATGTCTAAAAATGAATACAATTAACACTTAATATGTTTGAACAAAACCCATCAACATCTTAAGCCTACTACTCCATTGTTTTTTTTTCGTTCGAGAGTGTTTTTCAATCAAGCCCTACCATAAAAAGCCTTAGTATTACTTCGGCAACAATTGTGATCACACTAGTGAATACCTTCACTCTTGTCTTATCAACTGCTAAGTGAGTTGGTTTTGCTTGCCCTAACTCGTGTTTTGGTTGTTCTTGAGCCCTAGCTAGGTTACCTTCCTTTGGTGCTCTATTCTCCTTATTCGATTGAGGTTACTTTGTGAAGTCATGATGCGATAAAGCATTCAAGGTGACGTTAACTTGCTTTTGTGAAGTTATATTTTTTGGAAAACCTATATTGTTGCTCTGATCAAAGGTTCATTTCTGTTATGGGAAGTTGTCAACCCATTGCTTTAACTAAAGGTTCCTACTTTATTTATATTTTTTTATGTAACTTATGAAGATATGATCCGTTAGTAAATACATATCCTTTTTGGAATTATTCATATCTTCAGAAGTTACCTCAAAAAGTTCAATAGGGATGTGATGAACAAACTAGTTCAGTTTTACCTATGAGAGTTATACATGAACAAACTCTATGAATAAACTAGTTCAGATGTATCGAGAGTCATACACGAACAAGCTTTGTGAATAAACGAGTTCAAGTGACATATTGAATTGCTTTTATGAAATGATGTTTTTTTTTTTTTTTTGGAAATCTCATATTGCTTTGATTGAAG
Organism: Acacia acuminata; assembly: GCA_019022655.1. Lineage (NCBI taxonomy): Eukaryota > Viridiplantae > Streptophyta > Magnoliopsida > Fabales > Fabaceae > Acacia > Acacia acuminata. Next base: position 1,344,406 of record JAFJYI010000187.1, read on the forward strand.
ATTCCTCTCCTATTTTTCAATCGAGCAAGTGACACCAAGTTAAAAGCTATGAAATTCAATATTGTGATCAGTCCTACAATCTTCAATATGAAAGTTTCGAAGCTATTTGGTCTTGTCTCTATATATATAATAGAGTAGTACTTCCCACATCGAGTAGCGCTGTAATTTGGATGGATCAAGATTTTCGAGGTTTTATGGCTAGAATCAATTGGACTCCTAATCTATATATATAAGAATGTATGTGTTCACATATACATTGTGTCTTTTTTTAGCAATTAAGCCTAAAAAACAAAAGACAAAAATGGGGAAAAACAAATATCCCTATTGGAAAAGGGGTAGGGGTTATGCAAAAGTTCAAGGGTTTTGCATACCCCTCTGCCCTTTCTAATGGGGTATCTGTTTTTTCCCCAAAGTGCTTTAATTATCACTTATATACATCAATTGTTGCCATTGATTCTCCTCATAAAGCCTGAAATGTCTTGATACATGCCAATTGCATAGTCACTCGATGTAGAAGGTACCGTTGTTCTATTATGTATATAGAAGAGGTCAACTAACTCAAAAACTTTCACTTGAAGAGTTTTATATCCATACATCACGGTTACTCCCTCTAGTCCTTTTTACAAAAGCTCAATATTTGAATTGCCTTAGTCCTTTTTATAAAAGCACGACAAGCTGAACATTTAATGACTTTTCTATTTTGCCCCTCATTAATTATATAAATTCCATTAATTAAAATGCTGGTTATACCTATATTTACTTCATTTCTCTCTCTTACTTGCCTCTCATAAATAAGGGCATACTAGGAAAAAGAAGGTTTATTTCATATACACTTTGTTAACTATTTTTAATCACATTCTTAAATCTCATAATTTGATTATTGAGCTCTTATAAATAGGACTAGAGGGAGTATTACATAAAAATCATTATGTATTATAAATTTTCACAATTCTTATTTATAAACCGTTATTTCTGTACTTAATACATAACGGTTGTCTATGTAAGACTGTTATTAATTTTTATTAAAAGTTACGGTTCTTATATACAAACAATTAATTATGTTACTGAATAAATAAATGTTGTAAAATAAGATCATTATATATCATGCAAACATTACCATATATTGTAATGATTGTTTACATGTGCTCGTCAATTATTATCACAACAAAGGGTAGATTATGACCTCACCAAACCTCAATACATAACGGGTGTTATATTATAACCATTATAATAGGTCTACAATAAATAATGGTTTAGAACCATAATATATCTCTACGCCAAGCTCTTATAGCGCCCGCATATATAATATTTCAGAACCGTGATGTGTGACAGTTAATAATCGTCATATATCGCGATTTTTGTAGTAGTGCATAATGAAATATAATATTTTATGAAAATCAATATGTATTTGTTAAAATAAAATTTAAAAAAAAAAAAAACTAACACAACTAACTTTCTTAATATATCCAAATCAATCAACTGACTATTATATTAAGGAGAAAAGTAGCATATATCATGCTGTGAAATCCGTACAAAGCAATGTTAACACTTGAATATGCTCAAAGCTTGGCAGAGATCAAGTAAAGGCCAACATGCATTTTTGTCTTCTGATTAACATGAGGTTACAACTAAATAAATTTAATGCTCCATTAATATTTAATATTCTCTGCCTCAAGCAGATATTTGTTGAGTTCAATGTGAAGCAAAATAAGCAGTGAAGAATTTTGTTTACCTGTATCCTCCCAAGGAATAATTTCTTCTCGCATACCAACAAGCTCAACAACTTCAGCCTACACATTAAGTACAGATAAAAGTGATTCATCAACCTACAAGTTCAACTTCATATATAGTGTCCTAGTTTTATTGATGCTGCTTGTGTCTTTTTATTTGTGATCGGCCGAACCTTTTGTGGCCTACATTCTCTTATAAATTGCAATCAGTGTGCATGTTGAAAATAAAATATCTTAGTAAAATTTTAGAGTAAAAACCTTGGAGTACTTTCATTTCCAAGAGATCCCATTTAATCTTAATTACATTTTAAGCGTTATCCCGTTTGTTTTTTCTTTTTTTTTTTCAAGAAAAAGATAATTTATGATCAACATATGAAGCTGTCAAGAGGAATACACAAGCTGAGACAGTCATTAGGGAGCCAGATTTTTGCAGGATGAAATTGAAGGGAAAACAAACTTACCTTTAACTACTGAAAAATAATAATCAAATAATTCAACTATGCAATTTAGTTACTAGAGCCTTGCTCCACTCCACTGTGGAATATGCAAAAAGAAAAACTTTTTAATTAGAACAGTTCAATGATTTGGTGTGCTTGCAAAGCCAGGAAAGAGAAAACAACCTACAACGTTTAAAGTTAATATTAGTATACGCCACATTTAAAGACATGAAATAGAGAAACCAAAACCTTTATATCAGAGTAGCATGTATCAATCAACTACTGGAAAGATAACATGTAATTTACCACAAAATTAAGAGCCTTTGCCATGGCTTTCTTCCTATGATATCTCAATAATTATTGAAAGAATAATAATACAGAGGCTGAAGAACAATAAAATAAAAGCACAAGAAGGAAGAAAAATAAAGGAGATAAACAGAGTTGGAAGATAAGCAAGGGAACCCAAAGAACGACAACCTGGGAATTGCAGAATCAGAGTACGAGGTGCATGACGACATGCAACGACGACGGAAGGCAGAAACGTCATAATACGAACAAGAGTCTTCTTCAAACTTCTACACTCTCGGGGAGATTTTCATGCTAGAGGCCTCTAATGTGCATTTTCTATTGTAATGCTCCTTAAAATTTTACAAATTTCTATGTGTTTTGTTCTTGTTTCTTATGATCATTAGATTATACATAAATTGAGTGACATTTTAATATCTTATGGGTATAAAATGGGTAATTTTGAATTCTAAACGATTTTTTTTTTTAAAAAAAAAAACAAATCAAATCTACACCATTTTATGCATATAAGATATCAAAATATCACTTATTTTGTATAAAATTTAATGATAATGAGCAATGAGAACAATACACTTGGGAAGTGGGAGTTGGGTTTCTCTCATAATCATTTTCTCATTATTTCAAAATCTTATCCATCCAATCAATCACAACACTATTTTAACATTTCTCTCATCTTCTCAATCAACTGAGAAATGAGAGAAAATGAGGAAAAAAATCATGAGAGAATCCTCTCCCGGAAAGTGGGGGCATCACAAAAGACATTAAAGAGAAGCACCTTAGCCCCAAATCTGAGATTTTCAAAGCCAAAGGAAAGGACTTGAAGAAGTGGGGCAGTAATGGAGATTATGCGCGAGCGTCAAGTAAGACGGACCTGGTTATGGAATAAGGTTAGTAGTTTTTTTTTTTTTTTTTTTTTTTTTTTTTTTTTTTTTTTTTTTTTTTTTTTTTTTTGTAAAATAAGGTTAGTAGTTCCCGTGGCTGCAAAAGTCTTAATTTGAAAAGTCAAACTCACAGCCCATCATCCTCTCTAAAGATGAGTGTATATGGGCTTTGAAGGTGGCACTAAAGAGAAAAGCCCAATACCTTTCGTTTCTTCAATTAGAATTTTGATTAGTTAACACTATAACACTTACCAATAAATAAAGATGGGTGTAAAATTAGATAAACGCATGAGGTAATGAAGACTATAAAGAGAAAAGTTCCACTCTACCCAACATTGATATCACCTAAGAGGAAGGGAGATTTCGCTCTGCCCTTAGATCGTGGGTGAACCCAACCCTTTTCCTAAAATTTTCCTATAAATAAATAAAGATTGGTCTAGTCGGTAAAGAGATTGGCTCATAATTACAAGGTTTTGGATCCAACCCTTTCCTAAAATTTTCCTATAAAAAATAATAATAATAAAGATGGGTCTAGTCGGTAAAGGGTTTAAACCCCACTAATGTGAGAATGTTGTTGGTGGGCGATTGATAAATGCCCCTATAAGTACTATTTTGAGCTCGAAGGCATACCGTGGCCTTGGTAAGCCTCTAGAACCCAATTTACCTAAACTTTTATGTACCAAAAAAAAAAAAAAAAATAGTTTACCAATGTATCTTAGGTCTAGTGGATGGGACTAGTCATCTCAGAGGCATGCTTTGGCCCTGATGAGCCTCTAGAACCCAATTCACCCAAGCTTTTATGTACTGGAAAAAAAAAAAAAAATCTGATTAGTTCACTAATAGGGGTTGGGTCTAGTAAAAGGGATTAATCTCTCATAACGTGGCAAACCAATGTTTAAATCCCCGCTAAGAGACGCGCTCAGTGCTAAACATATTTCAAACAAAATTACCTCCAATCCTCCTGGATATGTATCTTGCTGATTTAATAACTTTAGTGAAAACAATAGTTTGAGATTTAATTTCCCCGCTAGGCTTTTTTTTTTTTTTTTTTTCCTAGGGTTTAGCCCTTCTATTGTACCCAAAAAAAAAAAATTTGAACAAAGGGAATTGATGAAAGATGCTTTTTTAGGCTCTGGTTTACTCAACTCTAAATTCCAAGCAACAGATCGGGCTGTTTAGTATGAGCGGTACTTGGAAGAAAGGGGAGGAAAGAGAAATTTTATGAGTTAGATTTAACAAGAAAAAAGAAGAAGAAGATGTGGGCGGAGAGAAGAGTCGATAAAACTAATGTAATCTACCAAGCTACACATTCTACGTTCGGTTGAGACCATTTAATTAAAAATGGGGGTTGAGAGCTAATTTTATTCTGAAAGCTTTTACTGAATGACAGTTTTGTCCCATAAGTTTTTTAGGGGAAAATTTTACTAAAGGGAAATTTTTCCTTTTACTTTGACCATTATCCAATTAATTTTGACCATTAGTTAACTATATGTGCTGAGTTGAAAGTCTCCACATATCATCTACGTCATTTCATATATAACTAATTTTGAAAAAGAATGAAGTAGATAATACATGGACTTCTGAAGCAAATTTGCACATTAAAAAAATGATGTGATTGACATGTGGATTGTCAGCTCAACATATGTGATCAACTAACGGACAAAATTAATTAAAATAACGGTTAGGACTTAGGACAAAATTAATCCTTTTTTTACACTTCCAAAATATAATTGTCTCTCGATGAAAACTTACTAAGTAAAATTAATTGTTAACCCTAAAAATGGGTTAGCTCGACTCGATATTTAGATATCAAGTATCAACCGATATAGGCTAGCTTATATAGCTTGAGCTTGCCTATAGTTTTAGTGCTATTTTTGAGACAGTTTTAGTGCTATTTTTGAGACATACTTGGTACAAGGAATGGTTTTAAAAGAAATGAGAAAGTTATGAAACTAGGAATTGGAAGAGAAAATAAGCCTTTTTATGAAACCAATTTACATATATATATTTTTTTTATATAAAGTCAAATTTATTAAAAAGTAAAATGAGACATGAACGTTTGGGTTGTTTACCAAATAAAACCAGAAAGAACTACAGAAGCCCAATTACAACAAAACAAACAAACCAACAAAGTTGAGGACCCGATCAAAAGCATATGCATCACTCGAATCGTAACAAAACAATAACGGGACCCACATGCAAAGTAGCAACAACAATTTACATATTTGATATGGATTGAAAAAAACAAATAAATGACAACTATGTTTTTTTAAAAAGGGAGATAATTAGTCTTAAATTATATAGAGTATAATTATTTTCATCCTTGACATTATTATGACTTTCAAGGAAAATAGCATGTCCTTAGCTGTCATGATGGAAAAATCCTTCCAACATATGAAGAAAGTAAGCTCTTCAATGAAAGGCTCCTCTTCTCCCTTTTTAAAAGTCCATTTTTAGTTATCAAACAAACCCTAAGTGAAGATATTTTTATTTTTTTTTTCTGAAAAGAAAAATATCATTCAATAAATCAAAGCAATAACACTCAACACTTCAGGAGATATTAAAACAAACAACACCAAAATTAAGTGTACTTATAAAGTGGAACAATAGGGTTCATGGCTTTGAATTTTGTTGTATGGTTAACTATCCTTGCAATAGTTGCAATCTTATCAGCACTTAAAATCGGATTGGTCATTGAACCGTTACAGTACTTAGGTCGGGTCAAATGAAGTCATACCTGATTCAAACCGAAGCCAACCATGAGTCAAAATGGTAAAAAATTGAAAATTCTAGAGTTATTAATATGAAATTATAAAAAAAAAATCAATTTAAAAAAATACAAAACCAGGATAATGCTCGATTGAACCAATTTATCGACCAGGTTCACTAGGTTCGGGTGGTCAAGTCCAAGTTTAGTAACCCGCTTATCTTATTTATAAGATTTTCCTTAAAAAGAGCCTTTTGTTATGGACCTCTCGGAGTTTCTAGTTGAAAGTGCCAAACATTAGAATCCATCTTAGGTTACTGCAGGATGAGAATTAATGTTATGAAATCATTATTCACAACCGTTACATTTCATTACATTCCTACAGGCTACAGATTCCACAAACCATATGGGCCGTAAGTTTCCAACCGGCAATTATGATTTACGGGAATATATTGTTTGTAAATCAAACTTGAATTTTGCATAACTATTAGTTTTTCAGTTTTATTAGATTAACCATTATAGATATACTAATCGATTGTATTTTAAAAAAAAATTGATTTGATTTTTATGTACTTAATAAATATGATTGTTGTAATAAATATAATAAATTAATCACCTAAATTTAGAATTTATGATATCATCACTCAAAAACCAAAAAGAAAAAATCTTCTCACATTCTTGGATTCATTTTTATCCAATGACTATTGAGGTTATGCTATGCATATATATATCTGAACTCGCTTGAGATATCACTCATTTATTTTTATTTTTCAAAAATTTAGAAAGAATTCACACCAGAATTAAAATATAAATATCTAAAGGAAAAAAAAATATCTGTATCTCTCCTCAGAAAGTTTGATGGAGACTGAGTTTATGTTGTAGTAACGAATGCGAATTAAAATCATTGTAATGTAGATGTTCACGTCCAAGTTACAGCAATTACATCATCCTCTGTTGACCAAATTCCTACATTTACGAAAAAATCTTTTGATCGTTACTTATATATTGAAAAATCACTTCATGCCCAAAAAAAGTTCTCTATGCTCTGCATAATATACAAGGGATAGGTATAAAGTAATTTGAAAAGCCTAGATTCTGAGATGAACACAGTGTTTATTATATGATAAAAAATGGGTATTATGTTCAGTGCCAAAAAATAATTCTCTTTTATTTTATTATTTTCCTATCATAAATAACTATAGTAGCTTCTCTCCATTTAAACCATATAGCTTTACTTATATAATTAACATCTCTAACAATTTCACCATCTTTTTGTATAATTGATCATAAATATATGAACTTTATCACTTGTGAAATAATTTAATCTCCCATTTTAACCTCAAAATTTAATCTCCCATTATTTACTCCTATTCCAGTGAAAACCCTATGATTATAAATTCATTCTCCAAAATATACAATAGACACATAAAAGTAATTTGAAAACATCATGGGAGGCCCTCATAACATAAGTTCAATTGATTCTACCTCTTAAGCCAGTTTTTTGGAATTGGGTTTTCCCTTTGACTCGTGTTCGATCAGATTCTAAGATGAACCCAATATACATTATAGAGATGAACACATAATAATGCAAATTAATCAAGGAACAAGGAATTACAAGAATGAGCTAATAAGGTTGATCTAGTTGGTAAAGAGTTGGCTCATAACCTTCAAGGTTATAAGATCAAATCTTGTTGCTGATGTGAAAACATTGTCGGTGGGCAATCAGTAAGTACGTTTGTAAGTGCTCTTTGAACCTAAGACATATCTTACACTGATGAGTCCCTACGACCCAACTCATATAATCTTTTTGTTAAAAAAAAAATTACAGGAATGAATGTGAAGATTAAGCTGTAAAAAAACATGATTCCTTGCAAGGTCGAATGGGCTGTGGGGATCAGATCGGGCCGTTGTTCCCTTGAAAAGTAGCATTCCTGGCATCTGATGGTCACAGAAAGGACCTGTCCCTATATCTTTAAGCCTTCCCTTACATTATTTTCTGATACTGTTCTCTTTTTTGGACACACAATCCACTGAACTCGCAACAGCAAGGGAGATACAAAACCTGAGGATTTTCAGTTCTAAACCAAAAACATCACAAATAAAATGATTCTAATACAATCTTAAGTATTGAAGATTATTAACTTTCAGATCATCATGGATCAAAATCACCATGGAATATTAACACAAGGGTCTAAGGATTTGTAGTGAAGTGAGGAAGCAGGATCCAGGAACAACTTTTGTTAGGATTCAACATGGCCATTCCATGATGTTGAGGAGGTTTGTTTCTACCTTGTGTGTTCCATGTTGATAGTACCAGAAGATAAGCTTTTTGCTCTCAATGATTGATAATGGAGAAAAGTTTCACTGTCTTCCATGTGCTTTTGATTTTTTTTTTTTTTTTTTTTTTTTTTTTTTTGGTTGCATTTTTTACTTATATATATAATCATAATTGATCCTATAAATAGATGATTACATGAATGAAACTCAATACACCTTCATCACTTTCATCACAGACAGATAGTTTTTTTTAAGCTTAGGAGTTTAGGGGTGCCACTTATCTCCATGGATTCAAACACTTCAAGCTTTCTTCTGAACTCTTCAACAACTTTTCACTCTGATTTCTACCATGGCAAAGAGGATGAGGTTGATGATCATGGCATGATTGATCTGGGACTTAGCCTCAGAACTGTCCAACCTGAAACTTATCATGCTTCTAGCAACTGTATGCCTTTAAAAAAAAATCCCTTATTTATCTTCATTTCTATTCTTTTTCTGATAATTATTTCTAATGTGAGACTGCTGTGTGTTGCGAATATTTCAGTTTTGAGTTTGTGGAGATATGATGATGACCTTTTGGATTGGCCAGCACAGTCTAATAATCTGAACAACTTCAAGAGCTCAAGCACAACAATACATTCTAAATCTGTTGCAGAAAACTTTGATGAAGAAATAGAAGGAGTTCAAAGCAATGATAGGTGGGCTTACGTGAAGGTTAATATGGATGGTGTTACAGTAGGCAGAAAAATCTGTGTCCTTGATCATGAAGGCTACCCAAGTCTTTCAAACCAGTTAGAGAAGATGTTTGGTAAGGCATATTAACCACTAATTAATTCTCACTTCTGACAAAAGTCACAGAAGTTCTTGAAATTTTTTTACTCTTAAATCTAAATTGTTGTACCATTCACACTCAGGAAGCAAATCTGTTTCTGGTTTGAAACTGTTTCAATCTGAGTCAGAGTATTTACTGTTCTACAAAGACAGAGAAGATCATTGGAGAACTGTAGGTGATGTCCCATGGAAGTAGGTTTCCTTTTTCCTCTATGCCTTGTTTGTGTAGCCATGTTCTTCATTCCATTCTAAGATTATTGGGTTAAGTTGCATCCAATTCAGCATTTGTACCACTTAGTAGTCTAAAATAATTTTTGGTACAATCAGTACTCTAAAGTATTTTTTCAGCGGCACCTAATATCCTAAAATAATTTTTGTGCAATTTTGCCCTTACAACATTTTCTCAACAACAATGAGCACCCTAATTTTATGATGTTGGGTGCTATTGGAACAATACTTTAGAATATTGAATGCACCAAAGTTACTTTGGAAAATACTGAGTCATTCTAAGTGCTATTAGAAAAAATACTTTATGGTGTTGGATACACCAAAAATTACTTTGCATACTAAATAATACTAGAAAAATACTTTTAGATGCTAGATGCAACTTAACTCAAGACTATTTACTACTTTGAACTCTTTTTTCTAACATAATTTTCTCTTCACTCCCTTGTTTTTCTGTCACAGAGAATTTGTAGAAAGTGTGAAGAGGTTGAGGATTGCAAGAAAGAATAAAGCAGCCTAAAATTTTCTGTTATTCCTCATGTTTCCTCATTAAGTAATATTTGAGTTATCAATGTCTTAAATACAGACATTTTGAATGTTACTTAGCAGTTAAAGTTTTATTATTATTATTATGATTATTAATATCAAAGTAACCGTGTGCCAGAGTGTTCTATATTTAATAATTTGCATTGGTTAAATGGCTGGAATTTAGTAACAAGGACTTTTCACAAATAAAGCAGACAAATTGAAATCTATGACCGTGCCTTTGCCTATTTGTGTCCTTTAGCTTGTCTAAATAGTTTATGGAAAGTGAAATCTTAGGGTGAGGATCTTTCATCATGTAAGCTGTCCAAATAACACTTTGATGGGTTCATCTCAACTAAAATGCACATGGCTAGTTCAGACAGTAAAGTAAGCCATTGATGGGCAAAACAAATCATTTTTGTTTTACTGATTACATGACTCATTTCATTTCATTCTCTAGCTAACTTCCAGTGGAGATAATAATTGTTCTCTTTTGATTTTCAAATTAATATGGCAAAAAAGTACTGTTTTAAATTGGTTTCACTTTTTAACCAAGACAATGACATTTCTCCTTCCATTGGCTCTGATTAAAACAGTAGGCCAAAAAAAAAAGGGGGGTTAACATAATTGTAAATCATCCTAAATATAAAAAAAAAATAAGTTCACTTTGATTTAGATGAAAAGAAAGTGCAAGTAAACTTGATCTATTAAGAAAGGGCAGCACAATGTGCAAGGTTTTTATCATGTGGTTTTTTTTTGGGTGAAAAGTTTAGATGAGTTGGGTTTTGAGGGTTCATCAGGGCTAATGCATGCCTCCAGACTCGAAAAGCGCTTACAGAGATACTTATAAATCATACACCAACATAGTTCTCACATTGCTGTGATTTGAACCCACAACTTTATGGTTATTAACTAATCTCTTAACCAACTGAAACAACTTTTGTTGGGTTTTGAAGAGAGATAAATGTATATAAACTTACCCCAACTAACGAAGACTGTTTTTAAGATTTTAACTTTGGGATTTAAACTTTGACGCTTGCCCTCTAAATGCTTTATAATAACATCAATTATACCTTTTGAGTTGAAAAAAATTCGACGCAATTTTCGTCCTCTAAAAGCTTTATAATCAAAACAAACCTCACGATTAGCGACTAAAAAGTGGCTATTATTTTCGTTGTTTGAGTGACAAAAAAAAAAAAATAATTATAGATTATTAACCAAAAACTACAAGCTCCTATATCAATAATACAAGTCAAAGCACATCCTCATATCATTATAAGGACCATGCTGAATGTTAGGGACCGATATTTTCAATGATTTATCATAAGAATTGAGTCAAAGTTTAGGGAATAAATTTTAATCACGCCAAAATTATAGGATTGAGTTATATTGAGTTAAAATTTAGGGGTTAATTTTTAAAGAGCCAAAACTATAGGGATCAAATAATTAATTTTCCCTAAACTCACTTTATTAATTATAGTATAGGTTCTAGTGAAAAGTGATCAACCCACGTGCTCAAGCTCTTAGTTACTTGGAAGCAGAAGGATCAGTAAGGCATAAAAGGATAAATTATTACATTATTATTTAAATCTTATAGGTTTTGATGAGATGGAAAACAGAGACAGCTTCCAAAAAAGAATGAAACAAGTGTGTCCCACATTATTAAGAACATGTTGTTTTTGAACATTGAAGCAATGTGACATGGGAAAGGAAAGCCAAATGTGGTGGTAGAACTAGAATACAAGTTCATAGATCAAAGCCAAATGACAGCCAGGAATTGTAGCTTAGGTTGGTGTTGCTGGAGTCCATTTCTCCTAAATTTGCGCCACATGACTTGGCTCTCCCAAAGTCCAACCACTTCTTTTAATTAATACAATGTGGGGTCCCCCTTCTTGTTGTCTGTAAAGTCTTTAATTAAGGTTTTCTTTAAAAAAAAAAAAAATCAAAGGTAACAGTAACTTCTTAGGTTAGAAACAGGACCGATTCCGTAACTTATTATTTATAAGAGGAGCTTAGGGTTTAGAAATTTGGGAAAAACTTGGAAAATTTTGGATTTTTTATTTGGAAATTATTGAAAAATCCCTCGTTGCAAAATGTTTTGATCAAAGGTACTAAAAAACATAGATCTTTAAATGGGTATGACTTATCTTAAGTAGGCGCAACTTTTCTTTAACCGTGTGGAACATATTCCCTCTGATACTTATTATAAGTGCCTTTTAAGAGGATTCTATATATAGGTCACTTAAAGGGTCATTAATGCTTATTTGTCAACTTTACCCTTGTAATTATCACTTAAATGTGATTGTTTGCATTTTTCTCTATCCTTTAAAACTTATAAAATAGGGGTAAGGATGATTTTTTTTTTTTTTTTTTTTTTTTTTTTTTTTATAATTAATTTACAACAAATTTAATGAGTTGAATGTTATTCATTGGTTCACGTGAACTTGTTAAAAGTAACCTATAAAATGAAGACCAAAGGGAGTATGAGTGCCTTCAGTTATGTGCACAATTGCAAATGTCATTGTTCTGTTGAGATATCTTATATACATTTGAAGGAGAGTCCTACCGTCCTTAAACAAATTTCAAATATCTTTAAACAACAAATTTTGTAATGGATTTTTTTCTTTTTTTGTTGCAATTTTCCCGTTTTCTTTTGAAAATTCTCAATATGACTGATATAAAGGTAAAAGAAGGCTGAAAGCTAAAGAAAGATAAGATTGGCCTACGCGCAATTCATTATTCTAAGTCAATAATAAATTATTTTAATGGTTCAAAGCATATAGTCAAGATTCAAGAATTATGCACAATCACCCGTTTATTATTGTCACAGATTGAGAATAAAACCTCAAATCATTTGACCACTTTGGAAAACACTCATTCCCAAAGTTATATTGTAATATTTTATCAGAATCGTTTCTCTCAATTTTTTCTTTTTTGGGGGTCCCAAGGGTTCAGAAGCTTAAGGCATGTCCATTGTCCAAGCACCACTTAAGTATTGGTTAATCTTGTCTTTTACCCAAAAAGAAAGTACAAGGATATAAAACCAAACATATGCGGTTGAAGGTTAAATTTAAGCAACATGAAGACGTTCTCTTATGTGATTTCATATTCCATCATCAAATAAAAAAATGTAGTCAAACATAGAAGGTAGAAAAAGGCTCTCAAAGCATGCTCTATGCATAGCACAAGAGGTTTATTAAAAATAAAATAAAAACTATTCTCAGATGCACACCTCACAAGTCACAACACAAAGATAGGGTGAATAAGCACAAGAGAAGTTTAAAAAAAACTCAACATTTTATGTTTATTATGTTAGATTCAGCTGGTACAGTTATTTTTTAGTTTTCACATGCTTCTTTTCTTAGTGTAAATACCAATTTCTTGTAATGGCAAATAACAATGGGGTTGGAACAAAATGCTTCATCATTCTCCTTCTAGCATTTCAATTACAATGGGTTATAGTGAAACTCTGACAAAACTAAACAAGCTTGAAACCCTTAAAAACATGACCAAACATAAAAAGCTTCACAAATGAACTGGATCCACAATTCATTCACAGGTTATTATTACTATAATTCATAGAATTTCTCAATCAGAAGAAGCAGACAACCTATCCAAAGCATCAAGAACATGCCTCATTGTCGGTCTCTTCTCGGGGCTGCTATGGATACAGGCCATAGCGATCTTCAAAACCGCAATGATCTGCTCTTCCTTATCAGCATCCTCTTCCGGAAGATACGGGTCTATTACATCTGAGAGTGGCTTCTTATCCTCAATGCAGAACTGAATCCATTGGACAAGGTCCATTTCCGAGTTTCCCACATGGACAATGGGTAACCTTCCTGTGATCATCTCTATCAAAATCACACCATATGAATATACGTCCCATTTCTGCGATGGCTTCACCACCTTCAATGCTTCCGGAGCCTGGTAGCCAGTTCCCAAAACATTAGCTGAGACTTCTGATGCAGAAAAGCTCTTTTGCCTCTCATGGGGTTTCTCAGCAGCGACTCGGTTGGATTGCAAGGTTGGAGACCCTCCAGCAATATTTGCAAGTCTTCCAAGTCCAAAATCAGAAATGTGGGGTTCCATGTTATTCCCAAGTAGTATGTTACTTGGTTTCAGGTCTCCATGAACATACTTTTTGGGGCTAAACTCATGCAAGTAGACCAATCCTTTTGTGATTCCTTTCATGATTTGCAGCCGAACTGACCAAGAAATTGGCGTGAATGCAACTATTCCAGCCTTCCCTGATGACATTGAATCAAACCAAACAATCAAATTGTTAGATAGTATAATTATTCATGAATGCAACTACCTGCGGTTCAAGCTTTCAAACACACCTGGTATTTGACGTAAATAAAGAACAGTGTAAGATTTGAAGGCAAAATAAGAAGAAAGAATCTATCAAATTACCATGAATTGCTGTAGCAAGATTTCCATTGGGTATATAATCATAGATGAGAAGTTTCTCGTCAACAGACCAGTAATAAGCTCTAAGGGTAACAATGTTAGGATGCCTTAATCTTCCTATTGCTTCAACTTCTGTTTGGAATTCTTTAAACCTTTGAGAACCGCCTTCACCTAATCTTCTCACGGCTAAGGTAAGCCCATCTTCAAGCACCACCTTGTAGACAATGCCTATTCCACTCTTACCCAAAACAAAAGCTGAAGCCTTGAGAAGCTCATCCAAATCAAATGCCACTTGAGGATCTAAGGGAACAAGATCATATTGCTCAACATTATCTGATAAGGTCTCGGATTCATCCTTTCTGAAGCAAAAACACTCTTTCCTCCTTCCTTTCTCTCCCTTCTCAAAACCAGCTTCATCCTCATTATCCAGATTAAACCCACAAACCCTTGAGTAGCAGTAAGAGAACAACAAACCCAAGAGACAAATTCCAACTATATCACCCACAACAATGCCTATAATAGTTCCCTTACTTAACCCTCTCGTTTTCTCATTTCTCCCATAAGGATTATTAGAATCCCCAGGTGGGTAGTTATCTGGCAGAAAAGGAAATGAGGAAGGCGGACTAGCACCAGGAGTTTCTGAAGAACAAGGCTTTTTCAAAGGAGGTCCACAGAGACCAGAGTTGCCTATAAAAGCTGTTGGTCCTCTGTTCATCAAAGCACCATTTTGTGGTATAGGACCACTCAAATTGTTGAAAGTAAGATCAATGTAAACCTTCTCAGGCAAATTTCCAAGGCTGGGAGGGATTGAGCCAGAAAAACTATTATGAGATAAATCTACAGTTCCTTGTAGGCTAGATAGATTCCCCATATCACTAGGAATTGAGCCATTGAAGTGATTGAAAGCAAGGTCAAGTCTTTCCAGAGAGAACAAATCAGCACCAAATCGATCCGGAAGAGGACCAGTGAAATTGTTGTGATTCAGAACAAGGGTTCTGAGTCTCTTGCATTGGACAATTGAAGCAGGTAAAGACCCATTGAAGAAATTTTGAGATAAATCTAAGGTTTGAAGGTACCTGAGCTTCCCAATCTCTTGTGGAACAGGCCCAGAAAAGGAATTGCCATAAATGACTAAACTTTGAAGCCCCTGTGCTAGGAATAGCTCAGGAGGAAACTTCCCAAAGAGCTTATTGTTCCTGAAATTCACATGGCGAAGCTGAGAAAGAGATCCAAGAGAAGAAGGAAGCGAGCCGTAAAGCTTCCTCTTTGGGATACTTAAAGAAATAACTCTTTGTTCCTTGCATATAACCCCATTCCACGAACATGGGTTTTCATCAGAAGAATTCCAGTTACTCATAGACCCTTCTGGGTCTGTAATGGACTGTTTAAGAGCCAAAAGGACATAGCCTTCATCATTAAGAGAAATCACAGTTGAAAGATGATTACAGAGAAGGAGAAGAAACAAGAAGACCAAAGGCAGCATCTCCAACTAATAAGTGACCGTTGGAGAGAGCAAATCAAGAACACTGAGAAGGAAGACGAAGACTGAAGAACAAGAAGATCAAGAACAGTGGGGGATTTCCCCTTTATTTCCGCAGCAGAAAACTAAATAAGTGAAAGCAAAAGGAGTTGAACGAAGAAAAAGGGATAATGAAAGTTTAACGAATAGTGACCGAGAAGAAATAAAAGTGTTGAATGGTTAAGCTCACCGAGACGAAGACCTCGGGGCGGTACACACCCATTTCATTATATCAGATTATCAGGAGTTAGGACAAATGAAAGAGGCGCAAAAAGGTTGGTGAGCGTGAGAGAGACGATAAACTGAGACGTGGTTACAAAAAGTCGCGATAATTTAGGAGGCGTCCATAGTCCACAGAAGGAGAAGGCACGTTGTACAGGCAGGCTCGTGATAAGTGAAAGACGCTTCTTCTCTTTTCTCTAACCAGACGAATAAAGGACATTTCTTTATCATAATACCGTCCTCTACAATAGAGCAATGTAGAATACAATATTATATTCTAATTGTGCTGTGATTTTTATTTTAATTGTGTTGATAAAAAATACATTTTATTTCACCATTTTAATGTTTAAAAAAATATTTTTTATTTTGAATTTTGTGACAAGTTACATGTCAGTTAATTAACTTCCACCTCAAACCTAATTAGAAAATTATGATAATAGAAATTAATGCCTTTAATTGAGTAAATTATAAAGATGCAATAAAAAAACTACAAAAGTCCTAATTTAAAATTATATTAAAATATGAGAACAGGTGAATTATTTTTTTAAAAAATAGGAAATTTATTAAATTTTAATTATATTAATAAAAAATGAAATACAGCGTCTACATTTGGAATTAGAATGATGTATAACTTATTGCAACCAAAGTGAACAGTGATGATGGTAGGCTTTTGCTTCTGTACCGTTAAGGAGACATAATCATAATTATGTCCTCTTTTTGCTATCCATTTTTCTAATCACCATCCTACCCCTAATTGTCCATTTATTAAATAAATCACAGCCTCATTGAGAATAAATAATTAAAATTCCTCAACTTTCAGTTTATTATTATTTTTTTTTTTTTTGTAAAAGAGAGACATATAGACACTATAAAGTAGAAGAAATAGAAAGGGGAGCAAGTCCCACTATATATTTCAGTTTATTGCCAAAGTTACTACTAACTCACACCCCATTGGGTCAATATCCTTATTTATTTGTTGAAAAAAATTTATCCTTATTTATTTATATGTAAGTTCAATGTTATGGGTTCATCTATGTGCAGACATACCTTCAAAATTAAAGAACACTTGGTAAAGTACATATGAATTGCCTACTATTGGGTCTTAATATTTATAACGCCATTTGAATTCACAGAATTTTGGGTTAATGAGTAATTTGGCAACGAATTATTATCTTAGAGTGTTCAAAGACAAATAAATTTTAAGTAGATCAAAAATACAAAAAAAATTTTTTTAAAAAATGTGCAATCAAAAAAAAAAAAAAAAAAAACTTTTACTCTAGGAGTGCCCACCATAAAAAAGTTTTACTCTAGAAGCGCCCAGTACAAAAAAGTTTTACTCTATTTTTGTGTTGATTGTACATTTCTAAAAGTGTTTTGCTATTTTTGGTCCACTTAAAAATTATTTGTGTTGGGTGTTTTTGAGGTAATAGTTCGTTAGCTAATGCTCATTAATCTTATAAGTTATGAGTCAACTTTTTTCTAACTCGCCAAACATATGTATTCTCCTATTAGGGGAATCATGTACAAGGTGTATTGTCGAATATTAAATGTGGGACACATTTTTTATACGCAACTCATATACTACCTCCGATCCTAATTATAAGAACTAGTTGACTTTTTTCGGAAGAGATTAAGGAAGTTAAATAATATACTTAATCATTTCATATGTTATGTATCATTGGATTATATATTAGTTTATTAGTCAAACTAATTAGTTTAAAGAAAAAATAAAATAAAAATATTCTAAAATAATTTAATTAACTTCCTTAATCTTTCTAAAAAAAAGGTCAACTAAATCTTATAATTAAGACCGGAAAGAGTAATACTTTTTGTGATATCTAAATGTGACTTTCCCTGTCTATGAGGGTGCAATAAAAATTACTTTAATTTATGTAGAGCTAATCACCTGATTAAGAATTAATGACTTTTTAGTGGTCCCCACAGCATGACACGTTGTGAACCTTGCTTCTCATCGCACTTACAGCTCGCCAGTGGAATGTATGGAGAAGTGTGATTTCCATGTGTACTCCTATTTCTTTATTTGGCGTAAAAGGCAATGGGATAAGTTTTAAAAAAGAAATAGAAAATAAATAAATATAAAATACTATGAGTATTTTTTCCCCCGTAAAAGGCAATTAGAGACGTTGCAAAGTCGAAATATCACGAAACGAGAAGAAGATAGGGCGATAAATTGGGGAGAGAAGCGCGCGCGTGAAGATGTATGATTACTGATTAGCCGTTTGAGAGGCACCCTATAAAAAACCCAATAAAAAAGTTATATTATATAAATATAATTAATTTAAGAGGCCGTGTGGTGTGTAGGGAAAAATTAATATTTGGAGGGACCTACATGTAAATATGAGAAAGTGTAGCTTAGGTGTCCTCTTCCTACGTGGTCCAACTTGTAACCATGTCTCGTTCGCGCGTGCTCTTTCTTTAATCTCCCTGCCTTTTTACCCTTTTTCTTTTTTATACAGTTTATTTCTCACCCTTTTCCTGTTTTATACAATTTTTTCTCTTGTTTGTTTTTTAGCTTATTAACTTTTACTGGTCACGAGCAGACCTCAAGGTCCGTTTAGATTAAAGAAGATGTAAGAATGGAAATAAATTAAAAAAAGGAAAAGGAAAACAACATACTCCCTCCGATCCTAATTATAAGACAATATTTATAAGTTAGTTTTAGTCCTAATTATAGGACAACTTTCTAATTTTTGTTAATTTCTTCCTAAAATACTTTATTTTATTTTTTTAAATGTGTTTGACTTTTGGTGAATATTGATTATATGTATGTGGGTGTGTAGACTTTTCCAATCATTGAAACTTTTTAATTGCTAGATTTTAATTTATTTATCGATCAACTGCCATTATATGACACACACACAGATATATTTATGTGTGTGTGTGTGTGTGTTTATATGTTGCCCACACACACACTCTCACATCTGTGAGTTTGTGTGTGTGTATAGATGTGTGTGTTGTCAATATATATGTGTATGTGTACATATATAAACACACACATATATATACATATGTGTGTGTGTATTCATATATATATATATGTGCAGATATATGTATGTGTGTGTGTGTCTATATATATGTGTGTATATATATCTGTACGTATACATATATACACACATATATGTGTATATAGTAAAACTATTATTTTAATTAGAAAAGTGTAGAAAAGAAAATTCTAGGTCGGAGTGATATGTGGTAAGAGTTATTTATTCATTTTTACTTTTGTCATTTTAAATTTATACAAGGACATTTTAGGAAAAATGAGTAAAATTAACTAATTTAACTCCTCTCATTAATCTCCCCAAAATTAGTTAAATATGTCCTATAATTAGGACCGGAGGGAGTATAATAGAAAGTAAAGAAAAATATTTTGTCACCAATGTGTTTGATTCACAAGAGGAAAAAAAAAAAAAAAAAGCGCTAAAAAAACCATTTTACCTCTACATTTTAAACATTATTTTACAGGCTACAAAACCCTCACACCTCCACACTGTTGTTCACTCACTACATAACCCTCGAAACATGTGCCACTGGTAGGAGGGAAGACAATCAACTGCCATCGAAAAGTGAATGCCGGCGGGGAGATGGCGGAGGCGGAGATGCCAGTTTTTTCTTCTTGATTTCTTTTATCTCTTTCCAATTTCCCTCTCTTATTGCCACTTATCAAGCTTTTGAACAATTTGTTTGCTCCTCTATTTGGATCCAAAATTTGCTTATGAATGAATATTATTGGACAAACTGGGAAATTTGCAACCCCTGATAGATAGTTCAAGCTTCTCATTATGATCCTTACATATTAATTATATTCTAATGATTGTATGACTACATTTGATAAGAGAGTTGCAATTTTTTATTATACATCGTTCTAAACCTAATTTCTCTCACTTCCCTTGTCTGAATACGGAATATGACTATGATGAAGATAGAGGATTGAATCTTATAAATGTTTGTTAACATGTAAAGTACTCCATCCGATCCTAATCATATGATATGTTGATCTAATTTTAGAGATATTAAGGATAATAGTTAAATTAGTTAATTATATTGGTTTTCTTTAAATACCCTTATTTAAAATTGTTTTTGCACATTTTTCCCCCTCCCCCTCAGCATCCTTCTCCAGTGTGGCGTCCCTGTTCAACGTATTGTTCTGCTCTGCTGTAACATCCTTTACAAATTTGTAAAACACCCAACCACTATGACTACAATAGGGGTATTTTGAAAAGAAGTTGACGAAAATTAGAAATTTGTCCCATAATTAAAATCAAAATCAACTCCCAAATATTGTCCTACAATTAGAACTGGGGGGAGTATAAATGAACTTAGCCTTATATGGCTCAAAGAAAATAGAGTTTGGCTAAAGAAGAAATATATAAGTCAATATATAAAGAAGAAGCAAATAAGTGGAAGAGTACACAAAATATAAGTGAATTCTATTTGCCCCTGTTTTCTCATAACTTAACAAAGTAATAACCATGGATACCCACCAGTCTCTTGTGGTCATACATGAATAAATTAAAACAACTTTAACCACATTGACGTGATGGGTGGTTCATGGTTATGCGCGACCAATGTAACTTTACTCTTAACCATTACATACTCATCACCCACATGTGGTCACACCCACTTTGTATGGTCTAATTTAACTAATGTGAACATTATGGTTATGGGATAGTTTTCTAACTTTGTTGTTAACCGTTGCGCACCCACCAACCACATATGGGCAAGCCTGCTTCCCTTATGTATAATATCACAGATTTAACCCAAGTTCACCATGTAGATACTTTATAGTCAATGTTTACTTGATCAAGTTGCCTCCTAGCCATAGAGTTCCCACCATTGCCAGCTACTCTAACTTAGATCCGGTGGCAAATGGCATCCTCGCTTAACTCAACGCAAAAAACCACAGACTCTGGGCACATCACATTCAAAGCAAACAACAAGAAAACAATCGAAAAGATGGAGAAGAAGCAACTCACATGTTCTTCAGGAGCAGTGCCATGCTGAAAAAATTAAGTCTCACAATATTAGGGTGTTTAAGCTTTCTGATCACACCCATGTATTGTTCGAACTCTTTCTTGGCACATGGGTTTGCATCTTTGAGTCTCTTAACGGTGACGGTGCATCCATCGTCGAGGACTGCCTTGTACACTGTTCCCAAGCTTCCTTTTCCCAGCATCGATGCTCACGGTAAATCTTCCAGCTCGAATTGACTCCTTCTATTGAAAAATACAAGCTTTCTTCAGTCCATTCTGGTGGTTCCGTCACTATCCACACACCCACTTGTGTACACCTTTTCTCATTTCTATAGCTACTCCTACCTTTCCTCTTCCCAATCTCACTACCCACCATAGAATCAAAGGTTCGTCCTCGGCATAGCGAGTTAGAAACGATGAAAGAGGTTATTACTAGAAATGCCATACAACTCGCTAACACAATAGCTACAATAACTCTGCTACTTCACCACTCTATGTTTTTCCAGCTCCAATAGTGTGAATTGAGAACAGATCCTCCACTTTTTTAATATCACGTCGCCGTCACATCGGGGGCATATGAGACGCTTGGCCATTTTCTTGAAGGGTTGGAAAATGGTTTCCCCCTATTTTCATTCAAATGTAGGAGAATGGGTGCAGGCGGAAAAATGTTTTCCAGCGAAATCTTTAATCCAAATAGCCGCTAGGAGGAAAATTGAATTTTTCAATTCTCGCCTTTGATTTTACTCTATCCAAATAGGCCCTTAGTATTATTTGAGGTCATTTATTATACGATTCTAAACTATAAGTTCATTTTTGAAGATTTTTATTAATTACTTTAAACTATTTTTTAATCTATGATTTAGTTTAAAGGATAACATTATTAGTTCTTGCTATGTTTTGATGATAACAAAGCTTGGAAAATGATGAGGACTTGATGATTTAAGTCACTCAAGTTTTGTATTTCAAGACACTCGAGTGATAAACCTCCATTCCAACTAGGGGTGGGAATAGGCCAGACCCCTATCAGGTGGCCTACAACCTGGCCTACTTAAGGCTGGTTTGGCTTTCGGCCTGTTTGTTAAAAAGGCCAAGTCAAGGCCTATTTAAAGGCCTAAATGTGGTCTGTTTACACAAAATATATATATAATTTTAATTTAAAGTTATACTAGGTAATTATTATATTATCCAATGTTATTACTTTTTTATTATTTTTTATTCAACATTTTCCCTCAAACGCTCATGACCTAGCCGTCATTTACTCATCTCATCATCTTTTCCAGTTTTCTTGTTCTGTCGCTCGGTATTCCTTTCTTTCATTCTCGTCCGAACTCACAACACAAATCCTCTCGCTCTCCGTTACGCCGCTCGTTATTCCTCTCGTTGAGGTATCTCACTAATCGCTATCTCGTAATCTCTGTCGTTCCCATTCTTTGTTGCCGCATTGTAATCTCGTAATCGCAGTAATCTTTGTTCCCGCTCCCATTCAGGTTTCTCTTGTAATGTCGCTCACTATTATGTCGTTTAGGTATCTCTCATTCTTTATTGCCGTTGTAATCTTTGTCACTCACTAGCATTTATTTAATATAGCAATCTGATTAAGTGAGTATTGAATAATTTAGGAAGTGTCACCATGACTCAGTTGCCAAAGCCATTCTGAATTATTTTGCAACAAATGCTACCATTCCTAGTGAGGCAAAACTATGTTTATTCTAATGGGAGATGTTTCTAAATTATATTTGTATAATTGACCATGTAGTTTTGCCTGGGGAATTAGCTCTTAGTTAGTTTAGTAATTTGATTGTGGTTGAATTTGTTGAATGTGTTTGGGATCTAGGGTTTCCCATGAAATTATTTTAATTAGGTGTTATTATCTAGTTTAGGGTTATAAATTTTCTGTTTTGAACAATTCTAACTTAAATAGTCATTTTTATTTTGAATGAATATGGTTCTTTTTCTCTCTATTTAAAAGCATACAATTTGTAAATATTATTTGTTTTGAAACCCTACCAAAAGCCTACATTTATCTAGATTTTAGTAGGTTCAAAGCTTACTTATGGTTTTTAAGGCTTGCAATATGAGGCCTTTTTAAAGGCCTACATTGTAAGTAGGCCTGTAAAAAGGCTTCAGGCTTGCCTAGGCCTCATGTAGGCTCAGACTTGAGCCTAAAAAAAAGCCTGTATGTAGGTTCAGGCTTTAGATTCTCATTACAGGCTCAGGCCTATTTAGCCAAAATCTGGCCTGGCCTATTTTCATGCCTAATTCCAATTAAAACTTGAATCACCAAGATAACTCACTTCAAGTGACCGAGATGATCACTCGAGTGGCAAGTAATGCACTCAAGTGATGATCCTTAACTTCTAGTGATTTTGTAAGTCACTTGCTGAAAGAATGAGAGTGATGCAAGATCACTCGAGTGGCTAAGTTAACACTTGAGTGATCCATTGTCCCTTGTAGGAAATTATCAATTCACCCACAAGATTTTTGGAAGTTATGGCAGATCACTCGAGTGACAAGCTCAGAGCACTCGAGTAGATAAGTGACCATTCAAGTGCTGATGATCACTCGCTGATAATTTTGCAAGTCACTTGCCGACATTCTGAGAAAGTGTTGAGATGTCCGCTCGAGTAAGGATGTTGTCACTTGAGTGAAAGGTGAGCACTTGCGAGTAAACTACAAGTCAATCGTGATGGTTATGCAAGTCATGACTAGTCTTACTCGAGTGCAGGTAATGTCACTTGAGTGATGACCGCCAACTTGTAAGTTCAGTGCAAGTCACTCGCTTATGAAACAAGAGTGTTGGCTTCTCCTTTGAAATCTCACTCGAGTAAACCTCAGTGTCATTCAAGTAATACAAGCAAACTTGTAGAAGCACTCAAGTCACTAGTAGAGTTGAAGTTATTTCCAAATGACACATGAGTCAAGCTATTTCCAACACTTGAGTGACATGTTCTTCAACAATCTTCTATCAAAGACAATTTATCAGCACTTGAGTAAAGCATGTATACTCAAGTGATTATGAAATCACATTTGAGTGACTGTTCTTGTTTCACTGAACCAATGTCTTTGAGAATTCAAATTTCCTGATTAACATCTATTTACACTTGATTACTACTCATTATACTTCTCAATGCTACTAATCTTATTTGTGTATGAGTTTTAGAAGTTTAAATTCATAGATTATCGCCATAAGCACAAAAGCAAGTTTCTGTGTCAGGCATTAAATGCGTAGCAAAACAGGGCATACAGAAGCAATCTCAGAGCAGGTCAAATGAATATCATCTGAAGCGTCTATTGCAACGAAGACAAAAGTGACCCAACCTTAAGCAAATCTCATAGTAAATCAAAGGAATGTCATATGAAGTGAAGCGAAAGCGACCGAACGTTGAATTCTTCCAACAACTCCAATATGTCTCTAATGGATAATTTGAACGCTCATAATGGTCATTAATAGCATTCAACTATAAATAGCTGAGCATTCAAGATGGAACAACCAACCAAGCAAACGATCAATCTATTGCTTATTTACTGTTCTTAAATTCTTGTGTTGTAATATGTTTTGATATTATCTGTTCATTAGTGATTATACTACTATGTAAGAAAGTTATTTACAAACGATTTTATCTCTGTAAAATCTCAAGGTAGTGAGACATTGAGTGTGATTGTTAGATTACAACTTGTAAGTATGAGTGAGTCCTAGTGAGGATTAATTTGTTCTAAGGTGCTAAGAACTCGTGGAATTTTGGATTGATAGTGAAAATCTCATAGACACTCTGAGGATTAGACATAAGTCAGAACGTTAAGGTCAAATTAGTATAATCTGTTATGCACACTTTGGTGATATCATTCTAACTGTTTCCCTTTGATTTAATTGGTTTTCATCTTCGGATTAAATTTTTAATATTACCCAATTCACCCATTTCTTGGATAAACCATTGGCACTAACAGACATTAAATATAATAAGAGTAAAATACATCAACCTCCCCTCTATTTACTCTAAATTACAAATACTCCCTTCTATTTTTAAAACTTATTGCATAAGCCTCCTTTTAGTTTTGAAATTCAACTTTTATCCATCTAACTTTTAGTTAACCGTTAATCACAATATCGACTCATTATTTTGACCAAAATGTCCCTCCTTAAAATAAATATTACTTAATAATCATGTAATCTTTGGCAAAACAATAATCATTTAATCACATGTCTTTATTCAAAGTTTTTTTAAAAAAAATAGTATATATTTTTAAATTTTTGTCATACTTTTAAATTGATCATATTATAAAGTTAATTAAGTTTAACATTATAAATTTTTATTTTTTTAATGAATTTAAATGTTTAACCTCTTTTATTTATTAAAAACTTATCATGTAATAATTAAATGTGTATGATGATGTTTTGCAATAGTACACACACACATTCAAGTAAGTTATATAATCATAAAAATGATATTATTATGAGATTCTCATATTAATATCTTACAATTTAAATTCTTAGGAATATTTCATTAAACATATATTCTTAAAAATAATTACTCAAATTTTGAATAAGTTATTAATATTTACTACATAAACATATTATTAAAAATTATTCTAAATTAAATTTAGTAAAAATATTAACTAGATCATTAATGAACATTAATATTAAAAGATGAATTAAGGATTTGGTATAATGAGGGGTAAATTAGTAAACAAAATTTCTTTTAATATGGTTTTTAATTTAAAACTATACTTGAAGAATCTTTTTAGAATATTTTTAAATAGTGTTAATGATTTGGATTAAAGTGTATGTTTTCAAAATAGAATGAAGCTCTGTGTAATTAAGGTAAATGGTTAGAGTATTTTATTCATATACTAATTAGCACTTGTGACAATACGACTTCTGATTGTTAATATAAGATTCAATTGAATTTTTTTTGGAAAGATTGAATTAGATAAATAAGTTAGTTAATCATAACATATGTTATGTATTATTTTATTATATACCCATTTAAAAGTTAGAAAAATTAATTTGGCATAAAAAAGAAAAATATAAATACTTTAATTTAATTTATTTAACTTATTTAGTTCTTACCAAATAATCAATCGGCTCTAATATTAAGAACTGAGGTAGTAATATGCATGACAGTTATAAATTATTCGATTAATTTCATTAAAAAAATTATATGAGCAAAGAAACATACATATATACATATATATATTAACCAACCATGTCTAACGTAGTTGACAAATACTTCTCTAGTTCTATTTATAATGTAGAGATTTTTTTTTTTGGCTATTTATAAGGTAGAGAGAGAAATTTTTCATATGAATGTAAAGATAATTGTACTCTTTATTTATTATTATTTATTGGCTTTGTTCTTATAGGGTATAATGTATATTAAATAGGATAAAATTGAAAAGTTGTTGAATTTTAAGGTATAATTAAGGGTATACAATATTTGGTTCTTAAGTTTGTCCTCATTTTAATTTTGGTTCCTTAAGTTTTAAGTTTTAAGACAAATTTTTTGATCCCTCAAATTTAATTCCTTTAAAACATTGGTCCTTATCATTGAATAAAATTCTAGATCATTATGCTCTTGAGGAAACAAAACCTTTTGTTAGAAAGTTGAGAGATTAAAATCAAATTGAGGACAAATATGAGGGATTAAAGATTATATTAACTTGAAATTAATTATAATTAGAATTTATTTATTTTTTTGTCCTTGTGAAACATGTTGTAAATAATTTATAAATAGGACCAGAGAAATAGCTATAGACTTACAATTTAATTCTGGCTTAACTTTAATTTATCCATGTCATACTTATCCTGATATAAATTTAAGATATATATATATATATATATATATATTAAAAAAAGAATCGTAATTAGATCACAAAAACTTATTTGATTATAGTTAAGTTTTAAAAAACTTCCCTACAAAATGAGTTGTAGGTATGAATTTATGTATATGTAAAGTGAGAATCACAATTACAAATAACTAGAAGTTGACTCATAAGACTTAAATATTTTATTTATAATTTTTATTTTCATATTTTTTTCGTGGTTGAATTCATATTAACAACTTATTTTTTATTATAATATTCTGAGATCTAATTATCATTAAATTGAATATTTGGCCTAGGTTCATTCTCCTATATTAATATGTCAGTGTTTTGAGTTGTTAACTGCTTGTTTAGCAAGTAAAATAAAATAAAATTGGCATCCTCCATGAAAGAAAACTTTAATTACTAACAAAATAATTAAGTTTAACCACTTGAGTCATTTATAATGTAAATTAAATGAATATAAAAAAATGTAAAATATGCACAAATATGTATTATTTATAAAGTATGAGTAATAATTATTGACAAATCATATTCATACCCTAAAAAAATTAATTAATTAATTTTATTGGAAAACATCTCTTTTTAAGAAATTTTTTTTTTTTAAGAAATTTAAATTTAAGTGGGATCCTAAAGTTAGGAAAAGCAGGAACATAGTGAGAGATCATCTCTTTGGATGGAGCCCAGTGTATATTAAATGTAAGGGCTACGTAAAAGGCATGTTTTCCCCTTTACAACCGCAACATTCAGAACCGTATTGTTTAGAGCTTTACCTTTTCAATGGACACATTTCGTATATAATTCATGCCATGCATGTACCTAATGAAATCGGTGCAATAAGTAAGGGTTACTAAAATGCTCCCTCTAGTTTTTTTTTTAAATAAAGAATAATTATTAAACACACGGTTTAAAATGTTAGTTAAAAATAATAAATATATAAAATATGTACTTGTCTTTCCAATTGAACCTTTACTTATAAAAAAGGTATATAAGAGATAATGAGTGAAAATTTATTCCAAAGTAAAAATTTATTTAATGGAGGCAAACTGTAAAGACTAGTTTAAAATTTCAGACATGTGTGATTTATTCCTTATATATGAAGGATCAATCATATGAGAGAGAATGTTCCTTATATAAAGGACCAAAGGGAGTAATAATACAAAAAAGATACTAATTAAAATAAGTTAAGTTAGAGTGTTGACAAGTTCATTTTATCTTGTAACAAGCTACACTTGTGGTTTTGTTTATAAGTCACTTCCAGAATGGCAATATGTTTTATACAAAAAATTAAATTAAATAAAATGTTATTAATTCTATCTCAAAATTTAACAAATTTCCAAACTTATTTATATTTAATATACATTATAATCCATAAGAACAACGTTTGAATAATAATAAATAAAGAGTAAAAATGTACATTTAGTATACTAATAAAAGAATAGTAAAAATGTGCAGTCACAAAAAAAAAAAAATTAATGATATTGTAAAACTAAATGAAATCTAGGATGAGAGAAAAGACCAAGAGAAGAGAAAACACTAGTGTAAAAATCACTTTTTAGATCAGGTAAAAATCATTTTTTAGGCGGTTCGGATCTGGTCTTGATCTGATCGATCTTAAAAGTCTTTTATTTTTAAGGCTAGGTTGAGTAAATGGTCTTAAAAAAAATACTTTTTAAATTGGTTAATATTAGGTTTAAAAGATCAGACTTTTTAAACCGATTTTATACACAATTGGTTTTAAAAGTCCATTTTTATCACACAAAAAAGAAAACGAAAGGCAAATGCTCGTCTCCGAGAAGCTGCACCATGACGGCGGTGCAGTTGATGTTGTCTTTCTCCTCGAACTTGACAGAGCCGTTTTGGGAAATTTCAAAGGAGCCTTCAATCTCGTCGAGAGTGTAGGTTAGGCGCATCATGAACTTGGTATTTTGGAACTCTAGTGGTGTGATCTTGTTCACGCTCTTTGCTTTCACGATGAAGGACGTGGGCTCAAGGCAGAATTTCTTGGCATTGTATTTTTCGGACTTGAAGGTGAATGATTCAACTTTGTCGTCAATGGTCGGACACAGGTTCGTCATCTTTATTCCTTCGACTTCCAAGTAGGTCTTGGTCTGTATTTTTTTGTAGGTCAATTGTTTTGGGACACCCTCGGCACTTGCTCCTTGAGAAAAAGACATCAAATATCAGCAGACTTGACTAAACCCTAGAATCAAGGGGGGGGGGGGGGGGAAGGAAGTAAATGAGTGAAAAAGAAGGAATTAATTAACTTACAGAGACAATGAGAGCAAAGGAGGCGAGAGCAACACCGCAAATTTTAGGAGAATAAATTTAGATGTAAAAGACTAAAAAGGACATAAAGTTTGTAAAAATAAAAAGTAGATAATGTATTATTGGGAATAATTTAAAAATACTAAACTACTAAAATTTTAGGGAAAAGTCCCCATGAAAATTTAATTGGTAAGAATGATTTAAATTAGAGTACTATCATAATTTTTATATAAAAATTTATTAAGTAATTCTCACCAATTAAATTTGTTATGGGGATTCCCCTAATTTTCCTTAAATTTTAATTTTTTCCTTGGCATACTTTTATGAACATCAGAATCCTGGGAAGTAATTTTATCTTTTATCACTTTGACCCTTATTATAAGTTTATTTTAACTAGTTCTCTTACATCTTTCGTCTCTTTTTGTATTTCTAATAAGATTACATAATGATAAAATTGGAAAACAAATAATTATTAACATTTAAGTGAATTTATATTTAAGATGAAAAATTTCATCTACAAGAATTTATAATAAAGATGATAGTAGTATTTCAAAAGCCCAACATGATAGAAATTTCAATAAAAAGATGGGATCCAAGATCTTTCTTTTATTATAAGGCATTTTTTTTTCCCTCCCCACAATGGAAAAGGCCAAACAAATATTTTTGGATTATGACTTAAACAAATTTTTTTCTTCAAAAAGTCCAACTGGAAAAAATTCTAATCCAATCACTTGCAATCTTCAATAATCCTGCAATCACACGTTTGTCTTCTTCAATGCACCATCGGAGGGTTGCAATGCTTTGCCAAAGACACACTATACATACTATATATATATACTGTAAATCACAATTAAAAAGTTACTTTTAAAAATTTCAATCACCATTACAAACAAAATATATCTATCAGCTCTTTAAGCCCAGTTGCACATAACAGCAGTTAGTTCCAAACCCTCTTGATGTAGTCATCTAGCATTGGATCTTGCCTGGTAATCATTTTTGCTGTTTGATTTGTGTTATTTTAACTTTTTAGAAGAGCTTTTATAGTGTTGAAGGTAAGCATATAGAAAAAGTTTTGCCTTGATTTATAAAAAAATACTTTAAAGGGCATTTTTTTATGCTTCCCAAACGAGATTTTTTTGCACTTTGGGAGAGGCAAAGGATCTCAGGTTCTCATAGTTATCTGATTTATTATAGCTCAGATAGTTGAAATTTTGCCATTTCTTCCACATCTAACCCTCATGATTGATTCTCAAGGAATGAGCCAACAAATTTTTTCTTTTGATGGATGGTAATTACATTTTTTGGGTCGATGAATAACTTTTTTTTTTTTTTTTTTTTTTTTTTTTTTTTTTTTTTTTGGCAGATAGTTCTATACTCAACGGGCAGCAAACTGACCGATATGTTTATTGGGCTGAGCGGCTTCACATTAGGTACTTGTCCTAATGTGCTTTTTTACATCTTTTGTCTCTCTAATTAGAGGGGAATTAGAGGGACAAACCCATTTTATTTTATTTTATTTTTTATATATTTTATTTATCTAAATTAAATTATATGTTGCTTTCTGATTTTTTTATACCTAGTATCTAAAATTAATTAGTTTAGGGATACCTTGGTATTACAAAATATATTTCTATATGTAGAACCGGAAATTAATTAATTTGGGATCTTGTATATAAAAAGTTTTTTAAAGTTAAAGATATAATTTAATCAAAATATATAACATAAATTAAAAAAATTAAAAAAATTTGTTTGTCCCTCTAAGCACCTTATGTGCTTCCTGGGCCGAGCTTCTAACCCCCTCGTTCTTGGACTCAACTGGTAAATGGGTTGACACTCTCATTAAAAGAAGGGGGTTCGATCTTGGAGTTAGTCGAGTGTTGGGAGAAACATCCTAACTCTAAAAGGTGCCTAGATTAACGCTTGAAGATAATAGGCGCTAAGAAGAAGGAGATTTCACCTGTACTTGGATTCTCTAAAAAAATTTTACCAAAAAAAAAAAAAAAAAAAAAATCCCTTCTAGAAAAAAAAGTAGCCGAAGGGACCAGTCTTTTACAAAGTATTGATTCAACAACATCGCCATTTGTCTTATCTTCCGCTGAGAGAATCATCGAACGCTGTAGAGAAACCGGGGAATATAATGACGGACGCTTGTATCCGAGCCGTCGTAGAAGCTATACACTCGAGTCCATACCAGGCCGTCATGTATATCTCCGGCGGATCTCTGGTCCTCTTCCTCCCTCCCTCCCTCTCTCTCTCGTGTGTGTCATTGTGTTAGTGTCTACTTGCGATAGACAATGTTGACCCAGTTTCTAATCGGAGTCATCTTGAACCTGATCAGGTATTGGGTTCGTTGCTTTCAGTTCCCGGGGCTTCAAATACAGTGCTTGAAGCTGTGATTCCTTACTCCAGGATGTCAACGATCCAGTTGCTTGGCAAGGTCTATGTTTGAATTGTTCTTCTGAGCGATCCAATTTATGTTGCTTAAATGTTTAATGTTGTTACTGTTGTCTTCGTTCTTCCAGATTCCTTCTCAGTTTTGTAGTCAACAGACGGCTGAAGAGATGGCTTTGTTGGCTTACAATCGTGCTCTTAAGCTCTCCAGACCAGGTCAACTAATCTAAATAAAACTTATTCTCTTGGGTTCAGTTTTGGTCCTGTAAACATTTGATAGTTGGTTACTTGGTTTTGACAACACGTTGCTATTCCAATCTGTTTCTTCTTTATATTGCCGAGTGATATGGCAAAATTTCTGTCATGTGAGTTGGATGATTTAGACATGCTTTTAAATGTGTATGGTTTGCCCATCAGGTTCCCCAGTTCTTGGTGTGGGTTTCACTGGTTCTTTGGCTTCTACGCGTCCAAAACTTGGGGAGCACAGGTAATATATATTTTCAAGTTATCTGCAGAACTGGTTAGTGTGCCTGACTCTATTCAGCTTAGGAAAAGCTTGTGATGGTTGATCTTCTTTGCCTAACTCTCAAAGTAGTAAGTGGTTAATCAGAAAATCACATTAATATTGGTTGCCCACTTGCGGGTTTATTGCCACTTGTGGTTCAATTCTTTGTTGGCATAAATTGTTAACTTTATCTAACTAGGTACTTCATCTAGGGCCGGTTCTTTTATTTATTATGCGATAAGTCTACAACTTAGTCTTGCAAAACTTAGCCAACAAATTATTAAAATGGACAAGTACATAATTGAGTGAGTGAGGGTTAGAGTTTAGGTAGAAAAAAGTTAGGTGTTAATAAATCATTTTGTGTGAGGACTTTTCTTTTTCTTTTTTTAAACTCAAGAGAATAACTTTCTGCTTCACGGGAGAGATTAAAGTTTTTTGTTGTATAGTAGCCTACTGTTCTTAATTCTTGGCTTTCAATGTGGATCATATAACTTACTTTTCCTTAGCTGCAAAGTGAGTATGTTGGCCATTTATAATGATACTCCAAAAACTTGACTCAATACAAGCTGATAGCAACTGTGGTTAGAAATTGTAAATATATTGTAAGGACGTTTGACCTTGTAAACTGGTCTCATTTTCTTTAAAGAGGTCCCTTTCCAGATCATGCTTTCACTTTATCTCACTAAATGTAGCTCCTGTTGCATGAGTTTTTGGCCTCTTAATCCCAGATAAACTTCTTCGTTTCTATTCATTTGTAGATTTTTTATGTCAACAAGAACAGCTGACCGTCTATGGATGTCAACAGTGACCTTGGCCAAGGTACTGATGGACCTGAATGTTCTACATGTTCTTGTTTTGATCAAGAACTAGAGAATTTAATAATGGAAAATACTTTGGTCCAGTTTCTTATATTGATTATGTCAAGTTCTCCAATCACATGTAGTCATATGTCCTATTTTTGAAATATTATTATTTAACTATAGACCCACAAGAAAAAAGTAAGACACATGATCATATGTTATTGGAGAACAAGACATAATAGATATAAGGAACTTGACATATCACGATATTTATTTCATTTTTAAATTTATTTATTTTTCCTTACTGTTCCAATTTAGGGTTTGCGTACCCGAGAAGAAGAGGAAAGAGTCGCTAGTTGTGTTTTACTCAAGGTGAGTGGTTGGCGTAAAGTGAGCTTGTCCGTATATTAGTTTGCCATTTATGTGCACTTATGAGCTACTCTCTTCTATTTACTTAATTATTTATTTTTTTTCCATATTATGCATGACAAACACTAGAGTTCTCATATTATATGATTGGAAATGGAAATATTGGGCAACAAAATCAGCTTTTACTATTTTGGGAAAAACCTAAGTTTATTCCTTTATTTTATTTTTACTTTTTTATCCTTTTCAATATCTTTGTTTTTTTGTCTCCTTTCTGTTCCGCTCTTTTCTTCACCTCTTCTCTGTTCTGGTTGTAGGCAATTGCAAACGCATGCAAAGTTCCAGCAACATCTATCTCTGAGCTGACTGAATCTGATGTATCTGATGAATGTGAAAAGCAATTCAATGAAGATCAAGAATTAGAACAACTAATAAATGGCCAAATATGCTTTAAAATTTATCCATTCTGTAGCGGTATGACCGGAAGAATGAATCTTAAGAGAGTTCAAGATTACAATTAAATTCAACATTTGAATGATGTTCTTTCTCGTTTGTTTGCAGAAGCTTATACATCAGCAGAAAGGAAAATTATTCTACCTGGTTCTTTCAATCCATTACATGATGGGCATCTCAAGCTTATGGAAGTTGCCACTCGGTAAACAAGCTCATTTGTAGTCATTGTTATTTATATAATTTCCTGTTGATTTTAACAATCCATTACATGATATGCTTATTTTAATATGTGCCTTACAAAAGTTAACATTATAATATACTTCTAGAAATTAATATTTCCTCATATAACTTGGCATTAGTTGTTGAATAATTTCAATAATTTAATTTCATTAATAGACTGTGTGAGAATATTATGTATTTATTATGATTATTATCTTGTTATTATGATTAGATATAGGTATATTATATCTTAGGATATTTCCTATTATATTTGATTGATTTTGATTTGATTAGATTCTATGAGATTCTAGGGTTAACTTTAAGTTTGCCTATATAAAGGCCTATATGTATTCTTTCTAATTAAGAGATTAAGAATAATGTTTCTCTCTCAAATTCCTCAACATGGTATCGAGCGGGATTATTCCCGAAGCCAATTAAGAGTGCAATTTGGTTTTTCGGCGCCGGTGACTCGTTGCCCTGTTCGGGAATTCGCAGAGGCGTGAGTTACACAACGCCGGGGGACACCCACTTTCATTATTGTTTTTCTGTCGTGTCAGTCAATCGTCCAGACCGGTATTTCAGCCTCTCAACTCGTCTCCAGCGTTCTCATTTAACTGCTCCCTGGGTTCTCCGTTTGTCAGACCCAGCGTCAGCAATTTCTGTTATATTTTCGCTCCCGGGTTCTCCATTAGTCGAACCGTGTCAGCAAGGTGAATGTTCCAGAAAGAGGGAGGAGAGTTCACGTTCTGTTCCCAACGACTTCTTGGAACACACGCCACCCCACCGGAATCCCCACCCCGCGATCGGCGAACGCCCAAAATTTGGCGACCATCCGACATCTCCAAGGCGGCACGTGGTGTACACGCGCTCGGCTGGCAACGTCCCTGTGGCGGCGTGTGACGGCACGTATGATCTCTGTTTCGTCGGACTTCCTGTTTCGGCCTTCTCTTCTCATGTCCGGCTGATCCACGGTTTTGCGGCTTTTGGTGACGGTTTGAATTTTTCGGCGAGATCTCCGGTGAGAATTTCCATTCCGGCGACATCATCGTTTTCGATTATGGAGCACGGCTAATATTCAACCCTAGTAATGTTTGCGGCACAGTTCTTCATCAACATCATCGTTGGTGGTAGTTCCTCTGTCATCGTGCCACTTATCTCGTCTGACGACTGGTCCCGTCATCGTTTCCGGCACAGTTCTTCATCAACATCATTGTTGGTGGTAGTTCCTCTTTCATCGTGCCTCTCATCTCATCCGACGACTGGTCTCGTCGTCCTCAACTCGTGTACACAGTTCTTTATCAACAACCCATCTCCTCTTCGACGCTGTCATCGTCGTCGAGCCTTTCATCGTCGTTGGTGGTAGTTCCTTTGTCATCGTGCTCCTCAACTTGTTAGACGACTGGTCCCGTCGTCTTCAACTCGTCCTTGTCGCAGCTGCTGCCCGTCTAACTTGTCACGGTCCATTGCCGTATCTCTGCTCTCTAAATAGGCCTACGAGACTCAAGAAGTACAAGCTTAAGGGGAGTATCAGTAATATAAAGTTGTATAAGCAAGTTGGACATGATTAACATCTATGATCCAACTTGAGGGGGAGTGTGAGAATATTATGCATTTATTATGATTATTATCTTGTTATTATGATTAGATATAGGTATATTATATCTTAGGATATTTCCTATTATCTTTGATTGATTTTGACTTGATTAGATTCT
Source organism: Acacia acuminata (assembly GCA_019022655.1). Lineage (NCBI taxonomy): Eukaryota > Viridiplantae > Streptophyta > Magnoliopsida > Fabales > Fabaceae > Acacia > Acacia acuminata. Next base: position 1,380,004 of record JAFJYI010000187.1, read on the forward strand.
ATGAGATTCTAGGGTTAGCTTTAGGTTTGCCTATATAAAGGCCTATATGTATTCTTTCTAATTAAGAGATTAAGAATAATATTTCTCTCTCAAATTCCTCAACAGACTGCAAAGAAAGACATTTAACCTTCAAAAACCTATTCTTTAAGAATATAAATTAACAATGTTGTCAATGTTATAATTCTCAGATATCTATCTAATAAGGTAGTCATGGTGTGAACTTAACACTCGTATTATCATGATCTTGAACTCACCAAACTATATGTTCTTTTGAAAATTTGTTTAGGATTGCTTTTTAATGTCAGTCTATTCAAATTTCTGAGTCTGTTGGCAATTTCAGTCTAAGATTTCACTCATTTAGAGCTCATCTATGCAGCATTAGTGGTGGCGGCTATCCATGCTTTGAAATATCTGCAGTTAATGCAGACAAGCCTCCATTATCTGTGTCTGAAATAAAGAATCGTGTCAAGCAGTTTGAAAAAGTTGGTAAGCTTCCTTCAACTTATTCTTCCTGGAGATTTTTGATGTGAACCCAATAGGAACTTGTCCTAGAAAACCCAAAAATTTCAGAAAGGTTAGCAGATACAGAAGTGAATTAATAATGAATAAAAGAAACGAAAATGATCTAGAAACTAAGAACCTTGTGAACACTCATTCCAAAAAATACTGAGTATGTGAAACTCAGCACCCAAAGGAAACATGGAACAAGAAACTCCAATGTAAACACACAAGAGTCGAGCACTCTCTTACGCCATTTAGTATTCTATCGAGAACACATAACCAACAAGCAGAAATACTTGTTAAACGAAATTATTATTCATAGCTCTATGACTGATCTGCTTGTAATTGCTTCTCAACTAATCTCATTCAGATTGACAGAATTGCCTTTCAGGTTTGCATCAATTCTTGATCGAAGTGTTGCTTAATTCTAGAGCCAATTTTGCTAATAAAATTGATGGGATATATTTCCTCTGTTGTGTCTAAGGACAGATTCTTGCATTTTGACCTACTGTGTCATATAATTAGTTACATACAGCTTAAGTTGTGTTTGCATGTGATTACTGATTCTCTGTTTATTCAACATAGCCCATTAGCTTTTGTCTATGTAACATCTGATGCAAGTGCCACACACACAGGAGGTAACTAGTGATGTAAAATTGTTTCTAGAGACAACTATGGTGTAAAATTTGGTGAATAGGGGTCATTTGTTCTGTTAACGTTGAAAATTCAGAATAAGCTAATTTGGTGAAGCACAGAAATCTTTTATTGCTACAACATATTCTTTTAAAGATAATATTCTTATGTGTTGGCCAACACCAAGTATTCCACTTATTTGTTTAGCTTTTTCAAATCATTCTGTGATGGAACCTAAGCTTAAGATTATTGAATGTTCTCTTTATCTGTTTACCATATGATTTTAAAGTTCTAATGTTACTGTCTACTTCATTGGCAGGAAAGTCAGTAATTATATCCAATCAACCTTATTTTTATAAGAAGGCTGAACTTTTTCCAGGCAGTGCATTTGTAATTGGTGCTGACACAGCAGTGAGGCTTATTAATGTATGAAATTACGCACCACTAGAATGGATTCTACACCGAACTTAACAACTTCATGTCCTAAGCACTTCTACTGTGTGGTTTGTTTTATCGATTATGCTTGGCTGAGAACTAAATTTTGGGCCATTGAGTAATATAAAGGTTGACCTAGTGAAAATTGATCAAGCTTGATGGTTATGTGTCAAACATGTGTTTGTGTTTCAACTTTGAAATGGTGGAAAGAAAGTCAAACATGTTTTCCAACAGATATTGACTTGCTATGAACATGGATCCTTGTAGCAGATGTGATCCTGAATTAGGGTAATTTTTTAGGTCTTTTTTATGGATAACCTCTTAGAAATAGTAAAAGGTTCGTTTAGTACCATAAATAGCCCTGCAAGATTATAAAATGGTTAAGGCTAGAGAATTCAGAAAAAGACTAGAGGAAACAGATAAAGTAAGAGAAGAAAACATGGAGACATCTGATTTCTTTTCCATTTGTTTTTGCTCTACCATTAGTGTTGTGTTGTTGTATCTGAACAAGTGTGCCTTTTTGTATACAATTAGCTAATCTCTTCGTGTTCTTTATGGTATGTAGCCTAAATACTATGATGGGGATTACAAGAAGATGTTGAAGATACTCAACGGTTGTAAAGAAACAGGATCCACATTTCTTGTAGGTGGTCGGAGTGTAGATGGTGCTTTCAAGGTGCTTCTGCATGATAATTTAGTAACATTTTTTATATTGAATCTTGACTTTGTTGTTTACATTTTTGTTGTGTTAGTGAGACCGTTGTATGATTGTGTAGGTTCTTGAGGACTTGGATGTCCCTGAGGAACTAAAAGACATGTTCATCTCTATTCCAGCTGAACAGTTCCGCATGGATATATCTTCCACTGAGATGAGGAAAAGAAGCGGAATGTAAATTCTGTTATATTTCAGAGTCCTGTATGCTTACAACAGTTCCAAGGCTTAGCTAAAAAATAATCACGTATCTGTACTCTAGGTATATATTACATATTTTTGCATACAGATAAACGTCAGTCAGTGTTCTAGACATTAGCTTGTACTCTTTTGAAAAAATGAAAAGAAAACCCTAAATAAGAATGGAAGTTGTTGCAGCTTATGATGCAAAACGTATACAATTACCTTGTTGATCTTGTTCCTACTGTAAAATTGTTTGGTCATAAGACTGAAAAATTCTTGATCATACATGTCGGTAGAATCTCTTCAGTGGACTGGAGGATAGATACTAATTATAAGATGATTTCCATAACTAGGCTTCTTAGATTTTGGTAAATGGCGTATTGCAGGAGACACCAAATATGAATGCATGGTGCATTTAAAGTTCTTGGCGATTTATCTGTTTTTGGAATGCTGATAATTGTTCCCAATTGAAAATTATTTGTTGAATTTCTGACATTGTAACTTTTTTTATAATGAGGTTTGTTCTCATATTTGACATTAGTTTGCGATATTTAAATTGTAATATTTTTTAAATGCTGTAGTCCCCCAAAAAACCCTATATTTTAGTGAAAATTGGGGAAAAGTCTCCATTAAAAATTGTATCGGTGAAAAGGACCCAAATGTACTCTATGTAAACAAAATTTGCAGGGTACCAATACTTTTGTGCATAAAAAATTATTAGGTTCTTCTTATCAATGACTTTTCCCTAATTTTTCCTTTATTTGATTAAACTTATTGAAATGTGCCCCAAATACTATATATATATACTGAAATATGTCATAAATTTATTGAATGACTTCATGACGTTGTTGCCATTTACAATTACATAGCCAAAGCAATTTATTTGCAGGCCAACCAGGTTACAGAAATTAAAGTTACGTATTCATCATGTAAATTTCTTCTCTCACAGGTCCCCTTGGAATCTTGCTGAGAAATTTAGAATCCAGTTTCCTGAACAATCTGTTCAAATCTTTGTTGCCTTTGCTTGCTAGATAATTTACTTCATATTCATACTGCTCATACATAACTGGTAGGGTCATCATGCAGAGAAAAGCTGCATAAAAATAAAAAATACACATAGCAGATCAATTAGGTTTTATGTCAGAAGCTTAATGACTTTGCCATGATATAAATAAAATGCATATTTGCTTGTTATCTTACTGATATAGAACAGATTCAGAGCTGTGAGAGAAGCCCCAACAGCTGACAAGATCCAGAGACCAGTGAGTGTCTGAAATTTAAGATTTTGATGTCAGTAAAATTATTGAAGAGAAAATTTGTGAGATAAATTGAAAAGTGTTTTCTTGATACCATGAATATGTGTTTCGGATCTTTTCCAGTTGAAATCTCATAAAAGGTCCTCATGAACCTGTTAAGTCTCTTGAATAGGTATCTCCAGGTGGATTCTGATATTCCAATTTCATAGATACACGGAGGACTCCTGCAATAATATCCAGTATGGTTTGACAAAAAAAAAAAAATTCCAGTATGGAGATTATCAAAGGATAGGACTTCAATTTTTTTATTTTATTTTTTATTTTCATTCATAAAAGGTGTTTAAAGCACATTATTGAATATAATTTTATTTTATTTTTTATATGGGAAGCAAATGAAGAGCATACACACAAACCCATTCGCACACACAAGCACGCGTTTGGTCCCACTAGACCCAAGAGTTCCTTGGCAAGCTTATAATTTTATTGAAAATGATTAATACGATTTTTGGTCTCAGATTTTTCCTAATTTTAATTTTGGTCATTGAAATTTCAAACCACAAGTTATAGTCCCTCAACCAGAAGTTTCATTCCATTTAAAACATCAGTCCTTTCAATTAATAAAAATCTGGACCATTTTATTCTTTGAAACACCAAAACTTTAACTGGAGAAACCAAAACCAAAATAACGGTAACTTTGAATGGCCAAATATTATATTAACCTATTAAAAAACTTGATATAAGAATATAAGATACTTGAAATATTGCCAAAAAAAAAAAAAAACTACATTTTTTTCTTGAAAGCATACAGTTCTTCTATTCCACTGAACTACTATTAATTTCTCATAATTTTTTTCCAGTAGATAAGAGGACTTTTACAAATGAACATCAGGAGGATGAGATTAACATTACCAAGTGAGAAGTCCAGCAGAATTATACCAGAGGAAGAAGAAGAGCATAGTGGAAATGAGGAAGTAACAAAGTAAAGTAATAAAATGGAATTCCACCACTTCAAGCATAAACCAAATGGTGGATATCCCAACTAACATAGCAGCAGATAGCTTCTTCTCCTTCCACATCAATATATCGGCCACTGCAAAATCAGTTCATCAGTATAAAAAAAAAACACACACACACTACTACAAAAAATGATAATATACTTTCAGCCATTGTAAACCTTGAAGCTTTTCCCTGATACAAATATATATTTTTTCTTTGCTTTTTTAATTAGAAAGGTAGACACTAACGGCTTGAAGATATAAGTGAGATTAAACCTGTGACCTCTCATTTATAAGGAAGCATCCATATCATTAGGCTATAAGGCCATTGGTTAATATAGATCTTTTTCTAAACTCTTAGATAGTGTGACTGGTGGTATGAGCCAAATGGCTTAGAGAAATTGAAATTATGAACCTCCACTTGTACCAAAAACAAAGAAACATTCTCCATAAAAAGATTTATTAGTATTGAGTGAAAAAGACTTGGTTAAAAAAAAAAAAAAAAAAAAATGAATGGTTTAAACCTTATTAATAGAAAAATATAACATGAGAAGAGCAACTACTCTTGATTGGTTTTAATAGTACTTAATAACTTAATATGATAATTTCGGATACCAGATAATTAAATAAAAAAATCATACATGAATGAGAGCAGTGTTAGAATCATTTATATTGTAAAATTTTGTGTGATTCAGTTTAGTTTATTTCCTTTTCTCCAAATGAATAATTAAGCAGCAAAAATTATGCATACATTTGGATTATGGCAGAAAATATAAAACAAAAGAAGGAATAATAAAAAGAAGGTTGAAATTAGGGGGAGAAAAAAGAAATATCTGACCCTTTTTTCCACCAAAAATGGAGTGAAATGGCCTTTGACGGCCAAACAATCTTGCTTCATATGATCGACTTGCCATTATTGCTGCAAAAATAGATCTCTGAAACTGTGTGTTGATGATTATGCTCTTTGCTTAACCAATTTAATTATTTATGATAATTAATTGTGATCAATGGTCCTTCATAAACACTATATATAGTTGTCTACACAACAAAAAGATGGTAAATCTAAGCTTTGACACAAAGAAACAAACACTACATAATGAAGGAAAGGAATGACTTGGCCATGCCCTTCAAGTTTTAATCTTCACGTGCTTGGTGCTCTCCATACATTAACCCACATTAATATTCCTTAGTTATAATTATTTTTTAATTATTAAAAGTATATTATGCCCAGGTATGTCATATTGTTGTTGACTGATTGCGGCGTGCGATGAGGTGTCTGCAATTATTTTATAATGAAAAAACTGCATTTTTTTGTCATTTAATTTCATATAAAGTTTCATTTTGAATATTTAATTTTATAAATTATCTTTTCAGTCATTTAATCACAATACCATTTAAAAATGCTGACATTGACATTTTAAACATTGATAAAACATTCTCAAATGCTTACATATACGTTTTAATTTTTTAAAATAATAATAATTGGCATAAAAAATTATCATTTGAGACTAATAGTGTTAGAGTCTTTTTCCCCCCGCCAACAATAGTGTTAAAGTTAAAGGACTGAAAAGATATTTTATACTATTAAGGGACCAAGCCGTAACCTTGTGTAAAATTATAAAACCAAATATGCACTATTGCTTTTCATAAAGAAGGGGGAAAGAGCACGTATTTGTTTTATAGGTGCTTGAAGGCCGACAGTATTTTTATTTGTGCTTAAATAAGGGAAAATGATACTAAGATCTAAATAAGAAAAATAATATTAGCAAAGTCCCATAGTTTGTTAATGACAAGTGAAAGAGCAATCATTGACAAGTGAAAGAGTTATTATTTACCAATTATGAGACTTTTATAATATTTTTTAAATTGGGATCTTGGTGTCATTTTCCCTTTAAATAATTATAATTTTAGAAAAAACTTGATAAAAAATAGGGAAAAATATATATAAATACCATTTCAATTACTAAAACCTCAAAAGGTCTGTTAGCACTTGTAAAAGACAGAGAGGTGACAGGAGAATAAACTGAGATATTAAAGTATTGGTGATTTCATCGTAATGCCTTTCAATTTTTGAAATAAAAAATAAAATGGCACCTCTCGAAGCACCACGTCCCGGCTGTTTTTATCTTCTTTTTTCCCCTAAACGTGGAGTCAAGGTGGTGGGGGTGGGATTTGAACCCACCCCACTTTGGTTTGGGCCACCAAAGCCTCAGATACATATATTTGTGCGTACACGCTCGCAAGTATGTAGTTATGTTTTATCAAAAAAAAAAAAAAAAAAAAAAGTATGTATTTATGTGTATGATACAAATAAAGGCATAATTGTATTGCCTAAATAAATGGTGAAAATGACTAAATGAGTAATAACCAAGTAAGTAATAATATTAATTAAAAGTGTAATGATATTGACTAAATGAGTAATGATAAATTCCATGACACCTTTAATCAATTCCATTACCATTACTCATTTAATAATATTATTACACATTTAGTCGCGTCCATTACTCATTTAATCAATAACATTACGCTTTTGTGTGTGTGTGTGTCATTTTCTTTTTTCTTTTATTGAAAAAATTGAGGGGCATTATTGTAAAATCACCAACATTTTAAAATATCAATTTGATCCCCTATCACCTCTCTGTCAATTACAAATATTAACAGACTTTTTGAAGTTTCATACATTCAAATAGTATTTTTTTTAGAATTTTTCCTAAAAAATGTCTGTTTAAAAATTTTATTGTTAAAATAATACTACTTTGGTCTTATTTATAAGTTCATTTTGACAAAAAAAAATTGATTATATTTATAAGTCATCTTTCGGGTAGTAAATGAGATTCGACAATTTTTTCCTTATTATTATACCAATAAAAATAAAGAAAAAAAAGAGTTGAAAGATATCAATTCATAAATAAGGGCAAAGTTGAAATTTTATCCCACAAACATTAAGCTAACTACTTCTCCTTATTATGTGTGATTTAGTTAAAAAGAACTTATAAATAAAATTAGAATGATATGAACAACATACAGATCCTCTCTGACTAATAAAATGTATTAAAAAAACAAAGAACTTCTCAGAGATTGTTTGCTGGCCTTTGCCCCTTGTTATCAACAAACAAAAAAGGAGAAAAGACTTCTCAACGATTTTCCTTTTCACGTGGTTCTTGATACATTTACCGTTAATTGTTTTGGCCAAGTTTGACATATTTTTAATCAAAAGTATACAAAACTCAGGTTTCATACCAAAAAAAAAAAAAAAAAAAAAAAAAAAAAAAAAAAAAGCTTGTTGATTGATTGACGTGTGCCATGCATCACAATTATTTTATAAAAGTCTAAAAGTGTGAATTTAATCATTTAATTTTACATAATATTTTATTTTAGTTCCTAAAATTTATAAAGTAAAAATACTGACAATAAATAAAACATTTTCAAAAGCTATCACATAAATTTTAGTTTTAAAAATTAATTATAATCATCACAAAAATCATCATTTGAAATTAATAGTGTCAGGTTTAGATAAATGAAAAAATATTTTATAAAATCAAGGGATGAAACTTAAAACTTGTAGAAAATTACAGGACTAAATATACACTTTTGCATTAAAAAAGAAAAGAAAATGAGAGTATGTATTTGTTTTATAGATCCTTGAAAGTTGTCACTGTTTTTATTTGTATACAAATAATTATAATTTCCTCCTTCCACTTACAACAATAGAACTGGCTACTGGCCACTCTCTAAATGCTGGCCCTTCTATTATTTCTCAAGGATAGTAATAACAAAATTTAACTGTGTATTTAGGGCTCTCAGGATACCGGTAACACAAGTGATTTATTCTCCATATGACTTTTGTAAAAACAAGATAAGATAAAAAGTCAAATTATAAATGTGATTGTATTTAGAATGACGATGAGAAAAGTGGTTTTGTTTTTTCCTAATGCGTTGTTTGAATAATTATTTAAAAATTTAATTGAGATGGAAAAATGACTGAAAAAAGCATATGAATCTTATGAATACTACATATACATATTAGTTGTATATATTGTGATAATTGAAAATAAAAATTTTAAATTTAAATTTGATAAAAAAATTAAATTATTATTAATAATTAAACAACCTTAAAGTACTTAATTAAATACATTCTAATGGATAAATTATAATACATACAAATATATATTTAATAGTACCGTACTCATTAGATCACTTATTTCTAACATTTTTCTCCGCAAGCTGAAAAAAATGACTTATCTTAAAATAAGCTAATTTAAGACCGCTACTATCCCAAAGGATCCATATTTTTCCACTAGGCTTGAAACACTATGCATTTGGCTTTATTCTTTCGCCAACATGCCAAACAGGCTGTTTAGGTGATATCAGTAAATTTAATTTTGACCTTTAATAAAGTTGACGAGTGATACTGATAACTGAATCCGACATCGATTAGGTAATTAGGCGTGTCCCCGAATCACCCTACACAAGGAAAACCGATTTGGTTGCATAGTCCTGACGGGTATTTTATTTTATACCATTGATAAGAATTGATTGATTAAAAAAATGTCAATTAATTATAAATAAATATGTTGAATATGTTTTAATAAAATTTACTGTTAATAAATAAAATGAATTTAATGATTTATTAATCCCTATTTTACTAACATATTTGGCATCCCTCTATAGTATTGATTGGTAGCTGCGGACATGCTTTTCTTTTCTAATCTAAATGCCACAAATCAAAATCATTAATCATTAATTTAGAATTTATATAAATGACGCAAAATATTTACTGAAAAATTAATATTCAAGTTCCTATAATTTCCTCTTATTTTTTAACATTAAGATCATATAGTTACATATTGGTTTTTATACTCATAATTTGTTAATTTGTAAGAAAAATGGCTACAGATGGGGCTCTTACTTAGCATAAAAAATTGCAGGGACTTGTAATTAGGTGATACCCATACTATAAAGACTAAGAAATTGATTTTTTAAATAATTAATCCCAACAAAATATAACGAAAATATTGATATTGATGTTTCTGACTTATCTTAAGACTTCATCTGAAAACCCACTTCCACCCTCATTAAAGTTACAAGATCTGTCATTTACTCTCGAACTGTCGAAGTATGGTACGTCATTACAAACCACCTAAGTTTAACGTGACACAATTTGCTGCAACCTGCTTTAGTGTCGTAAGTGAGATGGCACTGCGTCACAGCATTAATTCTGTTTCGTGGTAGTTGGTTTGGTGATCACAGCACGAATTAAAGTTGTGTGACTTGACTTCTTACACATCTCTACTAATTAAATATAGTTTGTTTATTACTTACTCACACATCAGGGTCTATCTCTCCTGCCACCCGCTGCTATAATCTTTCCATCAAGACCATGAACACCGATCCGAAGAACAAGCAGTCTTCGTACCCCAAGCTGTATAGCAGAATCATGACCAGCAACAAGCTCACACTACTACTGAGAAAATGGCATTTACGTCTCTAATAGACGTCCTATTATAAAAAGAGGAAGTAAAAAAACACGCGGTGGCATTTTTGTAATAATTGGGTGACTTTTGGAGTCTAATTATTTAACTAGAACGCCAAAAGTCCGCCAAATCCAAGTGATAAGCCCGTGAAAGCGGAAATTGGGCCTGAATTTAACCATTTTCGGAGTCTAAGTTTTTTTATTAGACTCCCTAGGTAAATTTTTGGAGTCTAACTATTTTTATTAGACTCCCTAGGTAATATTTTCGGAGTCTAAGTTTTTTTATTAGACTCCCTAGATAAATTTTTGGAGTCTAACTATTTTTATTAGACTCCCTAAGTTTTTATTTTCACAAAACCTTCCTCGATTGTATTGTCTCCCTCCCCGCGTGCCCGTCGAGTTCTGTCTTCAGGTTTTCCTCCCAACCCATTTTGCCACAACCCTAAATCGATGTCGCGAGCTCCGTCCGGGCCGATTCTCGCGTGCCGTCGAGTTCGTCTTCGTGTTTTCCTCCCAACCCATTTTGCACTCGCACTCGAACTCGAAGTTGCCGCGCCGCCACCGTCTCGGAATCACCACCGTCGAAGTCGCCACCATCCGAAATCGCAAGTTTCTCGTATTCGATCGTCGCCGTCTCTCCTCGACTTCGTTTTCGTCTTCGTCTTCGGTGGTCTCTTAGCTCGATCCCGACACTCGGTGAGCGTTCTTCGTCTCCGAAGTGGGCTAGTCGCGTTCTCCGTCTCTCCCTCGTCCCAGATCGGTCTCTCCTCTCCTTGTCATTGCGATTTACGACTGTGACTGTGAGTGTCTGAAATCTTCGGTTCTTCCTCCTTTTGTGACTGAAATTGTATGATTCCGTTGTTCTTGGAGCATGTTTGAAGGGGGAGCACTGTGAATTTTCTCATGACTGGAAATATCCTCCAAACAATGTATCTAATACAAGTTCCTTGCTTTAGTGCTTACTTTTAAATATTTCGTGATATACATCGCTCTTAATTCGCTTTTATCTTGCCTTGTTTTGACAGAGATGCACGTTTTATCGAAAGGAGTCTCAGTGCCTCGGTAGATTTGGTAGTAGTCGCCGCAGATATGACCATGTCAAAACTTTTGGCCGCTTCACTCAATTACCTTGATTTATTTTATGAAGGAGAACACCAAGTGCAAATTGATAGCATGTACTGATTTTTTTTTTCGTGTCTGCGTTTATGTACTCACATTAACGATTTTGATTGGCAACCGAGTCGATCTCGATTGGCAAGGTTATGTCTAAAGAACATTCACGAGATCTGCTATGGAGGCAATTCTAAAAAAAGCATGGAATCTACAGGAAGGAGTTGATGTAATAGAGATTAATGGCAATGCTTTCCTGTTCAAATTCGCTGATGAACCCATTTTGCCCATGGAGCATGTTTGAAGGGGGAGCACTGTGAATTTTCTCATGACTGGAAATATCCTCCAAACAATGTATCTAATACAAGTTCCTTGCTTTAGTGCTTACTTTTAAATATTTCGTGATATACATCGCTCTTAATTCGCTTTTATCTTGCCTTGTTTTGAGAGATGCACGTTTTATCGTAAAGGAGTCTCGTGCCTCTGGTAGATTTGGTAGTAGTCACGCAGATATGACCATGTCAAAACTTTTGGCCGCTTCACTCAATTACCTTGATTTATTTTATGAAGGAGAACACCAAGTGCAAATTGATAGCATGTACCTGATTTTTTTTTTTTTTCTCGGTTCTGTTTATGTACTCACATGCTTGTGTTCAATTCTTGGAATTTCATTATTATATCTCTTCAGCTAATATATTTTAATTTCGGGTAATTCGCATCGAATCATATATTGGTCACCGGAAGTGAAATCTGTCACGCTTGTCTCAAGTATGTTCCTCTCTCACACATTAAAGTTATCATATCAAGTTTCAAATTGAAATTTAATCATATGACATTTGTTTAGTAGTTTATAAGAATTTTGGCATCATGAATCGGAAGTAACATGTTCTCAGATATCGATTTTGCTGGTCTCTTGTTCCTTTAACCCTCGTTTTCCTCCATGAATGCACCTTGTAACCCAGCAGTTTTTTCGTGTTTGTGGTTGTAAACGTGGGTGATATCCCAATTGATATAATTGAAGAGATTCTTCACTTTCTACTAAGATTCGATACAAATCAAGTATTAGTTTGCATGAAAAATGTTTGGGGTTTGAGTTTGATGGTTTTTTCTCCTACCATTGATAAATTTAGACGATTGATTTTGTGATTGAAAATAAAACACACATAATAAAATTGTTTGTTGCTCCTCTTTCTTCCATGTGCATATATTGATGTAATATGACTTTAGGATAATTCAAGCAAATGTAATTGCGGCGTTCTTCTAGTGACTACCTTTATTTGTATGAATGCAGCCTCTTGTATCAAAGTCTTTGCACTTGGTTTGGAAAGCCGCCTACATTCCACACCAATATAATGTCCCAGCTTTTTGAATTCTCTGTTGTTTCAAGAAGAACTTCCTCCAGACTAAGTATTGTTCAGTTCTTGGTTGTTTTAATTTGAAGTGTCGTTCGGAAACTTTTTCCCTGCAGCTCACTCTCTACAATTACAGGGGTGGTCCATGCTATCGATGTCTATTCCCAACTCCTCCGCCCACAACATGCCTTGTCAAAGATGCTACGATAGTGGAGTTCTAGGTGTAGGTAAAAGTAATAGTGTTTTTTGTCACCAATGTAGTTTCAATTTCACACTCAATCTTCTAGTTATGTGCTCTAGCATGAATTCGTCGGATAAAACTTATTTTTGTCATTTTGTGTAGTGGTGTAATCGGTGTTATTAGATTATAGTCATGCTATGTTGACTAGAAGAAAATATTGGCTACTTTCTTGCTTTTCCAAAAGGAAAATTACTACAAACACAGAATTGTCGTTATTTTTAGGTAACCCAAAACCAAGATTGATAAAATATTAAGAGTGCAGGGAGAAATTTTTTTAAGAGGGTATCAATAGGGATAAAGGGAGTCCAAGAATGATATTGGCCAAAAAGATCAATTTTATTAATATCAAAAGAGAGAACTACAATCACCAATAGCCGAAGCCAAATAAAGCACTCTGAAAAACCTACGTATACAACCTATCACACACTTACCAAGTAAAACCTATACCAATCAAACAAATGTTTTACCAGTAACATTGTAAACCTGTAACAAACAAATCAGAAAAACTACTATACCAATCAAACAAATGCTATACCAGTAACATTGTAAACCTATACCAAACAAATCAGAAAACTACTATACCAATCAGACCTAAACTATTATATCAGTAACATCACCTTCCTATCAGCCCACGCCTTCCCTATCCTTTGCAACAGCAGCGTTAACGTTATGCACCCTGAACTGATTAAAATCCTGGATTAACATGTTGCTTAAAGAAGATGGACTAAGCTCCAGCCAAACATACTCGGGGTGCATCTTCTTTGTGGCTTCACCGCTAGTCTGCTAGTCATCAGCCTTTATTTCCTCGTCTAGACATTAGGGAGAAAGTCACTCCATCCAACGATTTTATCGCCCAAGGATTTCCCGCACTAAGTCTTGACTCGCCATTCGCACCAAAGAATTACCCGCAATCATTCTATACAAACCCTCACAATCGGTTTCAACAATTAAATGATAATTCTGAAATTTATCGCACAAAGAAGGCCTCTTTCAGTGCCATGCACTCTGCCATGAAAGGAGTATCTGCAACAACACCACCCAGACCACACATTGCTTAAAGCGAGACTTAAGGAGTCTAAGTTTTCAATATTAGACTCCTTAACTGAGATTTGAAGGGGCAATTGCGATGACTTAAGGAGTCTAAGTTTGAGAATTAGACTCTAAAGGAGACTTAAGGAGTCTAAGTTTTCAATATTAGACTCCTTAACTGAGATCTGAAGGGGCAATTGCGATGACTTAAGGAGTCTAAGTTTCAGAATTAGACTCCTAAAGCGAGACTTAAGGAGTCTAAGTTTACAATATTAGACTCCTTAACTGAGATCTGAAGGGGCAATTGCGATGACTTAAGGAGTCTAAGTTTCCGAATTAGACTCCTTAAGTCATGACTTAAGGAGTCTAATTTCGAAACTTAGACTCCATACATTAGGCGTCTAATAAAAAAGTAGGACTCCTTAAGTTTTCCCTATCAAGGCGCTCCCTACATAGACGTCCCATTTCGGATTAGGACGTCAAAAGTACAAAAAATAGGACTCCGTATCCCTGTTTTGTAGTAGTGTCATGTTTCTCATTGCCTATAGCACTCCATTGAACCCTTTGAATCCATTCAACTTCAATTCGATCACAACCCTTTCGTCAAAACGCAGAGAGAGCGGTTGAATTCTCATTTCCATTAAAGCTCGATTCTCTTCTTCCAATCTCACCGCTTCTCTGTGACACCCTGAGATTGCTCTAATTACCTGTTGACAAAAGGGTGGAAAACCTCAATGATTCAAAACAAAAACTCTATTCCAAGTCTATTTGATCGCCTGTTTTTTATCTATGTGGGAAAAAACAAATTAAGAATTGTGATCTACCAAACCTTTCGAGAGCGTTGTGGGGTTAGATGACGATAGAATCAATGGAGGAAGTGATGTTGAAGCCAACCGAATAGTAATTTTCGATTCTAGAAATTCCATACTTGAGGACATGGCAGGCTTAACCTTTCTTACTTATGGGAAGACTAGGAGAGAAAGGCATGACATATTGTGAGTATTATAACTTCCTTTATTGAACTTTAAGAGCTATGGAAACCCAGCCGAAAATCTGAACAAAGGGAGGTGGTGGGAACCATGGATGAGAGAAATTTTGGTGTAATATTGGCTGACCATGAAGTACCCATGTGGTGAATGTGGTGGTTAAATCTGTGATATTCTATATAAGAGAAGTTGTGTTGACCATGTGCGATTGATGGTTGCACAACGAGTGAGATTCAAGTTAGAAAACTATCTCATAACCATGAAATACCCATGAGCAAAATAAGACAATAGAAAGTAGTTGTGAACATGTGATGTTGCGGAAGTGAAATATATATAGTGCTCAACTGATTATAATAAAAAACAAAGTTTCTAGATATAATTTAATAATATAATAAATCATAGGGTTAAGATGCAAAAATACATATGTGGTTTTCTTAAAAGTACACCCAATATCAAGTGTTTTTTTGTGGTGTGAAAGTGACTATATGGTTACGAAAATTGAGCAAAAGTACTCATTGATCATCTTCGTCTGTAATTTTCACATACTCTACCTCTATGGTAGATAAAGTAATTATTGACTGCAAAGTAGACTTTCAACTAACTAGTGCATTTATAAAAGTAAACATATAATCAATAGTTGATCTTCGTTTGTCCAAATCACTTGCAAAATATAAGTCACAATACCCAACTAAACATTGATCTTCTTGTTTAAAGACCACTCCAACATCTATAATATTACAAATATACTGTATAATCTATTTCACAACTTGCCAAAACTTGTATTTAAAATAGTTATTGAAGCCTTCAAAAAAGCTTTTTAATCGTGATTTACAGTATATAAGGTAAATATATTAGAGAAAATTTGTCTCAATTTGCATGAATAAACACTTTTGGGGTGTCCAAAATTGATCTCAAGCAAGCCTGGATCATGCATATACCTACTCACAATTCCAATGAAATATCAAGTCTTGTATAAACTATTGCATACATCAAGCTACTAATACCATTTGCGTATGATACTCTTGACATATACTTTCATTCATCTTCATCTTTTGGTGACATATCAACACTAAGCTTAAAATGAGGTGCAAGTGGAATGCTAATCGACTTCGTTTTATCATTCATACCAAATCGATCTAGCACCCTCTTCAAATACTCCTTTTGAGGTAAAAAGAGTTTCTTGATTGTTTATCTCTTGTTATCTCCATGCCAAAAAATTGTCTTTGCCTCACCTAAATCTTTCACCTCAAACTCCTTTTTTATTTGAACCTTTAGCTTCTCAATTTTCTGTTTGATTTTTCGAAGCTATCAACACATAATGAACATATAAAAGGAGATATGTAAAGGACTCATTCTCAAGCTTTTGCAAATAGACACAATGATCGTATTTGCTTCTTCTGTACTTATACTGCAACATAAACTTGTCAAATCATTTATACCATTGTCTTGAAAATTGTTTCAATCTATATAACGATTTTTCAAGTTTCTATACCATATTCTCCTTTCCAGCAACTTTAAATCCTTCTAGCTGAGTCATGTAGATTTCTTCTTCCGAGTCTCTATTTTAAAAAGCAATTTTAACATCCATCTAAACCAGTTTCAAATCTAACCGTACTACCATAGCCAACACCTAATAGAGGAATGTTTCGCAACTAGAGAAAATGCCTCATTGTAATCAATTCCCTCCTTTTGAGCATAGTCTTTAGCTACCAATCTTGCTTTGTAGCATATATCTCCTTGGTTATGAAATCCTTTTTTCTTTGCATATACCCATTTGCAGCCAATTGCTTTCTTATCCTTTTGGGAGTTTAGCCAATTCATATTCAAATATACACATAATTTTTCAAAACACATACAAGTAATATAGATGAAAGTAAGGTTTAGAAAACACCTTACAACCCAAAACATGCATATAGAATACATTAACCCTAATTACATCAACTATAAATCTAACATTAATTTGAGAAGTAAAGTACGAGCAATCACCGGTCACATTTGTGATAATGCCATCATCCTCACAAATCTTTTGGAAATGATCATTCTTGTATTCTTTTTCGTTATACGAAGACACTTGTTCCTCCTACCTGTTTGAGTTTCTATCATCGCCTTTCATTTAAGACCAACACTTCATCTTTAGTCTTCATCGTATATACTCAGATTGTTCAAGAGAAATCATAAAAAAAAAGGTTGCAAAATAATGTTTTCCTCCCAATGAAGGTGTTTTGGCAAGACCCCAAACATCATAGTGAACATAATCCAAAATACCCTTAGTATTATGGATAATTGTACCAAACTTAACCCTTGTTTGTTTCCCCTTTACACAATGCTCACAAAATTTCAAACTACAATTATTTAATCCTTTTAATAATCCTTGGTCTAATAGAGTTTTCAAGGATTTTTCTCCAGTATGTCCCAAGCGCATGTGCCACATTCAGTCAATTCTGCCTCCTTCTCATTACTTGAAGTCATTGTTTCTATCCCCATAGTCGTACTGCCTTGATAGTGGAACATGTTATTATTCTTCCAAATATCATTCATTACCACTAGTGCATTTTTAAAAAAAAAAAAAAATCTTCATTGCTCTATTTTTTGCAGTGATTTTGAACCCTTTTGAATATAGAGTTCCTACATATATGAGATTTTTCTTCAAATCCAGTACATAATGAACATCTGTCAATTTCTAATCAATCATCATGGTTCCATAGTCGAATTGAACCAATGCCATATGCAGTAAGAGAAGTGTTATCTGTTGTATGGACAACTCCACATCCTTCTTCTTGGAAATAAGTGAATATGTCTCAGTTAGGATACATATGATGGCTACAAGCTAAGTCCAACAACCATATAACCTATAGATAGTAAGAAATCCAAGTTTTCATCATCACAATCAACTACATTTAAGTCCATAACAACCTTCCTATTGTTAGGTTTAGCTTGTTTTTCAGCTTTGGAAAATCATCCTTCTAGTGGCCTTTTTATCCACAAAGGGCACATTCATCTTTGTTGGGTCTAGATCCTGATTTGGATCTCCCTTTCTTTGATATCATCTAGATTTCAGTATGTGCTCTCACAGCTAGTGCTTTTGCTTGTCCACCTCTTTGTTTTATTTGTTCATAGCTGCAAAAGGCAGAACAAATTTCTCTGAGAGATGCTTCCTCTTTGCCATGAAGTAGAGTAGTCTTCAAATGCTCGTACTCATCGAGAAGTGATCGCAACAAGATCAAAGCCAAATCTTCATCTTCAAAAGTCACGTCTATATTCTACAAATATGTTACCAACTTATTGAAGCTGGTGACATGATCATTTATTGTGGTATCATAAACATAAGTAAAGCGAAATAGTCTTTTCTTCATGTGGAATTTATTCTGATTGCTTTTCTTCAACAATTTGTCCTCCAGAGCCTTCCACAATCTCTAAGTAGATGTTTCCTTCATGTGTGGATACTTTTGTTCTCTTGAAAGGTACAGTCAAATGGTATCTAAGCAACACGGTTGATGATCCTCCAATCTTCCTCCCCTATGTTGTCTGGTTTCCTTTCTTCAATAGCAAGATCTAGTCCTTTTTGGAAAAGGACATCAAGAACCTCACCTTGCCACATCTTAAAATGTCTTGATCCGTCAAAAATTTTAACTACAAACTTCACATTAGACCCAATTCTTGTTAAAAGCAAAGATACCAACGACAAATTGTTGACATTTGATGCAGATTTTTCAACTTCTTTGTTCGTCATTTCTGTCCCAAATACTATTTAATAGCTGCCAATAGAAAAGCTCAAAGTAATTTTTTTGCTGCAACCATAGAGCTTATCTCTAATAGCAATTGTTGCGAAAGCGGAATATATAGAACGTAACCAATTATACTAAAAAATCACAATACTATAGAAAAGAAAGTTTATAGACACAATGTAATTATAACTACTCTATCTAATAACAGCTAATAAATAATAAATAAGATAACAATAAAAGGAACACTAGAATTTAATTTCACTCCAAATAATTATAAGTGAAATAATGCAAGAAATGAGAAAATATAAATTACTTTAAAGAATGAGAAGGCAACTGTGAGATGGAATTAAAGGGAGGAGGGGCCTCCTCTTTTGTAGCCTAAGACCCTCCCTTCATATTACAAAACTTACGATGTGGGACTTGTGGGGTTTGCCACAATCAACACGTGCGGGTAATGGGTATTTAATGGATAAGAGTGAAGTTGGTTTGTCACGCATAATTATGAGTTACTAATTACACGTGGTTAAAGTTATTTTCCACTAGTGGGTATCTCATAGTTATTGCTTTGTTATGTTATGAAAAAGTAGAGTATAGTTTTTCTTCCATGTTTTCACTACATGAAGCCTATAGTAGCTAAGCCATGGTTATTTGGAAATTATCTGAAGTGATTAATAACCATGAGTTGCCCATAGAGTGCATATAGTTAGAAGAACTAAAGTGAAAATAGAGGCCTTTAAATAATATTTTTATAACAAGTGGCTTTAAATAATATTTTTTAAACAGGGTTAAAAATATCTTTCAACTCATTTTTTTCATACTAAACAAAAATTTTCCTATCAACCAATTTTTTTTCCCAATACAAACCAAACACCTATGTAGCAAAATATTTTTCATTTCTTTCTATTCTTTATCTTTCCAATCCATTTATTCCTAACCCTTTCTTTAAACAGAACAGACTCTTAGGGACTACTGAGAAGAGAACTTTTGGGTTCAAAACTGCAAGCTTGATAACCAACGAGGATTTAGTCTGGCGAAAGACATACTTCCTCACAATATAGCGAATTAATAATTGAATCTTTTTTTTTTAATCATAAATTTAATGTTTGAATCCTCACTAGCACACCTTCAGTACTTATCCAAGATCACAAGACACTAATGAAACAAAGTGCAATAAGCTGAGAAGCAAAAGCTCTCAAACCATATGAAGTAGAACTTATGCACGGAGATAATCACAATCACCTGAGTAACTATAAATATTAGAATGAGAATTTTAAGATGCATAGGAAGAAAATAAAGCTCATACTGATGAAAAATAACATTAACTATTACCAGAGTTGGGAAGTATGAACAACCATAATATACTATCTATAAATATCTGGTCTCAAGCCGTACAAATGCTAAAACAATATACACCCTTCCATTACCGCACTAAAGATTCAGGATTGGAAATCTTCGTCCCCATCCTTTTGTTGTAAACAAAAAGAGAGCCACCAGATTTCGTAAAACCAACCCATACCATATAATTTCAGGCCTTTTCAAACTCTCCACCTTGTTGTTGGTGATGATTGAAATTGGAAGCAGCCAATCCAACGCCTTCATTCCGGTGCTTCTCCCAGCCACCAGTATCAGCCCTGGAGTGAGTCCAGTAGTACGCAATGGAAGTCAACAAAGACAACAATGTCAAAGCAGCTCCAGCTGCAAACACTCCTTTGCGGAGGGTGGCACAGGATAAGTTGTTTTGGCCAAAGACGCCTCGGTATTTTGTGTGGTATGCATTCCTCGCTGATCCTGCTAACAAACACGCCTCTGCTCCCAGAAATGTAATCCTGATATTTACATTCAAAAGATCATCTCAATTTTCCCGTTTCATTTCTATTCAACACTAGATCAACACCATAAGAATATATTTAAGTCCTTCAACTGTAAATTGCAACCACAAGTGATTTAACTGATTTCCATTCAGTAGTTTGAAAGAACTTACAAGTACCTCCGGTCCCTAATAAAAGAGCGAGTTGGGGTATTGGATTAGGTCCAAAACTAAGACATCAATCCACTTTATCCCCCCATTTTTATCTATTTTTGTCTAAACTATTCCTATTGGTTGCACACATTAAGGGAGTTTCCATCAAGGATAGTTTCAATACAGATGATTTAAGAGAGTATTTCACACAAATGATTCAAAAGAGTATTTTCAAGAAACCAACACAAATTCCTAACAAATACTCCATCTGGTCCTTAATATAAGACATATTTACGTAATTGGATTAAATTAAGAAAGCTAATTAAGTTAGTTAACATGACATGTATTTTTTAAAACACCTTAGTCATCTTCTTTAATTCTCTCATTCCCTCTCCTCCTTGATTATGTTGAGGCGCATCCATAAGGGTAAATTAGGGAAAGATGGACAAATATGAAAACTATGTCTTATATTTAAGACCAAGATCAACTCCCCAAATATGTCCTATAATAAAAACAAGACCAGAGGGAGTAACTAATTTCCTTGTTTCTCGTAGATGTCAGTATCATATAACAAATATTAGTTATTTCCTTTGACAAATAACAAATAATTAGTTCTAGGGAAACCTAACACTAATTTAGCATTTTCCCCTCCAAATTAACATAATGAAATTACCCTTCAGCTTCCATACCCATAAGTTGACAACAATATACCGATATCAATAGGCATACCCAAAAGTTGACACAACAACATACCAATATCAGTAGGTGGTTTTCAAATATAATCATACTATGCCAGTACTAAGTTTAGTTGACTGTGATATTAATCTCTGTTCCCATACATTTGATTTCATAAGCGCATATAATATTTGCTTAGACAGAGTTCGGTTTACTACCTTCAAGTACTCAGCCTCTAGTTCCTTTCTTTCTTTAAATAAAACAACCGAAATTACCCTTATGCTTCTATTTAGCTCCTTATAATGATAATGATGAAAATTAGACTTTTACAATGAATAAAAAGACAAACACATACTTTCGTAACAGCTTATTGGTTAAAAAAAGAATCTGCACAAATCACACGGTGTAAGGTAAATCGACCCCTTTTTCCCTAATAAACTATTGACTGTATGACTCTATTGGACCCTAATTGACTCTAATCTGCGGTAGAGAAGCATAGATGTTGATCAGTTGAAGATATGGAAGTCGCGAAAATGAAAGATAGAGAGAGAAAGAGGGGATAGGGAAAATGGATTTTGAAACATGGAAAAAGGACTGAAGAAAATAGAGATAGTAATTAGTGAGATTTACCATGAGAAAATGAAGAATAAGGTGGCGCAAGTGGTGGAGCAACCAGTGACAAGCCCTTTGCCGAAACAGAGGCATCTGGTGACAACAAGAACCACCACCTGGCTGACCAGCAACAGAGCAAAAGCCGCCAGACCGTACACCGTCGACGCATCGGTGTCGTAAACGCAGAAGGTCCGGTCGTCGTACTCATCGGGCATGATTTTGGCCTGGAAAATAGAAGAAAACAAGTAGTACCGAGGTTCCATACTCAACAGTATGCTCATCAGTCGAAAGAAAGAAAGAGGGTTACCTTGCTACGACGGCTTTCGGCGCCGATGGCAAGAACGAAAGCGATGAGGTGGAGGGAGATGACGGTGGCGAGAATTGGGACGGAAACGGCCATGATTTTCTCTACCTGCCTGTTTGCTTCTGCACACACTCCCCCTTTCTCTCTCTCTGTCCCTTCACTTTACTCTGTGTGTCGATGTGGGTGCCAAGGTGATGATATTTTAGATTTTTGGTTCACACTCTATTTTTATTTTCCAGCTTTTCCAGGAATATGAAATAATAATTTAATTCACTTTTGTTGCTTTTCTTCCTTTTTTTTGTTTTCTTTTTTTTCTTTTTTTGTCCGTGATTTGATTTGATAAAAACGGAAAGATATTTATTATTATTGAATTACTTTAAATTGAAAAGAGGACAGAAAATATTACTCCCCATATCTAAATATAATATATAGTTAACTTTTTCTGAAAAAAAAAAATTATATAATATGTTGTATATTATAAATTAATTTATAAGTTAGACAAAAATTTTTTTAAAAACATGAATATAAGTATTTTAAAATAATTTAATTATTTTTGTAAATATTTCTCAAAATTTATCAAAATTTCAAATTAGGAATACAAATTTCAATGATTTCATACCAATCCTTAGAATTTTAAAAAGTTATGAAATGTATAATTGCCCTCACACCTTTTTTTTTTTTTAAAAAAAAACAAAAAAAACAACCAAGCACCCCCTTGTAGAGAGGGAGAGGAATGTCTTCAAAGAATACAAGTAGTGAGTAACAAAACTAAAATAATAAATAACGATACCGAAGCATGTTTTAGCAGTTTAGCGAGTTCATCATCTCTTCCTTTTCCAGTCTTCCGATCTTCTCCAGTCCTTTCCCTTGTTTGCTTATGTGTTTCTAACTGGAAGCAATTTGATTATCCATGATTGCTACATGATTTAAAAGACAGTTTGGATCACTTTTGAGGGTCACACAAGTGTTTATTCAAGTAAATTAAGAGAAAACTCTTTTTATATACTTACCCTATACTATACATCATGATTGAAACGATGTGTTTGAAGGCTCCGATCACCATTTAAAACAAACATTTAATATGAGTTGCAAATACCAAGGACAATAGTATAAAAATTGAAATGGTAAAGGATTGAGTCATAGGTGTGGAATCAAAAGTGTAGTGATCAAGTCGAGACATAATTAAGGGACTAAGTTATAAGTGAATTAAAATTTAAAGAAATAAAGATTAATTTTTGCAAACAATTTATTTTTAAATTTAGTTTTTTCAAAATTAAAATTTTTATTTAAGTGCTACAAAATAAATTTAAGAGTTATAATGACAAACTTAAGACCCCTCGTCCCCTTTAATTCAACTAGCGAAAGGGTCGGACTTCCTCATCTAAAGGGATGAGGTCAATCCGGAGTTGATCAAGTCTTTGGAAGAAGATCTGCAGAGTCTACATGAAGTAATGGAAACGTTGGGTGGAGATCGAGGCGTGTGTCTTCTTTTAACCCAAAAGATACGCCTTATAGACTGGACTCCAAATATCATCCTTAGATTATGGGTAAATCCAATCCCTTCCATAAAATTTTTATATAAAAAAACAATGACCAACTTAAGTCGATCAATCAAATTCCTCCCACGCCGCTCGTGGAGTCATATCAGAGACCTCACCATCATGAAAGTCGCCATCAATACCGTGCATCTCACCATAATTAAAAGAATAAATCATATCTTATATAATTTTAATTGTTTCATCATATATAGTGATTAGAACCTTTAAAAATATATTTTCAAACTATATATAAGATAAATAAAATAATTTTTATCTTGATTTACAGGAAAAAAAAACTTTTGAGGGTTCAAAAATAATCTCAATTTAAAAGAAGTTTTTTAATCGTAATTTACAATAAATGAGGTAAATATATTATAAAAGTTTTATTTTAA
Source organism: Acacia acuminata (assembly GCA_019022655.1). NCBI lineage: Eukaryota > Viridiplantae > Streptophyta > Magnoliopsida > Fabales > Fabaceae > Acacia > Acacia acuminata. The sequence goes on from JAFJYI010000187.1 coordinate 1,404,116, forward strand.
TTCATATAAATAAATACTTTTAGGATCTTAATCATAACCCCAAACATGCACATTATCTTTTGGCAAAAAAAAAAAAGCATATATTGTAAAATAGGAATATTAATATATGTTTAGACTAGTGGTTTAAAATATTTTTTTTAATGTGATTTATGATATACGAAAAAAATTTATGAAAAAAAAATTTTATTTGAACTTGAATAAATATTATTTTCCAAAACTATCATAACTAAAACAGAATCTATGTTTCAGTTTATAACTACCAAACTTAAATGTCACCCAACTGAATTTGGATTTTGATGTTAGAAGTACCTCCAAACGAATTCAAAATTTTATTTGTAAAGCGAATTCAAAATTTTATTTGTAAGCAAATTGAGTCGTTGGGTATTTCTGATATTCGCACATAAGGTCCCCTGTCATGTCAAAGCCCAAATCACATCAAGTTCACAATCAAAACATATAATTAAATAACATTAAAACACGATCTTGATACAAATTTGAAACGCAAATTCGAAAGTAAAACGGCAACCAAGTAAACAATTATAGTGCATGTGGGTAATAATATGAATTATCATCCTTTATCTTTTCATCAATTTCCTTTTCTTTATGGTATTAATATGAATTATTTCACCTTTCGTCCTTGCTTGCTATCATCTCCAATGGCTTCAACTTCACCACTAACTGGAAGGAGCATAGGAGGCGAACAAATGTAAAGGAAAGAGGAGAAGAGACCGCAGCCGCCATCATCAATGGACTCTATAGTTTCAATTTTGAATATTTGGTGGAGATTTGGGAGAAAAGAAAGAAATCTGGGAAAGGGAGAACGAAAGAGAAGCATACACCATGCCCCTTTATGAAAAAAATGATGATGGGCATTTTGGTAAAATGAACCAAACTTTAAAATGACTAATTCATACCCCATCACCTTTCTGTTGTTTCAATATATTAATAGACTTTTTGAGAGTTTTTCAGGTTCGAATGGTATTTATCTATCATTCTTCCACAAAAAAAAAAAAAAGCCTTCTTCTTTTAATATAGTTCCTATGAACAAACCGAATATGTCACAAGTATATTTATCCATTTTTTTTATATAGTATGTGAAATTTAGGTTGATGTGATGAAAAATTAATTATTTTATTTTTTTAAAATTTGTCACTTATATTATCACTTATGAATAATATTGTCACTTATATTATCACTTGTGAATAATATTGTCTCAAAAAGTTTTTTAAATTTAATGTCGTTCGAAAATATTAAAATGGAGTTATGTTGTCCCTTATAGTATAAAATGTTAATGGTCAATTTTAATTTTTTCATAGTCAACATTAGTTTTTAAACTAGGGTGGACAATCTTATTATATTTTGAAATTTTAAAAATGATATTGAACCAAAAAAAGAATTGTGAAACAAAATTATCCCTTCAAAAAAAAAAAATCAATACAAATTTACATCCTAACCCATTTTAAGTTTGGGATGAGACAGTAAAATATTCTTTCTCCAATTTTCTAGAATGTCTCATTTCTTGGAGTTTCATTTCAACATAAAATTGGTGAAAAGTTTATGTTTAACAATTTTATTGATCATAAAAGGACTTGATATATTTTTATATGCAGAAAATATCAATACCTTTTTAAAAATTTTACAATGTAAACACTGTCCTCGCCAATGGAACCCACACACTCACACTCACCCTTCATTCATTGAACCCATGCACTATATAGGACATAGAACCCATGACTTCTACTATAAGAGGAGGTACTCTGTTGGATTCCACACACAAAAAGTGCTAATAGTGAAATTCATATTCTTTTAGCTAATTAAATTAGTAAACATGGGCTTTTAACCTATTTTCCTCTTTCATATGGTTGTCTTATTGTCTCTCTGGATGTTCAATTTGATTGGATCTTAGATTTTGTCATGAAGACATTCTTTTAGCTAATTAAATTCTTAAACATGGGGTTTTCACTTATTTTCCTCTTTCATATGGTTGTCTCATTGTCTCTTTAAATGTTCAATATGATTGGATCTTAGAATTTGCCATCAAGAATTGCACTCAGTAGAGAGTGTGCCAAATTGTTTCAAGACAAAATATTCTTTTAGTTAAGCATAGATGAATTGTCTCATGCTTGGCCTCTTTGTAGGCTTTCTTCTTCATTGTCATTCTCATTGCCTCTTCTGCCTCGACCAAAACAGATAGATCTTGTCCCCTTGAAAAAGTTCCCTCATGCTCCATTGTAAAACTATAGGTTTCAATTGTACTTCTACATTTATTATATAGGATCAATTTCATTGAAACTTTGCCCCATTTTGTTCCCCTGGGTAACCATTTTTTTTAAATGAAAATAGCACAAAAAAACGCATAGTGACTAGCTAATAATTGAGATCCTCCGTGAGAATCACTCTGTATATTAGTTACTATTTTCTCTAGTCCTAATTATATGACATATTTAACTAGTTTTAGAGGAATTAATTATAGAAATTAAATTATTTAATTTTAGTCATTTTTCTAAAATGTTTTTATATAAATTTTGCACTTCAATTACCTTGTTGATTTAACATAATTCTTCATTCATATCAATATAGGTATTTTAGAAAAAAAATGAGAAAAAAAAATTAGAATGTTGTCCTATAATTAGGAAAAAAACAAATTCTCAAATATTATCTTATGATTAAGACCGAATGGAGTATTAGGTCATTTTTGAAATCATTGCTGAACAGTTCTTGTTCTTCAAACTATTTCTCCAAAAAATCTTTGCTAAGAGGTTCATAGTGGGTATATGCGCTTCTACCTATAACACACACAGTTGTTTCAATGCTTGTAGTGATTTTTTTGATTCATTTTCCCTAAGAAAAAATAAAGTTATTTTAAACACATACAAATCACAAATATATGCACCAAAAATCTCAAATATACTGGTGCTTGTTTGGAACAGTGATTAGAGCTTTTAAAAACAACTTTTCAATCTTAATTTACAAGTATATACATAAGTTAAGTATGTAAGAGGAATTTTGTTTCTAAATTTGTCCAAGTAAAATATATCAAAATGACAATTTTATTTAAAGTTTTAACAAGTTTAACTTGTGCACATTTATAAGTAGATTAACTAATTTGGATAGATTAAGAAAGTTAATTATTTAAACTTAAATAATTTTATTCTCCAAGATGAATTATAGTTCAAATCTATAGATTATGACTATCATACTCCTTTCTGCCTATAAAACATAGGAGTATATGTGACACTTTCTACAAGATATTATGGGTCTAAATTCCAAGATATTCTATACTTTTTTTTTAAAAAAAAATCATACATTTTTTAAAAAAACAATTGTTAAAAAAAAAGGTGTGATGTTAAGTAGTATCAAGCACCTTAATCTTATTTATGGTATATCTAACACCATGATATTATTTTTTGGTGTTTCGGACACCTCTAATATTATTTTCAGTTATATCTATCACATTCATTTAATATTTTAGGATAATAGATGTGATATAAATAATTTTAGAGATTTTTTTTAATCTGAATAAGATTAGAGGGTTGGTTAGAAACACCAAAAGCACAGTACCAGGATCCTAGATGCATAACAAATAGGATTAGGGTGATAAATATAAACGAAAAATAACATCATACTATGAATGCTACCTTACTCAAGAATAAATCTTTCTAGTTTTTTTCTTTTTTTTTTTTTTTTTAAGATTTGAAAAAAAAAAAAAAAAAAAAAAAACAAAGAAAGGGTTCTACTTTACATGGTGGTGTTCTGGAGGGAGCAGAGTTTAAACAAATGAGAAAATACTGGTAGCTGCCTTTACTGTGATAATGGGACCCTCTCTTAATTAGAAGGATGTGAGGCCAATAAGTCAAAATAAACAGCTGGACCCTCGTTGGCTGCTCTGCGCATATCCAGGTTTTTGCGGCTTGGCTTTCCTTTTTTTTCGTCCTTTTAATATTCTATCCATCTTAATACAAACTTACAAGTTTAAGAAAATTTGTGATAATTAAATAAACTTGTATTTGAATTTGAATCCTAAATTTATAAGAGTTTACTTATATTATTAAATAGATATTATTAGTGTATAATTAAATAATTAAAATATAAAAATGACAATAATTTGATTTAAATATGTTTTAAATCCAAATAATTAAAATTAAATCCATTAACATTCATCATTTATCATATTTAATAAATAAATTTCTATAAAATTTCTACATAAAGTCGTTGACCATGATCAAATCTAAAAAATTAACATGAGTTTAAGAATAAGTTAATACGGTTTTGTAAGTTAAAAACGTAAAAATAATAAACTAGGTGTATAAACTCGTGAGTTTAACCAAGTTTATAATAATTAGCATGAGTTTACCACTGACTCAACTCGTTTTACTAAGCTAGAAGCGTAAAAACAAGTAAAAAGAGAGTTAATTCGCGAGTTTGACAACAATACAAGTATGACCTAATTTGGATAGATTAAAAATTATATAATTATATAATAATAAATATAAATCAATGTCTCTAAAATACTTTTATATAACATTATATCATATATTAGTTTATAAATTAATTAAAGTAGTACAGGAAAAATGATACATAGTAAAAATAAAATAGATTAATGTCTTTACTCCTTCTCGTTTTAAATATAAAACTTAGTTAACATTTTTGGAAAGATTAAATATGCTAAATAGATCATTAAATCATAACATATATTACGTATTATTAGATTATATATCAATTTATAAGTCTAACAACTTAATTTGAAGAAAAACAATAATTAAAAATACTTTAATGTAACTTATTATACTTCCTTAAGCTCTTCAAAAAATCAATTGAGTCTTATATTTAAATTAGAGGTAGTGCTTTAAAATAAATGCCAATTAGTGTCCTTGAAACCATTTTGTGAAACTCACTAAATATATTAAATTAAAAATTAAATATGTTTTCTTAACCGCATAATCATCACTTGACTTGCATGACCATTTTCCGTACTTGAGTTTCTTGCATGACCATTTTCCGTTAGTAATATTAATGATGTTAGAAATATAGGCTTAAACGTACACTTTATAAATATATTAAAAAAAAAGTACACTTTATAATGTTTAGGGAACAAAAATATACCTCATGTAAAAAAAAAAAAAAGAATTAAAAGTATACTTTAACTTTTAAAATTAAAACATTCCCCTTAAATAACTTTTGAAATGTAAGACTAACAAAATTAATTTTCCCCAAAATTTACGTTCCCCTCTACTATTTAAATACAAATTTTATATATTTTTTAATTTAGGGCTTAATGCATTTAATTACAAAATCATAACTTAAATTTGCACTATTATGCTTGAATTAACAATAACAAAATTATTAGAATTATTTGTTGAAAGTATGTTTTATAAAGTTAAGGGACCAAAATTATACCTCATGTAAACTTAAAGGCTAAAAGTATACTTTAGAAAAAAATTAAAGCATTCCCCCTAAATAACTTTGAAATTTAAGACTAACAAAAATTAATTTTCCCCAAAATTTACGTTCCCAACTACTACTCCGAACTACTCCTGATGGAGAATTAAACTTAGCTGTCAAATTGTTCAGAGCTACTAAGATTCTAGTAAGAAAAACTTGGGGGAAAAACTATCATAGAATTCATTAGCTGCCTAGTTTGTTTGAATTAGTTTTTAAAAAATGAATTTTGCAGAGAAAATTGTTTTAAAAGATATATTTTTAGTATATAATTTAATTTTTTTATTTATTTATGATTTTGGGAAAAGTGATATTAATTTGGATGATTATAATCTAAATCATGTTTCATTTTTAAATTATCAAAAAAGTACATAAGTTAACGTGATATTCACATATAAAGTACAAAAAAATGAGGGTATTTTAGTAATTTATGCATCTCGGGTAACCATTATTACTTCATCATTCTGAATTGATTTCCATAAGCTGATTTCAATAACTTCTCCATAAATGATAGTACTAGTTTTAGCTGAATAATTGATTGATTTTCAGGACAATGGAGATTGTTCATGGTTTAGATGATTTTTGTTGGGACTTAGGACATGTGCTCATATTTATTTAATGGCTGATATTTAGGATCCAACCTTACTCAAATATGATGAGTCTGGTTTCTTTGCTTATTATTTTTCTATCTATTTCTCTTCATTTTTAAATTTTAACCGTCAAAATTTTGATACAAACATCTAAAATGAGATATATCATCTTTTTTAAACTACCGTATGTGGTAGTTTATTACCACATACGGTAGTTTGAAAAAGATTTCTACTTAGATAAAATTTCAGCGGTTAAATTTGAAGATGAGGAGAAATGGATGGAGAAGTGCCGGGGAAAATACCTGTTTTCATATAACATCTCTAGTAGATCAGACATGTTTTTAGATCTGTATATAAAAAAAGTTGACAGCATTTTGAAGCGCGTTATGAATAGAACTTTGTTGACCTGAACATCGGGATTGGGACTTTGCAGAGAAAGATTCCAACGCATAGGAGGGGCTTTGTCAGTGATTCCGTAATTTAAGGAATACTAAAATATACGCTTAACCATTACATTAAAATTTATGCTCCAAAGTTGATGTAATATGTAGGGAAAAGTTCATGTAAACCTGATTAAAAAAAGAAAATTCCAATACATGTTGACAAATTCAATAAAATTTTAAGGATTAAGGTGTAAATTGGCCAACGAATTTTAATATCAAAAGTGCCGGCAAAGATAAATATCTTTTAAGTGAACCAAAACGATCCAAACACTTTTAAAAATGTGTAGTCAGCACAAAAAACTTTCAAAAATATGCCATCAACACAACGTTGTCAGAAAAAGTTAACGTCCGTTATTTAGTTTGTTTGGGATAGCGGCGATAAAAGTGGCTTTTTTTTTTTTTTTTTTTTCGATGTGCTTTTCTTTCTGGACTTTTTTTTGATGTAATTTATATTTGGGATAGCGGTGGCAGAAGTAGTTTTTTTATGATGTGATTTGTGTTTGGTATAGCGGCGGTAGAAGTGGCTTTTTTCTGATGAGATGGAAAATGACCGAAAAGGGTATAAATCATATATATATATATATATATATATTTGTATAAAATGTGATAATTTAGGATAAAAATTAAAAATAAATATAAATTACAAGTTGGTTTCTAAATGAAGTGCTTAAATAAACATATCCCTTACAAGTTAGTTTCTAAATGAAGTGCTTAAATAAAAAATTACAAAAAAAAAAAAATGTGCTTGAATTTTTTTTTTTTTTTGGTCAAAGTGCTTGTGAAATTGAAGAGGAGAATTGCAGAGGAGATGAGGCTATCGAATTGAAGAGGAGAGGAGGAGAGAGAAGGCACAACAAAGGGAGTATGTGGGGACGTGGGGAGAGGAGGAGAGAGAAGGCACAACAAAAGGAGTATGTGGGGACATGGGGTAAAACTGTCCAAAAGAGAAGTGATGCTGATGCGGTGAGAAGCAACCACCCCTTGCTTCAAAAAAAAAAAAAAAAACCCATTGTGATGTGATAATAATCATGATGCCCAGCCAGCGCCTTAATAGCGCAGTGGTATGGGAGTTTGACTCCCCTCCCTCATGTCCAGGGTTTGAACCTTACCCCATCCCCTACTATGTGTATAAAAAAAAATCATGATGCCCATCAATATTGACTCAGTTGCCAAACACTCTTTCTTTTTTGCTTCTCATCGCATTGGGCGTTCATTGTGATTATTTTGGCGTTCACAGCCATCCCAAACAGGTAAATTAAAGGTGTAGATTGGCCAATGAACTTTTACTCCAGGAGCACCCAACATAAAAGTTTTACTCCATGAGCGCCTAGCATAAAAAAGTCCACATGTAATCCACCTAAAATCCGATTGTTGCAAATCCTTGTCCGAACCCCAGCCATGTGCATTCGGATTAGAAATGTGAATGCAACAACAAAAAATGACAAATTATTAAATTGTCCTTAATCAAGCCTCTTAGGTTATGTTTTTTTTTCCCCCATAAGTCCCATATTCATATAATCAATAGATCATTTAATTAACAAATATATCATCAAGTTCTTAGGAATTTATATTATTAAGTATCAACATTGATATCCATGAAGCTCTTTATAAAAATAAAAATTAAACTCATTTAAATTCTTTCAAGATATAATAGATTTTTTAAATTTTATTAACATTAAATGAATTTTTTAACTCACATAAATTTTTTATAAAATAAAAATAAATAATATAAATTTTTTTTTTTTTTAACATTTATAATAAATTATAAAACACCTTGAGTTTTATTTAAATCATATAATTATATTTTTAATTAAAAATTTTGTTTATTTTAGCAAATTATAATTTTGATAAAATTGAAGAATGAGTAATTTTTTTCCGTAGATATCTATACAAGTAGTTTTAAATAATGACAATTGAGAAAAAATTTATTTAATTTAGTGAAATTTAAAATTTTGTCTTTGAGGCGTTCCTAGAATAAAATTTTTTTTTGTCTTTGGGTGTTCTTAGAGTAAAAGTTCATTGGCCCGTCTGCACTTTCGATAATGGACGTTAACTTTTTCTAACAATGTTGTCTTTTTGCACATTTTTAAAATTGTTTTGATAGTTTTGGTTCACTTAAAAGTTATTTGTGTTGGGCGCTCCTAAGGTAAAAGTTTGTTGGCTAATTTACTCCTTAACCCAATTTTTAATTCAGCCATTAACCCAATTTGAGGTTTTAAAATGGGAGTAGAATAATTTAAATGCCCTGTCCTAACTATTTTTTGAAGAGTTTGATTACTTTGAACTTATTTTTTTCAACATTAATATTTAATAAAACAAAATATGATTCATCTATAGTTTAAATATATTAAATATAACCTTGAGTCCTAAGAAAGAAACTGTACATTAACTATCATCATAAGAACAAAAAGGTGCAATATTTTAAAAAAATGAGTTCATTTTATTGACATGAACAAATTTTTTCAAAAAACGTATAATATATGACCTTATACAAAAAATATTTTTTAATAAAAATATTAAGTATAATGTATTTTTTTGGTTGAAAAGTTTTATATTTCAATATGGACAGCATTTTGTGAAATTTAAAGTGTATTTGATATCTTTTTAAGTAAAGTATCTTTAGAGCTATATCAAATTTACACGCCTCTTATTTGAAAAAAAATATTTAATATTAATAATTAATATTAAAGAATGGAAATTTTAAAAATTGAAATCTTAAATAAATATTTGTTTTTTAAAAAAATCATATTTATGTGTATAGAAAAATTATTCAAACCTTGTTTAGAAAAACATTGGTAAAAGTAACATTTTTTTGTAAATAAAAGTGACTTTTATTTCAATCGATTTTTGAAAACTGAAATTGATATGTTTATGTTTTCCCCTTTTTTTTCTCCATAAAAATAACTACATCATTTTTTTTAAAAAAAAAAATCAGTTTTTAAAAAAATTAATTGATTTAACAAGTCATATTTTATTTTATTATATATGAATGTTGATATATAGAACAATAAAGTCATAGAGCAATAAAGCTCTTTTAAGTGGGGAGAGAGGGGAGGGTGTTGAAGTCATTTTACACACATTTTAAAATCCTAAATTAGGTTAATGACTCAATTAAGGATTTATTGAATTTGTCAACCTAAATTACCATTTTCCTCTTTTATGTAGATTTATATGGGATATTCCCTAATCAGTATGGGTTTAACTTGTAATAATAATACACAATTCAAGTGACCGTTGCCAATGTAAAAATATTACTCGTATTGTGTTATTTCCATCCAGAGTCAATTGCCTTTTTACAGTTACTACCTCTAGTTTTGTTTTGTTTTTTTGTTTTTTCCCCTTCCATCTACTCCCTCTCATTATAAATACAAGAGTTATTTAATTTATTTTTTAGAGAGATTAAAATTAACAAAAGTTTGATTTGGTTCTTTATGTTTTTTGCAGATCCATTTAGTCCTTAAGTTTGTAAAGTGCTCGTTTGGTCCTTTAAAGTTAACATCGTTAAAACAGATTTAACGGAAAATACTAACTTAGCAATTTTAAACGATATTTGTGCACTTAAATCTTTGCAAAGCAAGATTACATGTTACTTTTTTAATAAATTAATATTTTAAATCATATAAATTGAAATTTTAAACGATGATTGTGCACTTAAATGCCTCGGATGAAGAACATATACCCAAAGTTTGCTTAAATAAATTTCAATTTACTGGATTTAAAATATTAATTTATTAAAAAAATAACATGTAAGCTTGCTTTGTCAAGATCTAAGTACAAGTCATCGTTTAAAATTCTTGAGTTAGTATTTTCCGTTAAGTACGCTTAACGGTGTTAACTTTAAGGACCAAACGAAGACTTTACAAACTTAAGGACTAAATGGATCTGGGAAGCAAAACATAAAGACCAAACGGGTACTTTAGCCTAACTTATATTATAATATTTATATTTTTTTGGTTATTCTAATAATTTTTTTTAGAACCATGTGTATCTATTATTTGATTTTACTATTCCTTTTTTTTATACAATGATTTTACTATTACTATTTAACATAAATTTAAATATTATTAATTCAAAGAAAAGATTAATTTTTTACTAGTTTTTATCCATATTTTTTTTTTTGGTATAAAAAAGTTTTAGAGAGGTTCTAAGCATCGGTCACCAAGGCTGGAAAAGCGCGCCGGCTCTTTGAGCACTTAATAGGGACTTACGAGATCGTCTACCAAAGGAGTCCCGCCGATGGCAAGCAGGGATCGAACACATATCCCTTTGGGACTTGACCAAATCCCTTACCATCTACGCCAACTTCCTTTTGACTTTTATCCATAAATTTCAAACCAGGGGACTCAAGTATTGTTATACCTGCTACTTGAAAATCCAATCAGTTCGGTCCCACTCAAACCGTTCGGGATGGCCAGGCCTAGTATCATCTAGGGCCTAGCTCCCTAAGCTAACCCATTTATATATACATATATATATATATAGACACACATTATTTTAAAAATCTTTGTTAATATTACCTTGGGTTAAGGATCATTTTTGCCAACGAACTATTGGGCCAGGTGCACACAACACAATATACTATTTTGTGTACCTTAAATGCAAATAAACCTTTTAAAACAGTAAATTTGCACAAATAGGTTAACTGCGCCTAACGTCCGTCTAATTGGAATGGAATTCAACCCTAACTGAAACGGAAAGCAACTCCAGAGAAATAGAACTTTCGGGGATCAACCTAAAATCAGGGATGTTTGTGTGTTCTGGCTTATTAGATGTGCCAGCGAATTGGAAATGAAGATTAGGTACCTCACGCAGAAGCCGACTTGAGAAAGGACGATCATGGCGTCGACGGAGAATCTGCCGATGGGACCACAGATGGCGAAGCCAAGATCGCTAAAGGAGTTGATTTTGGAGAAACCCATGGTCGATTCAAGCTTACGGCGAGTGTAGACCAGAAGCATCATACAGTGATAGGTGAGAAAAGCGATAGTGAAGAGCATGAGCAAGCCCAAGACCCATCCCGTTCGCTTGAAGCAATAGGGAAGACCAAGGACGCCGGCACCTACAACGGCGATGAAGATGTTGGCGAAGGTCTTGAAGTTGGAGGAAAGAGGAGGCGATTTGGTGAGAAGAGGAGTATCTTCTCGTGGATATGGTGGTAAAGAGTAGGACGATGAACTTGGTTGATCCTCAAACCCCATCTGATTGAATTTCTGGGTTTCTCTTGTTGTGATTATGTGAAATGGCGGCTGCTTTTTGATGTTCAATGTTCAGTTTTCAATACCAAGAAAGTGAGTGAGGAATCGGCGACAAAAAAACACAAACGGATTGAAATTTTGGAATCAAATTTTGAGAGCAAACGAACAGAGAGATGATCGCCGTCGGAGGAGAGGAAGAAGAAGATTGAGATCAGAGAAGATAGCTTGGGGCACGTGACGGTTTTAGCTGACTCAGAGGCAAACGAACAGAGAGATGATCGTCGTTGGAGGAGAGGAAGAAGAAGATTGAGATCAAAGAAGATAGCTTGGGGCGCGTGACGGTTTTTGACTCACAGGCCACGTGTTGTGCCACTTATTTCCTTTATTCTGTTTCCAATTAGACGGACGTTAGGCGCAGTTAACCTCTTTGTGCAAATTTACTGTTTTAAAAAGTTTATTTGCATTTAAGGTACACAAAGTAGTATAATGTGTTGTGTGCACCTGGCCCAATAGTTCGTTGGCAAAAATGATCTTTAACCTTATTACCTTTTATTATATAACAATGACCACTTCTTATGTAACATTGATTTTATGATGATCATGTAGATTTTTATTGATTTATATTTGAATTAAAATGTTAAAATAACCTTCAATTTTTATAAACAATATTCATAAACTAATCTTTATAGCAAAAGTAACCAAAAACTTTAGATTGAGACAAAACTGTTAAATTCAACTAACTTTCAATTATTACAATAGGGAAAATTTTGGCCTTTAAAGTTTTGACAACTTATAATTTACCCCTAAACTTTTAACTTGCTTGTAATTCAGTACATAATGTTTCTTAGTCATCCTATGTAGCAAAAAAAAAAAAAAAATGTTAAAATACTGTTAAAAATTGCTTATGTGAATTTTATATAAATTAAAAACATAAAAAACAACATCTCCATTCCTACCAATTCGCATCCCTCTCTGACTCAGTTTTCCAAGATCCTCATTGGGCATTCATCACTTCCATGATAGATCTTTTCTGAAGCACCAGAAGACATCGAACGACTTATATTGAAGAACAAGTTAAAGACACCTATGATGCTTATAACTTGATAAAGCATAAAAAAAAAAAAAAAAAATCAGTGTGAAAAAAGAAATTTCTTAACTTTTGATAAATGATAAATAATTCATTTTCCTAATTTTAAATTTTGTTTATTTTTTGGGGTTATGACCAAACCCAACCTAACGATTGGGCCATTGGATAGGCCCAATGTATGCTACAGGTTGAACACCAGGCTGGTGGATACCCGGGCCCAGCCCATACTCACCTCTAATTTTCCCAAAAATATTGCCTCAACTAATTTTCTCACATAACAATCTAATTGGTCATCAAAAGATTAATAACAGCTTTCTTATGAATGGGAATTCTTCACACAAAACTACAGCTAGGGCTAACGTCTCTAATTGAAAACAAACACTAATATTTACTCTCTCTCAAATTCCAACTTTTTAAATCTAGATATAATATAATGTCATGTTATATTTACAGTTTTTATTTGCCGTATACATTTATATTTAATATATTAAAAGGAATAAAGACATGTTGGGTGCCTTAGAAAAAAAAATATTGTTGAATACCTTGAAGAAGTACATTTACAAATCACAACTATCATTTCAAGAGTCATAATGTTATTATACAATTCCTGTATCAACCTATAAACTCTTATTTTTAATTTAAGAGTTAGATAACTAATTTACAGATATTTAAAATATTAGTTTAGTTAGTTATGTGTAACAATATGTGTTAATTTTCTTAAACTATCATTTTTGAATTATATTTATTGTAAGTTGTAACTATCCTGAATGGAAACTCACGATTAATAGGAATATTTTAAGATACAAATATTAAATTTGGGAAGTAGAGTGGATTAAATCTAAGACCAAAATAAACCTTTTATTTAACTCTTATATTTAGGATTTTGAGGTTTAAGTTTTTTCTTTCAAGTTCCAAAAATAATTGTCACTTTTGGATTTTGATTATTACTAATTTTGTTTTTATACTTTTAACATTTATAAAGACAAACTAGAAATATTATCTATTTAGGAATCAGCAGGGGCATGCAGATTCTCAATGTTTTTGTTGGGGCTACACTTTATTAAGATAGATGCAGAGAAGGAACCAATGAGCTATTGGTTGAGATAGTAAAGTTAGCCTCACTCCGTAAGAACGAGAAGTTGGAGAATAGAAGTTCTAATCCTAAAAAACACACTTGTTGAAAGAAACAAAAAAACCTTTTCATTCCAAGCCTCGAAAGGGGAAGCCCTTCATCAAATTAAGGGAAAAAAATTGTAGAGAAGGAGATAACCAATGAACTTCCTGAGTTTCCAAGAGTTGTTCATATCATATCATATATATATATATAAATAAGAATACAATTTATTAAAACAAAGTAAAATGATATGCATAAATCAAGCCTCTGGACATAATAATGTAAACTCAACAGAACAACGAGGCCTAATCCACTAAAATACAAAACTAAAACATACAAAGAACATAAGATAACACCACAACAACTGAATAAAAGAAGAAGGACGAAAGACCAAGAGCCAGTTTACCATAGCATTTCAGACGCTACATATACAAAGAACATTTCAGGTAACAAGGTAGTTGGCAAAGAGCTACCATAGCACTATAGAGAGTGTGTGGTGATGAAGGCCCATGTGAGACACAAAGGTAAAGGGCTCGAATGTCCCAAAGAATATTGAAAATGCAACGAGAAGGAAGATCCAGAAGCGAGAAAGCCATTAACGGACCAGTTGTTCTTATATATATAAACTAGGATTTTTGATACACCATATAAACTGGAGTATGATAATAATGATGAATATCGTGATTTGATAAAGGTGAATAGTTATCACCATCAAGGTGTCAAGAGATTAGTACAGAGGTTTGAACCAATGGCGTTTTCAGCTGGTTTATGATGCTAATGAATATGAAGGCAGCTTCATTGTGGGTCATGTGAATTTTTTTGAGTTAGATTTTAAAAATTTGGAGAAGTAGAATGAAAAGTTTTTAATTTATTATTCTTACTCTTCTATCTTTATTAAAGTTTTATAACCCCACTGCTTTAATTTTTAAGAAATCTAATTGTTCGTTTGGGAACTAATGAAGTGTGTTTTTTTAAACACTTTTCCACAAGCCAACAAAACTACTATAACATATTTTCCTTATAAATCGTAAAAACACTTCTAAAAAGCTAAAACAAATATACACTAACTAATAAAAATGTTCTCTCATCTCCTCTCCAAATCCCTTGGTACCAATAGCTCCCAAGGGTGTGTTAGTTGGGTTCACCAGAGGGGAGGGTACGAGAGGTTTATTAAAGGTAGGTATGGATATGCAGGGGAGGTTGAGTTTTGTTAAGTTGAAAGAAAGGGGAAAGGATGTTTGGTTTCTTATTTGGTTTAAGAGGATAGGTGAGGGGAGTTAATTATAAGTGCCCTTATCTCTTTATTTTTATATATATATTTTTTATTTTTTTTGCAATTTTTATTTCTTAATTTATGAATATTAAAAAAACATGATACCCACTGTTCAGCCAAGATTGAATTGCAAACGTTTGGCATAACTTTTTATCAATCTCACTTTTAAAGGAAAATATACTTTAAGACATGAGTCAAGATTTCTTACTTTAATTTTAGCTTTTCCATCTTGAAGAGAGAAGAAGTTTTTATCATGGAGAGAAAAAATTAATTGGTGTAAAATACTCTTATTGAGGTTGTTCTCATTAATTAAATTTTTAAAGGGGGACCTTTCTCCAATTTTCTTTAAAATTTAAGTTATTTAGTAATAATATATTAATTATTTTTATTTTTATTAAATTCAAGATTGAGATCCACTATTAAAGGATTTTTGGAATATGTTTGAAATCTCACAAAGAATGCACAAATGTAGCTATCAAACACAAATTCGCATGGTTTGTGCAACAATGGGAATACATAATTTTATTAGGAAAAATTCCCAAAAACCGATGTTAATTTCATGGAAGCTTAAAATGAGAATATAGATAATTTTAATGTTTTCATGAAGTCCTTTTATCAACAAATTAACTTCAACCTAAATGAATCAAATTAAAGTGAAAAATTACTGACCAAATATTATGAGACCTATGATCAAGTTACTTATGTAATATTATTTGATCAAATTATATATTTTACATTACTAAATTTTCCAAGTTGGCATTTTTTACTTTTTGTAATTTTTTTCTTCTTATAATTATCTCAAAAAATCACTTATACTACATCTATTTTAAGCAAGTTTCAATTTCTCAAAAGTTACTTATACTACTACCAATCTAAATATAAATCATATCACACACTCTGATTTATCCAATCTAACTTTTTTATAAATAAGATTACAAATAAGTTACTTACCCACCGTTATCCCAAAACACAAAGGATAGAGGATTTGGTTGCCGATGGAGAGAAGGGGAATGAGTATAAGGGCAAAAGAGGAAATAGAGGAGTGGAAGTGGAACCGACTTCCATGGGGTGAGGGATGGAACTCACTTCCAACGTTTTTAATGGAAGTGGGTTCCATCTGGAAGTGACTTCCACTGCAACAAACATACAAAAGGCTGAGTCCCACCCACTTCCACTTCCAATTCTCTCTTTCCCTCTTCAATGGTACCAAACGGGGGATTAAGAGAGAATGACACAAACCAGTTGGTGCTGATTTATTATACTATGGAACCAAATTCCAGTATTTTTAGGTTTAAAATAGATGTAACACTTTTAGTGCAATAGGCATTGAGTCTCTTTTACATTACTTCAAAATGGAAAGGGAATATATATTACTGTTGTGTTTGTGGGTGCGATATAGGGATCTGTGAAGGTTGTGATCATATATTGTAACTTGGCAAAATGAAAAGAATGAATATTGTGTCATGTATTATATATACAAACGTTACATATATATGAATATCATTAAGAATCCATAATCGGGACGGGCCGGGAATTTTATTGACGGGGGGCGAAAATAAAATATGCTATATCATAAATAAAACTACTTAAAATACACCTAATATATAAAGATCATGAATGAAATACCAATATAATTTTAAAAGTATTATTAATAACAAAAGTAAACCAATTAAAATTAATTATTAATCATTATCTATATTCTCATTGCTATCTTTTAACAAAATTCAAAACTTACCTAAAATTCTAATCCTAAAATATTCTCTAATCAATATAAAAATAATATTATTAAAAAGACAAAATCATATATAATAAATTTTATAAAGGAAATCTAATAAAAAGAAGTGATTGAGTAACTTATTGATTCTGAAAATTTATGTCAAAAGAAAAATGGCGACGCTGCCAGCAAGAAGAAGAGACGATAGAATTGGCAAAGGGCAAACAAGTGGTGTAGGGGATAAATAAAGGTTGTGGGCCCCGCCCTTTAATATTATATCTATATATATATAAAGGAAAACAAAGGAAGAAAGTAGAGCACGGGGACTTTTTTTTGGGTCAAAACGTCAGACTTAAACTTTGGGCTTTTTTTTTTTTTTTTTTTTTTTTTGTGCGGGGGCCACCCCTAGCCCCCTCTGTCCGTCCCCCGCTCATGTGACTAATAACGACTATTAATGAAGATTATTCTTAATCTCTACAAATCAGGGATTTCTATAAATATAATGAAGATTATTCCTAATATTATTCCTAATCCCTATAAATCAGGGATTTCTATAAATCAGAATACAGACCAGCGTCATGGGCAGCTAGTGCGGCCGTGCGACGTCGTAAGAGGAGCTTGATGTGGTTGAGGAGTTGGGCGATGCCTTCGAACTCGGTAAGAGGTGTTTTCATAATAGTGGAGGGTGTTTGGTTGGTAGCGTCACCGGAGGAAATAATTGCTGATAAGAAGAAGCTGTCATCGGACCAGCAAATGCTTTCACAGCGAAAGGCGTCGCAGGCAATGCGTTTGCTTGTTTGGAGAAGAACCATCGCATCCTCCATAAGACCTAGATGGAAGCATGCTTTGCCCAGAACCAAGTACCTCCATTGCCCTTCTTCCGAGTTGTTGGTTCTGGGCAAAGCATGCTTCCATCTAGGTCTTATGGAGGATGCAATGGTTCTTCTCCAAACAAGCAAACGCATTGCCTGCGACGCCTTTCGCGTGAAAGCATTTGCTAGTCTGATGACAGCTTCTTCTTATCAGCAATTATTTCCTCCGGTGACGCTACCAACCAAACACCCTCCACTATTATGAAAACACCTCTTACCAAGTTCGAAGGCATCGCCCAACTCCTCAACCACATCAAGCTCCTTTACGACGTCGCACGGCCGCCCTCGACGCTGGTCTGTATTCTGAAGCCATTCGACATTTTTCCAAAATCATTGATGGCCGCCGCACTGTGCCGCAAGGTTTTCTCGCTGAGTGTCATATTCTAAGAGCCTCCTCCTACCGCTCCGCCGGTCGCATTGCCGAGGCTATTGCTGATTGTAATCGGACTCTGGCTTTTTACCCGTCTTGCATTCAAGCTCTTGATACCAGAGCCTCCATTCTTGAAACAATTCGATGCTTACCGGATTGCTTGCACGATCTTAAAACACTTGAAACTTTTGTACAATTCGATCCTGCGGGATCGAAAGCTTCCAGGTCCTGCTTGGAAGCGTCATAATGTGAAGTACAGAGAAATTCCTGTGAAACTCTGCACTCTCACCACTAAAATCCAAGAACTGAAACGAAGGGTGGCTTCTGGAGAAACTAAGAATGTGGATTACTATGCTCTGATCCAGTTGCCACGTGGGTGTTCTCGGTCGGAGTTGGAGAGAGCTTATCGTTTGCTTTGCTTACGGCACAAGCCTGATAAAGCTTTCAACTTTATTGATCGGTGCGAGCTGGCGGATGAACGTGATCTCGAATCAGTGAAGGAAAGAGCTAAAATGTCTGTTTTGTTGCTTTATAGATTGCTTGAGAAAGGGTACAAAAGTATAATGGCAACGATCATAGATGAGGAGGCAGTTGAAAAACAGAGAAAGAAAGCAGCAGCATTGCAAGCAGCCGAGTGTTCTAGATTGGGGTCTCATTTGAATGTCTCCGAGAAATTCGGTGGCAGCAGGAATAATTGTGCAATGGAAAATATACCCACATTAGTATCCTCTTCGATTGCGAATTCGTCAGTCTTCCAGGGCGCATTTTGCCGTGATGTTGCTGCAGTTGGGAATTTGCTTTCGTCCGTGACATTCAACAATCCAATTTCGGTGAAGTTTGAGGCATTGAGCTGTTAATGAGTCCATCCATGCAGTAAGAAAATTGAGGGCCTCAAGGATGATTGCCGGCGAACGGAATCAATGGTTCGTTTGTTTGATTGTACAAAAAATGAAATCCTTTCACTGTACTGTCCGAAAATTTTGTCACTTATTTTTTTATTAGCTGTCCTTATCTATATCGAATGTACAGCATATCAGCACCCAAGCCTCTCGTTTGGCCCCTTATTAAGACAGGGATTATATATGAAATTGTATTCTGATTTATAAAAATCCCTGATTTGTAGGGATTAGGAATAATCTTCATTATTGTATTTATAGAAATCCCTGATTTGTAGGGATTAGGAATAATTTTTCATTAATAGTCATTATTAGTCATTATGAGCCATTACTATTGAGGCTCTCTTATCTTCTATATATATGTATCCTTATTATGAAATTTAATGTTAAAAATATTTAAAATAGAACCTTACCCTTTATATTCAATTATACCAAAATATTTTTATACGTTAAGAATATTTTTGTCTATACAATTTATTAATACATATATGTTTGATCTAATTTTTATTATGTTACATAATTTACTAATGTTAGAAATTTATTTTTTCTAACAATTTTATGTAATTTTTAGTATTTATTATGAAATATAATGTTTATAATATTTAAAATACAACCTTATCCTTTATATGCAATTACACTAAAAGCCAATCTCCTTTTTAATAAATTTGAACCTGAAAAAGCTATTCTAATAAAAATATCTAAATACTATTATTTTTATCTAAAAATTATTTTCCAAAAGTTATTTTTACCTCGTAAATCCCAAAACTATTTTCTAAAAGCTCAATCCAAATAGGCTCTAAAACCTTGATGAATAGGAACTAGAAAGGAGAATCATCCTCAAAAGTCTTGTCAAATGAGCGAACTTTCTACCCCTCGTCTTTGGACTCAATTGGTAAAAGGGTTGGACACTCTCACTAAAGGAAGGGGGTTCGAACTTCTTTGGGGGTTCGTAAGTCGAGTTGGGTTGGTGGGATCGATGTCGAACCCTCCAAAACTTTTTCTCATCAAAAAAAAAAAAAAGGAGGGGGTTTGATCTTGGAGTTGGTCAGCTTGGGAGAGATCATAGCTCTTAGGTGCCTAGGTTAACACCCGAGGGTAATAAACGGCCGCCCCCCTCGCTTCAACATCGATATCACCTAGGAGGAAAAGAGATTTCACCATACTATTGGATTATGGGTAAACCCAACCCCTTTTCTAAAATTTTCTTTAAAAAGAAAAAAAAAAAAAAAAAAAAAAAAAAAAAAAACACTGAGCGAACTTTCTACTACTTGCCATTGGTGCTCATGCTGTAATGCTACCGCGAACAATAATCCTACCAAAAACAATTATATTCAAAACATGGTCATGGACTAAATTTAAGCATATTTCCATTTTAACATTCATTCGTTAAGTTGTAAATGACTATACACTAAATTATGGACACATCTTCTTTCTAACATTAAATCATGAAGTTGTAGGAGTAAATGACTAGCCCAACCCTGTTTGTCTAAATGGAATTTAGACAGCTTGTATTGAATTTTTTTTTCTTTACTTTTGTTTTTTTTTTTTTTAAGAAAAATCATTTTAATGTATAAAAAATCTAAAATAAAAATAAACTTTTAACTAACATTTTTTTTTTCAACCAAAAAAAAAAAAAAACTTAAAAATCACCACCTAAAAAAAAAAAAAAAAAAAAAAAAATTAAATTTTAACCGAATCTCATCTGAACGGTTCAGATGGACTGAACTCTCTCTAGTAATCTTTTGGAAGAACAGGGAACGGGGTTCCTCATATTACCCCCTTTACCACGGTAATGTCCAATAAAATGTTTGTAAATTTCTGGCCAAAAAAAAATAAATAATGTTTGTAAATTCCTGAATGTGTGAACCTTGATCGTACAAGCCCCATGGAACTTCAATTGCATTGCTTTGCTTTCAAGAGTTCAACCAAAATCTCATTTTTATATGAAACGAACAGATTGTTACCATAATCATAATGCACAAGAATATGAATTGCAAACTAGAACTCATTTTAACCTATATTTTTTTTATCGGCATCAAAAGTCAACAAAACCCTATAAACAAGTTACACAGCTGTTTAAAGCAACTAGCGTTTAATTAAACACGTTGGGCCAGTTCATACACCAGCAAAACAAGACAAAGAAGCAACACGCAACATCTGTACGGATTGCACCATAAATTAAAGATCTTGGCCCTATATATCATCAGGACAATTAAAAAACACAGCCCGTCCTCTTTTAACACCATACCAACAATACATCATAATGGTTTGGGGGCAAAACAGGAAGCAACAGATGTGGTGCCTTCAAAGTGTTGTACAACATAACCACCTCATTACGGATATAAGCCAGCATTTCTGAAGCTTCTTACTCCTTCCACCCACCACAACCACGTCACTGAGAAGCATAAATATAGTTGCCTGTCGAAAGCTTATCTGTTCTAATTCCCACTATTTTTCTCATTCCTTGCTTACTATATCATATAACTCCCGAAGGGCATTAGAAAAAGGTAGCTTATGGCAGTCGTATCAAAAACCATTTTTTTTTATCCTTTTCTGTTCGTCAATTTGGTTTACTTGCATGGGCCAAGCAGGTACTAAAATGGTAAGACCACATCTTCAATGGACGAAGTTAAAATGCTAATGCCACCCCAAGATCATCGACGGTTGAAAAACAGGAAATCTGGCTGGCTGACCTTACGATCTCTTAACCATTTATCTGCAGACTGTAGTAGAGAGCTAGCTAATTGGCGCTCATTTCCACCATTAGGAGTCCAGAGAGAACCCTTGAACTTATATGAAGCAAGACCAAAGACAGTCAAAGATAATTTAAGCCCACCATCAATCTCATCAAGATACGGCAAGGGAGCCTGTGATCTTTGGACACCTGAAAGACCAGTAATCAGTCTCCCTATACGGAAAACTAACCATCACAAACAATACCTGATGCTACAGATAGTAAAAGAGCAGTAGAAAGATAACCAATTTCCTTAAATAATGTTAGTTACCATTAACTAGAGATCTTAATATAAAATTTTAGTTAGATATAATCTCATCTTTATCCAACCAATCACAGAGTAAGAGCTTAAACAACAGAAATGAAGTAAAAATCCACCAACCTTCCATGGGTGTATGAAGAAAATGGTATGTCAGGAAGCAAGCATCAAGATCCTTCAATGTTGGTCCAGTTGGTATCCTATAAATTGGATACCTGCAAGTAATATGTAACTTGGTCAGCCACTTCTGCATCTTGAAGTTAACTACTAAAAGCATAGTGCATACAAAGAGCGTACCAGGCTACAGATATCCAACTTGAAGGGAGCATGTCACAACTTCTAAGTGTTGTAAGCTCAGGGAAACGAAAAGCAAGGTCGAATATCTGCAGCAACATATAACAGAAATTCTAATCAAAAGGCTATACAAAGAAGGGGCAGTGGAGAAATGATAACTGTGCTCCAGTAAACTGCAAAGGAAGGAAAAGAAAGGAAGGGGAGGAGAGCACAAGCATACCTTATCAGCCAAAGGTTCACGGCTGAAAGGAGGGTCCCGTTCAAGATACTCAAAAATTAAGCAGCCTTGGGAATTAACAGATTCCCCATCATCACTAGAAAAACCATCTTGAGTGACATTAGGTTGATCTCTCAATGATAATCTGCCCATCCAATGGTGCACATCATCTGAGAGATGAATATTCCTCTCCTCCTCCATGTATTTCAATCCTCTTGCAGGTTCATAATCACTGCTTCCATCACTACTAGAATCCCTAAAATCGCTGTCACTATCCTCACCAAGTTGCCTATCAGACGAAGAATCATACATTAATATACAAGAGAACTGCACAAAAATGATTAGAGAGAAAGAAAGCAAGCGACTGAAGTTCACTAATCTACACAAACAGTAAAATCATGACCCAAGTTCACGGAAATGAAAAAGATTACCAAAAAAAAAAAAAAAAAAAGGTAAAAAATTGAGCATTGGGCAATATACTAATCCAGCAAGAAATCCATGAACGCTGCAATGAAAGATAAAAATCACTACTACGATAATGTGCAGCCAAAAATTGAAAGCCTGCCGTCATCTTGCAAAAGAGTAAAGGGGGGAAAACATCACCACAACAAGAAGAATGGATGGGATCCTTTGAAATTGGATCTCCTAAAGTGGTGAACTTGAAGCTCCCTCACTTCACCGGGCCATTTTTTATTTTTCCAAAATACAGGGAAGATGAAAAGGCATCTAACTTGATCCCTTCCAACATAAAGTTTAAAAGGCTAACTAAGCTTTAAGAAATATTTCACTCCAACCATGCCAATTGAGATGTTTCTACCTGAACTTCAGCATCCAAAATCATCCCAAAAAAAAAAAAAAAAAAAAAAAATACCTTGATTTAGCAGACGGCTTCGGAGTATCAGCATATATTTGAATTCCAGAGAGATAAGGTACATAGTATTGAACGACACTATCATTGTCATTTAGTAAAAGGGGCACTCCAGCACCATAAGCACTCCACTCCCTGAATGATTCCCACAAATCACCAAGAACAAAGTACGGCTGAAATTCCCCGCCACAAGTTCCGAGACCTCTCATGGCCGTCTGCAATAGTCAATTCACAGTTAAAACGCAAGGCAAAGAGCTTTTCATTAATACAACCCACAAAAATACAATACCCAATGATTAATCCGTTGCAAACAAAACCAGGAAATTACATAATAGTTTGAACGAATCCATAAATTAAGTAAAATTATTAACTAAGAAATAAAATGCATTCTCTTCATTCACTCGCCCAGTTCCCACAACTCTTGATAGGCACAAACTAAAGAAATTATAACAAAGAAAATGTAAGCCATAGAATTGACTGATCACACACAGCAACTGAACAAACAGACCTTAGAAGGATACTGAGCAGGCACAGAAGGTGTGATCGCCAGCAAGAACCGATCAAGATTACTCAATCGCTTCAACGCGGGTTTAGAAGTAGATGGAACAGCAGTGGGCTTCTTGGTCTCTTCAGATCCTACCCGATTCTCAGGTTCTCTATTTACTGAATCCACCGCTCTCTCTTTAACCAAATGCGATGGACGACTCGCCGTAACATCGCTATGTGCTTTACGGGGCCTATCACTTTCCAAGCTATGCACTGATCGCCGCGCCTTCACTGAATCATAAAATCGATCCTCTCCACGGGCACGCCCAAACTGTATCCCGGTACCCAACATTCTAATACTCGATATAAAATTAAAAAAGAAAATAGAAAATACCACCAAGACCAGATTTGGAAACTAAGCAGAAAAGAAAAACCAGAAGCTTCTGTCCTAATCCAAGAAACAGAAAATATATAGTGAACGATATCAGGATTAAGTTTTGTTAATGATATTGAACAAGTCTTTATCTATGGCGACCAATTCAATTGGACCAACGAAGAACTGAAGGATCTGTAATGTGGAAGGGGTTTCGGCGAAGAGGAAAACGATACTAAAGTTGCTGTGAATCGGAACCACAAGAAAAAGGAGGGATGTAACTTCTAGAGTCAAATAGAAACTCCAAACGAAGAAGAAGAAGCGAGGGAGTGGATCTGGTTCGAGAGTTCAGTGGACGATGATGCGAACGAAGGGCAAAAGGGTGTAATTAAGCTAACACACAGGCTGAGGCACCAGCACAGAGAAGAGGGCATTCAACTCAATCAATCAAAGCAAATGAATCGAAGCGAAGCAATCAAGGAAAGAAGAAGAAAGAGACGGCCGAACCAGGCTCTGAATAAAAAGGGTGGGCAACGAAGAAGAAAACAAATTTTTTTTAATATTCCTTCAAAAAGAGTTCAGAAATTTATTTATTAGCATTATTTTATTTTATTTTTCTTAAACAAGGTAACTATTGATGTCGCGGGTAATAAGTCGAAAAGACAGATACAGTCCCAAGAGAAATAAAAATTTCGAAGGCAAGGAGAGTAATAATTGGTTCACAATAAGGGTAATTTTGGGAGATTGGTAGATAGATGATGAGGCATTATCTAAGTGAAGAGATCTAGCGATTGACAAAAGTAAAGCTGTGATTGGTTGAAACTAAGGCATACGGATTAGTCCCTGAGCATGGGGGTGATGTGGAGACATGTGTGATATGAGAAAAAAGAAAGAACACGTGTATGGTTGCGATTAAAGAGAGTAGAATTGGTGAGGCTGTCTCTTTCTTATCCAATTGGAATTAGAATTTATAGCCGCCTACTTCATTGTTATTATTATATTATTTTTTGACCACATTTTTTGGATTATTATTATTATTATTACTATTTTACTGAAAACGAAAAAATAAAATTAAAAGGCCGCCCGATTTGTTTGTTTGAAAAAAGAAAAAAAAATTAATGCAAGGGGTGCGACGCTGAGAAACGCAGCATCGTCACGCGCCAAACGCGTTTGCGATTCTCGCGGGAGTTGGGGAGGCACGTACGTCGCTTTGTTTGACTCAGGCCGATGAAAGATTTTTTAAATTTGACCCCGAAAAAAGAACTCATTGGATGAAGAATAGGTATTAAAATTAAGAAAATTACTACTACATATTTAGGTTTTTTTCCTAAATTACCACTTTTTAAATAACTAATTACCATTTTATCATTGTTTCCAAACTATTTCCCAATCATGTGCCATTGTTTAATCGACTAAACCCTAAGTTTTAGTCGACTAAAAGCATGAAGCGTTCAATTTTTTGATTGGCCGCATGATTTAGTCGACTAAGCACTACGATTTAGTCGACTAAATCACTGACAGAGAGATTTTTTAAAACTCTTATCATGTTTCCACTTTTATTCAGCTATATTAATTAAAATATTAACAATATTATAGGAGAGATTATAGGAGATTATAAATTATCAAATAAATTAGTATTTCCATTGATAAATTCCTTTTTCATTCTAATTAATTAAATTAGAGTTTTTCAAATATATAACATCCTACAATTTAGGACTCTATACTATCCTTTTTAAATAAGACTCATAATTTAATTATTAAATATATTTGCTTTTTTTTTTTTTGGGGTCAAATATATTTGCTTTCTAGAAACCAAGCATGTACCCAATAATGATCTCATCAAAATTTAATTTCCCTATGATGAATAATTTAATTCAAGATATTTACTAATAAAACCAATAAAATTTCTTGATGAATTTAAGGACATAAGATATACATTATATTCCCTTTATTAATTTAATATTCATCAAATCATCAATAAAATAAGGAGATATACTAAGAGATTTATTAACTACCATATCAATCAAATCTAATATATTTATTAACTAAAGATATTCAAAACTTCAATGAAAATAAATTCATCGTGGAAGTAATCAATAATTAAATAAAATATTGATTTCTATGAAGACATCAATATCGAGAAATCAGCAAATCCAATATTGAAAGCAATAATCGCATAATTGAATTTTTAATAAATGCCCACCAATATTCCAATTATTATTAAATTGAACGCATACCTGGAAAGAGCAAATAACAAAGCGCGTGAAGCTAGTAACTTTCCTTCTATACGGTTGTAAGCGTTATGGATGCTTGATACAATGGAGATTTATCAATGAAGATACTAATTTATTAATAAATGCCCACCAATACTAAATTGTAGGATGTTATATATTTGAAAAACTCTAATTTAATTAATTAGAATGAAAGGGGGAATTTATCAATTGAGATACTAATTTATTTGATAATTTATAATATTCTATAATCTCTCATATAATATTGTTAATATTTTAATTAATATAACTGAATAAAAGTGGAAATCTGTTGTGTTTAACGTGATAAGAGTTTAAAAAAATCCCTCTGTTGTGGCGATTTAGTCGACTAAGCCACGGTCTTAGTCGACTAAATCATGGCCAAATCAAAAAATTCAATGCCCCGCGTTTTAGTCGACTAAAACTGATTTTAGTCTACTAAACAAAGTAAGACATTGAGAAATAGTTTGGAAAATAATGGCAAAATGGTAATTAGTTCTTTAAAAAAGTGGCAATTTAGGAAAAAAAGCCACATATATATGTCTATTTAACGGTTTCTTAACGATTTTTAGCTATTAAATATTGGACGAGTGTCAAATATTATATATAATAATTTTTAATTGTTAAATAGTAGGCACTATGTTTTACGGTTTTCCAAATACAATCGTTATGTATAGAATATATTTAACAGTGGTAAAATAGTAGGCACTATGTTTTACGGTTTTCCATAACAATCGTTATGTATATGTGGGTTTCACTATTTCATGTTTGTATAACATGAGAATACACTTTTTTATAACATGAGAAATATTTTTCCCATAAACAAAATTGTACATTACAAAAACCAAAAGCTAATCCAAATTACCAACCACAAAAAGTGAATCAGTTAGAGCAAAAGGAGAAAACAAAACAAAAACCAAAAGCAAGAATCAAAATTGTCATACTCAAATCTATAACATCCAAGTATGATTAAAAATCTTTGACCAAAAAAAAAAAAAAAAAAAAATGTATGATTAAAAATATTACTGTATAGCTAACTTAGACTCCAATTCATTGATAATAAATTGTCATAGTCAATTTTTCTATGACTTCTTCAATTTTTCCGGGTGAACATTGCTCAAAAAAATATCCTTAAAGTATTGCACTCAAAAAACAAAGTATGGTTAGTGAGCATACATGACTTTACTTTTAATTTAACTTAAACACACGTTTATATATATATATATATATATATATATTATATTGAAAAACGTATCAAAAGTTTTCATATCGATGTATACCATATTCTTTTTGACAATTGATGGATGCGAGAAAGAAACTCTCACTTACAATCTCTTATTATTAATATTAAAATTATTCCAAACAAATAAATTCTTTCACTAGAGGTTGTCAAAAAGATTTTCTTTTTCTTTTTAATTCAATTTAAATTAAAAAAAGATATTATTAAAAGATTTTGCATAAAATGTAAATCAATTGGGTTTTTTAACCTTTTTTTAGGGGAAAAAAGAAGACGAAAATGCAGGTTTTGAATATTTAGCACACATCCATATACTCGGAATAGGTCCAAAATGAAATAGATGT
Source organism: Acacia acuminata (assembly GCA_019022655.1). Lineage (NCBI taxonomy): Eukaryota > Viridiplantae > Streptophyta > Magnoliopsida > Fabales > Fabaceae > Acacia > Acacia acuminata. The sequence goes on from JAFJYI010000187.1 coordinate 1,432,170, forward strand.
ATATACTCTTTCGGTCTGTATACTACATGAAGAACATAAGCCAAGTGAAAGAACGAGAAGACCTAGGATGTTGAAGATCATAACATGAGTGATTTGGCAGATTTGGAAAATAGACACACACATACCTTAGTATCAATTGAGCCGGGATTGTGGGTGACTATGTCCTTCATAAACTTTATGACATAGTACCCACAGTAAGAGCTCTAATCTGGTTGCCGCGGATACTATAAGCAAACAAATGAAATGTATCAGTATAACACAAAAAACCAACTTGACAACTATAACACAAAATGGTAAGTATCAGTGAATTACCACTACCTAAATTCATTTGTAAGCGAATGCAATGAATTCTGATTCCAGTGAGATCATGGTATTATAGTATTGGTTGGATTCTGCATCTATTTCTCCCCTTATTAAGTATCAAATGATGTTATTTTGAGTAAAAAAAAAAACCATAGTTTGTTAATTTGTGCTTAATATTATATTTAATTTATTCGTGAGTTAATGTATTCTTTTATTTATCCGATGTCCTCCAAGATACAATGTCTTTTTTATTTAAATATTACTCTTTTTAGAATTACATATGAACAAATTTTAATTACATTATACTTACCAGTTCTAAATATAGGATATAATTTGTAGTAAAAATTATACTACAAACTATATCCTATATTTAGAATCGGATGTAGTATTATTTTAATATTTTTTGCCAGCTATTTTAATCAATATTATGTTAACCTCCATTCAAAAATTTTTCCCCAATAATTAAGTCTAGATCATTAACCCTTAAATCATTGTCTAGCTCAACGAATTTGATTATCACACCATTATATAAGATACAGACTCTTTTGATCTTGATCAAAGATACAGATTGTACCTTAGAAGTAGGTTATGTCTTATAAATGCTTGAGATTTTAATTTTAAATTCGTGTAAAACAATTAAAAGAACACATATGAGAAATACTCATTGCCCTCACCAATACTGAAATATAACCCCATATTACTTAGATGTGAGATCCCTAAAGTAGAAGAAAAGAAGAAGAAACATAAAAGTACTTATATTTTTTTTTATCGTAATAATAACAATAACAGCTAATTTTTATGATAAAAATTAGTATTTTACAATAAATTAAAATTAGTAGTTACAATAGGTTTATTATTCATACATCTATGCAAAAAATATTTTTAAAAAAATTATGTAGATGATGTCAATTTTTGAAAGTGTTAGGGGGAATTTTTGAAAAAACATAAGAATTTCTGAATTATATAGAATTAGTAGAAGTACTTAAAAAGTTTTCCTCGTACGATCAACATTCAATAATAGCGGCATCACTTTCAAATTAAGTTAGCTGTCTTTACTAATCTAATTGAGGATAACATGGGCTCTCCCAATGTATTATAAAAAGAACATAAATAAATATAGAAATGAGTAAAACCGACTCAATATGAACGAGTCGAACCGGCTTGAATAGGCCGATCAAACCATGTGCATACATCATAACTGATTTAGGAATTTATGTTATTCAATTCAACTATTGCTGCAGTCATAACATTTTTTTTCCAAAATATATATTTTATACTTGTCTTCAAAAAAAAAATTGATTTGAGAATAATAAACAAGAGAAAGGAATGATGTGTACTGGGTCGGGTCAAATCTAGATAAGCAAAACTCACGCAAAATCAAACTATTAGAGTCTAATATGACTCGGGGAAAATTTGAGAAGGGAAAACAACTTAAAGAAAGGAAAGGAAAGATTTTGAAAGATAAAGTAATAAAGAAAGAAAATTATTACAGACAAATAAATTTTTTCACAAGAGGTTGCCAAAAAGATTTTATTTTTATTTTTAATTCAATTAAAATTAAAAAATATTATTAAAAGATTTTGCATAAAATGTAAATCGATTGGATTTTTTTTTTTTTTTTTTGAAAAAAAGGACAAAAATGTGTGTTTTGAATCTTTAGAACAAATCCATATACTTGGAATAGGTTCAAAATGGAATAGATGTATCTACTCTTTCGGTCTAAATGCTACATGAAGAACATAAGCTAGGTGAAGGAACGTGAAGACCTAGGTTGTAGAAGATCATAACATGAGTGATTCGATAGATTTGGAAAATAGACACACACATACCTTAGTATCAATTGAGCGGGGATTGTGGGTCACTATATCCTTCATGAACTTTATGACATAGTACCCACGATAAGAGCTCTAATCTAGTTGTCGAGGATACTATAATCAAACAAATGAAATGTATCAGTTTAACACAAAAAACCAACTCTATGTCAAAGACAGAATATCACCAAGAGGGGGCGAATTAGGTAATTTAAAAATTTTTTGATTTCCTCTGGAATTCACTCATGAGAACAAAGCTCAACAGAGAGAGAGAGTAGGAGAAGGATGAACATAAGAGATTTATACTGGTTCGGTCTTAACTCTTGACCTATGTCCAGTCCTCAGACCCTTTGAGATTTTCACTCTCACTTTAATTGATTACACACTCTACACTCGAAAGTAATACTCTCAATAGAATTCACTTCTCTTTACAAGTTGTAATCAAATATTTCAATCTTAAAATCCGATAACTTTGAGATTCTTATATAGATAATGATTTAGTAATAAACTCTTTAAAAGAGCATAATGATAAACACTGAAGATTATATATCCGAAGATATTATACAAATGAATGAAACAGTAAATGCGTATTCATCATTTGAGCGTTTGTGTTTCTAGTGGTTGGAACGAATTGAATACTTCAGCTTATATATGGTAAAGACAATTAATGACCGTTGTAAGCCTTCAATGCATCGTTGAGAGTAACGAATATAGCCCTTGAGTGTTGGAGTTCTTTCTTTATTCTCGTCGTTGGATTTTGCAATGAGCGCTGTCATTCTCCTTAATGACATTCCGCAAGATTTTCCCGTTGGATGATCTAGCATTCAAATATAGAAAGAGCCCATGAATGCCTTCAAAATGTGCAGAGGATGATTGCTCAATTTGGTGCTTCATTTTCTCTAAAACGCATTTAATATAGGTGATGTAATCAATTGTTTTTTGATTAATTTGCACCTAATCATTCATTTGACCATTTGAAACTCATTAACAAACCGATTAAACATAGTTAGGAATAACAATGGATGAAGATATGAAGTATACAAATCATACTTAATGATTTAAGGTTTAAAGACACAGTGATTGTAAAACAGAGATACATTAATCGAGTTAAATTCATCCAAACTGGAGTAGGTGACTCAAGTTAAGCATTATAGGCTTGAGTCACTGGATCATCTTCTTTGAAAATAAGTTTGATGTTTAAATGAAGATATCTCTGTATGACTTAGTCTCGAGTCTAAAAAGTTTAGCTCAAGTGCATGACTTGAGTCAATCATAGTTAGCCCGAGTCAAGTTTTTCTTTCTCAAATGAACTTTGAAATAGCACTTTGAAAATGGTTTGAAATCGCGTCACCTCGAGTCATTAAGTGATGACTCGAGTCAACTAAATCATTTGAAAATATGTTTCCAAATCTATGCTCGAGTCAAATACAATGGGCTCGAGTCAAGGACTTCAGTTTTGAAAATAAGTTTAAGTCCACAAAATATGACTTGAGTCAAATAGCATAGGCTCGAGTCTCAAAACATTTTGGAAGAGTTTATGACCCGAGTTAAGCTTCGAGTTTTATAACCTGAAACTCGAGTCAATTTGACAACAAGTTACTGGTTTAAGTTTGGTCAAGATAAAATATTATTAACTTAAACCATTAACTTCATTTTGTTTGCTATTGTCAGAACACTGACAACTATAACAGAAAATGGTAAGTATCGTGAATTACCACCACCTAAATCCATTTGTAAGCAGATACAATGCCTTTGCAATGGTAAGTATTTGGGACTTGAACTTGTGTCCTCTTTTTTACAAGGTAATACCTCTTACCACCTCAGCTAATGTATTGTTGGTTAACAGCTCTAAATTCCGATTCTAGTGAGATCATGGTATTATAGTATTGGTTGGATTTTGCATCTATTTCTCCCCTTATTAAGTATCAAATGATGTTATTTTGAGTTTAAAAAAACTATAGTTTGTTGGATTTGTGCTTTAAGAATAATATTATATTTGATTATATTTAATTTATTCGTGAGTTAATGTATTTTTTCATTTATCGGATGTCCTCCAAGATACAGTGTCTTTTTTATTTAAATATTACTCTTTTTAGAATTACATATGAATATTTTTGTATATTTTAATTACATTACACTTACCGGTCCTAAATATAGGATATAATTTGTAGTGAAAATTATACTACATACTATGTCCTATATTTAGAACCAAATGTAGTATTATTTTAATATTTTTTGCCAACTATTTTAATCAATATTATGTTAACCTCCATTCAAATTTTTTTGCCCAATAATTAAGTCTAGATCATTAACCCTTAAATCATTGTCTAGCTCAACGAATTTGATTATCAGACCATTATATAAGATACAGACTATTTTGACCTTGATCAAAGATACAGATTGTACCTTAGAAGTAGGTTATGTCTTATAAATGCTTGAGATTTTAATTTTAAATTCGTGTAAATGAATTAAAAGAACACATTTGAGAAATACTCATTGCCCTCATCAATACTGAAATATAACCCAATATTACTTAGATGTGAGATCCCTAAAGTAATAAAAAAAAAAAAGAAGAAGAGGAAAATAAAATAAAACATAAAAGCACTTATATTTTTATAGTAGTAATAATAATAATAACAGCTAATTTTTTATGATAAAAATTAATATATTACAATAAATTAAAATTAGTAGTTACAATAGATTTATTATTCATACATCTATGCAAACAATATTTTTTAAAAAATTATATAGATGATGTCAATTTTTGAAAGGGTTAAGGGGGAAATTTTGAAAAAACATAAGAATTTCTGAATGAGTAGAATTTCTGATTATAAGAATTTCTGAATTAGTAGAATTTCTGATTATATAGATTTAGTAGAAGTACTTAAAAAGTTTTCCTCGTACGGTCAATATTCAATAATAAAACATAATATCGGCGGCATCACTTTCAAATTAAGTTAGCTGTCTTTACTTATCTCATTGAGGAAAACATGGTCTCAACTGATGTATTATAAAAGAAACATAAATAAATATAGAAATGAGTAAAACCGACTCAATATGAACGAGTCAAACCGGTTTGAATAGGCCGATCAAACCATGTGCATACAGCATACCTGATTTAGGCATTGAATTATTCAACTATTGCTGCAGTCATAACTTTTTTTTCCAAAAAATATATATTATACTTGTCTTTAAAAAAAAAAATTTGATGTGAGAATAATAAACGAGAGAAAGGAATGATGTGTACCGGGGGGACAAATTTGGATAAGCAAAACACACACAAAATCAAACTATTTGAGTCTAATAGTGCATCTGTCCAGAACTAAGAAAGATGGAAGGGAGAGAAGAGTAAATATGGAAGGATATTTACCTATTTTATCACTTAAAAAAAATATTATTCATTATTTTTATAAAAAAGTTTCATAGAAAATTAAGGATCAAAAAACGCCAACTAATTCTCTTATTCTCCTCATTTTATTAAAAATGACATTTTTTTGTTGTAAGAAACCAAAATGAAGACATTCAAATCAAACAAGTATTTACTAAAGAGAGAACCGCTGGACGTTTCAATTGATGTGGTGTAGAAAGAATGCTGATGGAGGCTCTATTTACAAAGCTCTGGAGAGGCTCTTCCAGTTTGCCCACCAAGCTGCATTTATTTCTCTTGATTGATTTTCTCAATCAAGAGGCTCCTCCTCCAATTAATCAAGGTGTTGCCCCTTTTCTCTATGTTTTGTTTCTTATCAGAGAGCTCTCTAGGGATTTTTCCTTTTCGTGTCCTTTTGTGGACGTGTCTCGGGTTTTGGATGGTTCCCTTTTCTTATCTACTCTATGCTTTCTTCTTCCATTAATCACATCTTTCGATTTCATTCCTTGAGAGATTTTATGTTGAAGTGCCGTTCGGGGTTTTAATTTTGAGGCTTTGGTTTGCCCTCTGTTCAATCATTCGGAGATGGAAATGGTAGTTTCTACTAAGCAGGAGCTGAAGATAGAATGGACTGGAGGAGATGAGGAGGAGTATGACGAGAAAATTCTTGTGGGAAGAGTAATCACAAAAGTTCGATTAGGGTGGGTGATGTTCGAGAAAATGAGGAAGATCAGTTAGAGGTATCAGATATTAGCGCTAGAGCTGGCAATCAAGGTCGACTCTCCAGGGCCCAAGGTAAGAAAAACATCTGTTTTTCAAAGCCCGACTTAAGAAAGCACTGTGGTCGTGGCCCGTCCAAGAGCATCGGGCTGGGGTCGGTCCGATAGGCCTAAGTTACTATTCCAAATTTTAATTATTTTTTCTCATTTTTTTCAAAGGAATATAATTAGTAAATTATAACACGAATTATTCAACAAATAAGCACAATCACTAATTCATAATTAAAAGCAAACTATGTTCACAAATAACTCACATATCATAAATATAAGAAGTATATCACTAAGCGACATTAGTATGATGACTATTATTGTCGCCATCTTTTCCACTATCATCAATTTCAATTCAAACACATTTTATTCTTCATCATTTTGAGTAGTAGTCTACGGTTCAAGAGTAAAAATATCATGAATTTCTTTTCCCGCATCATGAACACATCGATAATTTTTATCGCAACAAATAATAATAAACCAAATTATAAAATTAGAGTATAGTTATGATGTATCGTACTTAAATGGATAAATAACTCTATAACAAATAAAAAATACATATAAATTAATAAATTATGATCATATGTGAATCCATGCATCCAATTATGAGTACAAATAAGAGTTTGAACATTAGATAAAAGACTAAAACTTCTATATTTTATTAGAACATAGAGGTAAAAAAAACTTTACTTGACCCTAACTTCAACTTCGTCTTCAACTTTTTTAAGCAAAAAATAACTTCACTTCTCATCTCCAATTTTCAAGCTCTACCCTTAAAGGGCGAGGTCTAAACGGCCGTCCCGATGGACCCACCCCGTTTTGTCCGGTCCGTTTTGCCGGCTCTAATTAGCACCAACTATTTTTCTTTTGATTTCATGAAAGTGGAAGACGCTCGAAGGGTGTGGGTAGTGGTAGAGAGTCCACGGGTGGTAAGGCAACTTATGCTACTCACCTTTCCCATCGTTCTAGAGTTCTACTGTGTTTGATTTGAAGAGGGAGGATGAGAGAGAAATTTTTTACCCTATATTGATCAAATTACCTATAATTTTTTTTATTTTCTAAAAAATATACTCTAAAAAAAATGAATTGACTTATTTTAAAAAAAAAAATTTCAATATTCCTAATTTTCAAGTAGCCTTTTTGGGTTAGTGGTGGGAGAAGCGACTTATTTTCTATCTAACTTTTACAGAGGTAAGATAGAAAAAAGTCGATTATAAATGTAATTTGTGTTTGGATCGATTTGCGAGAAATGACTTGTTTTCCAAACATAAACGTATTTGGGTTAGCAATTGAAAAATCGGTTGAGCTAGAAAATGATTAAAAAGAGCATGAATCTTATTGAATATTACATATATTAGTATTAGTTCCACATATTGTGATATTGAAAAAGGAAAATAAATTATTGATTATTTAAAAATATATTTAAATTTATATTTACATATATTAATTTAGTGTAAAAATTTGTATGGAAGAATTTAAATTTTGGAGGTATAATACTATAATCACAAATTATATTTTTAGAAGAAAGAGAGAGAATAAATATACATAAATATAGAAATTGTTAAAAAGAATAAAAAAGGAAAAGAGAAAGAAAAGAATTAAAGGAAAAAAACGAAACCATTCATAGTTTTTTTTTTTTTTTTTTTTTTTTTTTTTTCCTTTTTTCATCTTCCGTGCATTATCTAACTTTCTCAACTTCCGTGTGTTACCCAATGCTTTTTTTTTTTTTTTTTTTTTTTTTTTTTTTTTCTTACACAAATTTTAGGAAAGGGGTTGCCACCCACGATTGCGCAGGTCAAAATCTCTTCTTCCTAGTGATACCAATATTGGGCACAGACGAACCATTTAATACCCTCATACATTTACATAGCTACCTGAGCTGGATGCTCTCTCCCAGCGTCTTGATCAACTCCAAGATCGAACCCCCTTCCTTTAGTAAGAGTGTCCAACCCTTTTACCAGTTAACCCAAAAACAAGATGGTGTATATTATCCAATGCTATCTAGCCCCTTGGTCTCACAGCATTTTTTTCAATGGAGATTTTTTTAGAAGCCCAGTAACAAGAAAAACTACCCAAAAGTGTGGGGATTTTTTTTTTTTATTTTATTACTGTTAAGTCACTGTTTTTTACCTGCAAAAGCTCTCTCTTCAAACAGGCTTATAATATGCCACCAGAAGGGCAGAGCCTTTCTAATTACAGATTACTTGAGTTGAAAAGTTGGTAAAGTGATTGAAGTGAGGATCCAGGGAAGTTAAAGATAAGAATAAACAGTTTCAGAAGGGTTTGTGTAGAAGTTAATGTGGAGGAGCCTTTAGTTCTGGAGTTTTACACTTCCAGGCCAAAGAAGGATCCCGAATCTACTAAACCAGTCTGGATTCAGGTGAAATGTTAAAGACTATCGAAGTGTTGTTATGTTTGTGGAGGGTTAGGGCATGAAAGCAAGGGTTGTGAGTCTGTGAGACACAAGCGGTAGGTGGTGATGAACAGAGACGGTTCGACGCCATTATGTGTGCTCTGCCAGCTGAAGACGTTTGCTGGATAGAAATTAATAAAGGAAGGGCTTCGGGTCAACATTCTGATAGTTGGGCTGGGCTTAACTGGCCCAAAGTCACTATTTCTGAGATCCAGATTTGGGAAGTATCTTCCCAAATGGGCAACCCAAGCTTCGATCCAACTAATAGAGGCCACTAGAGTAACAAGAAGGGGTGGATATAGGGGAGTTTTTTTTTTTTTTTGGCTAAAGATATGGGGGAGTTAGAGGAGGCCGTTTGTGATGGTGATACGTAAGAACTTATTTATAATCGACTTTTATAAGAGTAAGATGTAATAAAAGTTAGATTATAAATATGATTTATGTTTTAAGTGATGGTGGAAGAAATGACCTTTTTTCCCCCTAAATTCGTTCTTGTTTGAATGATTATTTGAAAATTAGGTTGAGATTAAAAATAACTGAAAAGACAGGAATCATATGAATACTATATATATATTAGTTGTATATATTGTGATAATAGAAGATAAAAATTTAAATTTGATAAAAAAGTTAAATTGCTTAATTAAATATTTTAATGAATAAAATCATATATGAATTAGAATGCATACAAATGTATATTTAATAATATATTGTATATTGGATCACCTATCTCTACCATTTTTCTCTAGAAGCTAAAAAAAGTCACATAAGAAGTTGAAAAAATGGCTTCTGTCAGAAGTCACTTTTCTTCCATAAGCTTATCACAAACAAAAGCCATGCTGAACACCTACTTTTCCCCCTGGGGTTTTTTTTTTTTTTTTTTTTCAATGACCACTAATAGAGGCAGAGTTAGGAATTGTAATTGGGGGAAAAGTTATAGAATAAAACCTAGATATTTATGAACTTACATTTCAACCCCTAAATATTTCAAATGCAAAAAGTATCACTCAAAACTATTATCATTTGTTTATCCAAAATTCCCAAATTCTAAAGATTGTTCAAAAAGCCTAAAGATATGACTTCCAACCATCATCCTTAGCGTTTTTAAGCCTCATATATTAAAATTAACTACTTAATACCTTTAAGTTCATCAATAATCAAATCTTAATTAACTCCAAACATCAATATTTAAAATTGGGATGTCACACAATCCCTTCTACTTACTGACTATGGAGGAGGTCAATGCATTGTTGGCCACTTTAAGGGCAGAGGCATAAGCTTCATTCAATGCCCATATACAAAAGGTGAGAGAAGAGATGGCTGCAATGTTTACAACAAGACATGAACCACCACCTTTCCCAAAGACACAATCCCTTGCAGTTATCCCAAGCACTAAAGGGAGTTGTTGTGTTGCTTCCCATTTGTCAAAGGGTCCTCTAGGTAATGATGATGGCCCTTATGATCTACTCCCTACGGTCCTAATTATATGAACACTTTTATAGTGTAATTTGCACTACAAAAGTGTTTCTATAATTAGGACTGGAGGTAGTATTTCTATAGGATCCTAATAGAAGAGCATCCACAACCTTAGCCCAACCGTCCACCACAAAGAGCTAAAAGATGACCAAGTGAGATTTTTTCTTTTCGCACCAACAAGTGTCTAATTGACATATATAACTTGTGACAACATTGCGCATTTAACATTATTTCATGTTGTAAACTTTCTTTAGTGATGAAAATCTAGGTAACACCTTAAATACTATATACCACACGTTTTAATTGGAAAAAAAAAAAGACTAAGGGTACCTATTTGTCCACATTATTAAATTTTATGGTACCAAACTCTTCCATTAATACTTTAGGGTAAAAATGTTTTTTGACCCAAAGTCTTAATATGAGGATAAACACAATGGCGGATCCCCCTAAAATTTAAAGGGGAAAAAAAGAGAGGCAAAGCCCACTAATTCTGTGGATGTGACAAGATAGCTTGCTCTTTAAGGATATGCTTTTAAAGGTCATGATAAAAACTTAGATTCATTTAATCGGGGTAATCTTATTGAGATAATAAAGTTTTTAGCTTCCTATAATCAAGAAGTTCTTGCAGCATTTGTTTTAGGGAAAGCTCATCAAAATGCATGATATAGTTCCTCTTGAATTCAAAAAGGAATTCTTCATATTCTCTCAAAAGGTAAAGAACACAATATGGGAAGAAATTTTCAATGCCAAGTTTTATCTTATTGTCGATGAAGCTAGTGATATATCTAAAAAAGAGTATATGGCTATTGTTTTGAGTTTAAGCATGGCTTCAATTATAGATGAGTTTAACAATAATAAAACACGTAGAGTAAGAGTTAAGTGAAGTGATCTTAATTTCGTAATATATTTCTTTCAATTTTTTTTTGTATATTGGGTCTATATTATATTTTAAATACTTTTATTTATAATATAATATTTTTTTATTTTCTCCTCAGGTCATTAAAACTCCTGGTTCGCCACTAGATAAACACCAGTCTCAATGTTCTTTTGTTAAAGGTTGACATTGCAATGATTTTGATACTCAAATGAAAAAGTAGTTCAATAAAAAGTTTTTATGATAGCCAGTCTGCAAATACATGAATACAGAGATTAAAATTTCAACTAAATTTAAAAATCAAAATCATAGTTTTCTAGTCTTATTTATGAGTTAGACAGTTTAGAGAAGAAAATTCTTGGTCCCATTTATAGGACAAAAAGAGAAATTTTATATAAATATACAATTTCACTATTCATTTATTGTAGTATTGACTCTGTTTTTATGGGGGTATAATGTATATTATATAGGGGTAAAGTTAGAAGGTTAATGAATTTTGTGGAATAGTTAATTAAATTTAAGATTTTTTTTTTTTTTTTTTTGTGTGTGAAATATCTTTGGAAGTGACCTATAAATGTGACCAATGTAAAATTAGTCTGTTCTTTTATACTCCTTTGTCTTCCTTAGAATTCAACATCTCCCCCCCCCCCCCCAAAAAAAAAAAAGCCCATTAATGCAGAACTAGTTCCTAAAAAAATTAGTTAAGTTAGTTACACATTTTTTTTTAATAAATAACTAACATAGCTAATTTATTTAATATTTACAAATTCATTATCTAACTTAAACATTAAGGGAGAAATTTATAATTTTTTTCTAACATAATTTTCTTTACAACATAAGAAAAATAAAATATTTTATTCAAAAAAATACCTTGGGAGAATTTCGAATAATTATAATATAACCCATTTAAATTCAAATCAATTGATAATACCAAATAATCTTTTTTTGGTCCTTAATATACAACCTAATTAACTAATTTGATTAGATTAAGGGAGTTAGTTAATATAACTTTTTTTCAATCTAATACATCATAATTATCTTTCTTAATTTACTATCTCCCCCTACTCAATTATTGTTAAGGAAATGTTAATGGAGTTAATTTGAGAAAAAAAAAAAATGATAAATATGGTAAATATATATGTCTTACATTTATGACTAATATCAAATCTTCAATTAAATCATACTGATGGTGCCATGTGAATTGCTAGAAACATGTGAAGTGTATGGCTAGCCCAACAACGAAAGTTTCGTAAGGGAACTGAAACAGGCTACTAGGAGACAAAAGATCTTCTATCTAAAGAGATTTGATTTGGAATTATGATATATCCATGGTCCAATATTGAATTAATTTTAGAGATTTTCGAGGATATGAGTACTAAATATTATATTGCCAAACAAAACCATTCATTCATGGATTCAAGAAGAAAGTGGGATTCTGATTTCTAATCATATGGGAATTGGAGGAATTTTGAGCCCCTTTATACAAATGGACGCACTATATGTTTGTGTGTATTAGTGGACTAACTGTTTTTGTTTCAACAAGGTCAGTATCATCAATTTTGGTTTATGTGTGTAAATTGCATCATTTTTTACATGTATATATTTCTCTGCAAGGTCGTTTTTTTATTGAGCTAGAGTTAATTACTTTTGTCTTTTTCCTTTGTTAATCAGATTATTTTGTCCACTTCACCTATTCCAAATTTCCCATAGTATAGTTGGTCACTCATATAAAAATATGTATGCAAAAATAAATTAAAAAAGGTATTGGCTTAGTTATTAATATTATGGAAGAAAACATATAGTTATTCTGTGAACCCCTTGGTCTAGGCTTCATTATTTTTTATTTTCTTGTTACAACATTAAGATTCAACTTAAATTATCATTATCATTGTTGAAAACACTATTTATACAGTCTCAACATTTTATGTCTGACAATGCTTTAAAAATGATTGTCTCTAATAAGAAGATATTTGTGACTAAAAAATAGTATACCAATTGAATTGCCTTTTTAAAAAGAAAAATAAAAAGTCACCTGAGACTAATATAGATAATCAAAACTAATTAAAAAAGAGTGTGATATGAGTAGAGGTTTAAAGGTTACATTTTTTTGGATAATTTTTTATTAAAAAAAAAAAGCATTATCATAAAATGGTATTATGGTGTGCGATTTAAATGGTGGTTGCTGTCCTTAATAAATTTTAATTAATGAGAGTAGTGATGTTGCTTTTATACATGGTCTTCGATGATGGTGTGGTTTGGAGTTTATACATTGTGGTTGAAACAAAACAAAATTAGTTGAAGTAGAGTTCTCCTTGTATTGGTCTTTGCTAATACTCTTTGTACATGTATGACGTGTATTAATTACCTATAATATTTGATGATGATCATGATGATACTATTTTTCAATGGAAATAATACTTATCCAACAATTTTAATTTTTATAAGGAACAAATACCTACTTTCCCAATATTAAGATAAGCTGATTTAGTTAGGAGCTTCGAATACAAGGGTAAAGGGGAAAAAAAATAAAATCCAATAATGTCCTTTAAAAAAAAAAGTGTTTAGGTAAATTGGATCTCAAGCCTTACCTCTAATATCACAAACTTTTGCATGAAATATATCTTATATTTTTTTCTTCTCATTTTTTGGCCACTCTAGATATTATTTTATTTTACTACGTTAAAAAAAAAATTCTCTTCCCATTTGATCACATCTCATAGCTCTATCTACATCAGTCGGATCATCTCATTGACATTTTCTTATTGTCCCTTATTAGCTTTATATCTGGACCATACATTTGATAAAATTGTCCACACCAACAACCTCATTAAGTCAAATCAATGGCTTGGATTAGATAATGAGAGATGAGGATAAAATTTGCTAATGAGAAAATCCTCTTCCATCTACATCTTGTGGACTATGTACCAAATAAAAGTATGATTTACTTGCTTACATATTTATTCTCTTAAAATTATAATTTTTAATCACATATCTAAACTTATCAGAACAAACCCATGCATATTTTTCTAAATAGTCACAATAGTTAAATAACATATCATATCAAGGAACAAATACCTACTTTCCCAATATTAAGGAACAAATAACAAGGACAAATAATTTTTTTTTAAAAATATCTCTGAGAAATCTCTCTCCTCTTTTTTTTTTTTTTTTTTTAAAAATAAAAATTTAGATAAATTGGATCTCAATGCATACTTTTGATATAAATAACTTTTGCATGAAATATATAATATATATATATCTCTCTCTCTCTGTGATTTTTTTTTTTTTTTTTTTTTTGCCGCTCTAGATATAACTTTATTTTACTACATTTTTTTTGGGGGGGGGGGGGGGGGACTCTCTTCCCATTTGATCAAATCTCTTAGCTCTATCTACATCTTGTGGACTATTGTTGCACTACCTTACCAAATAAAAGTATGATTCACTTGCTCACATATTTATTGTCTTAAAATTATAATTTTTAATCACATATATAAACTTATGATAAACTCATGCATATTTTTTCAAATAGTTACAATAGTTAGACAACATATAATATTTATCCTTGATTTTTAAGAAGAAATGTGGCATTTTATTGACATGAAATTGTGGGTATATTGATGGCAGTGGATGTTGGGCTCTAAATAGACAACAAGAGTATAGAGTTGGAATAGCTTGCGGTGATACAAGGAATTATAAGATTTAATATTATGTTTATTTAAGAAAAGTAGTAGAAAATCGTTGAAGGGGGTCTTGATATATACAAAGAAGATTGTTGCAGGACTGGTGAAGAGGGCACATTAGACAATATGGAGACATCAAAAAAGGGGCAAAGGAAGATTAAAGAGAATGCTTGATAAAATCATTGACTGGGCCCTTTTAATTTATAATTTATCAAAAAATTGTGGATGATGACGTCATGTGATCATATAGTCACCCACGCATAGTATGATTAGTATTGTTGTTGATTTTGTTATATTGATTTTCAATTCTAGCTGTGATTAGTTTTCTTAAAATAAAATCATCATTAAAATAACATTTTCTCTTTAAGGACTTTATAAATATAGAAAGTGAACATTGGGGCAATATATAAGAAGAATTGAAATTTGATTTAAAAATCTCCCTACACGTTAATTAAAATAAAAAAGAAAGATTATATTATATGTTTAATGCGACATATATATTAGTAGTCACCCTAACAACGTAAAATTTCCAGGTCTACCACTCAATTAATTTTGATATCCCTAAGGAGGAGGATATACTTGCGCCACATTTTTATGTTTTTTAATTTAAATATATCCATTTTTCGTTTTATTTATATACTTACACCACATGTTTATGTTTTTTAAATTTAAATATATCCATTTTTATTTTTTGGGTACAATATATCCATTTTTCGTTTTATTTATCATACTTATAATCCATACCTGAGTTCGAGAGCAGGCCCAATTCAAAACCTACGCTTGTTGATGTTGCCCCATATCATATGTTAAGCCCAGCTCAAAAATAATTTTCATTGGAGATAAGTCGTAGACATACACAAACACGGAGGACACACGTTGGTTTATATTCGCACACGCACGTACTGTAACATCTATGTTACCAACTAAACTAATCCGAACCGAGACTGGGTTGACCCTTTTCGGGAGGAAGCCTCTACCATCCACAAACGTTG
Source organism: Acacia acuminata (assembly GCA_019022655.1). Classification (NCBI taxonomy): domain Eukaryota; kingdom Viridiplantae; phylum Streptophyta; class Magnoliopsida; order Fabales; family Fabaceae; genus Acacia; species Acacia acuminata. The sequence continues at coordinate 1,447,850 of JAFJYI010000187.1, forward strand.
CATTCCCACGTCTCGAACTCAAGACCCATGGTTAAGCTAAAATAGCTCCTTGGTTGATGTAAGCGTTTGGTGATTCTATGTTACCACCTTTAATACACCTCCGAAAGCTCTATATTTCAGGGCGAATCGATAATTAAAGTTCATATAATGAGACTTGTATACTTATCTTTGATTACTGTTCTTTCAATAATTGTAGTTTAATATTCTAACTTTAAAAATTCATAACTAAATTTAAAAAATGTGTATGAATGTACTTTAAAATTCTTTTCAAATCTCTTGAAATCTTACATGGTATTAGTGGAATAACTGTTTTTGTTGCAACAAGGTCAGTATAATCAATTTTGGTTTATGCTTTTAAATTGCATCCTTTTTTACATGTATATGTCTCTGCAAGGTCATTTTTTAGTAAGAGTTAATCACTTTTTTATTTTTCATTTGTTAATCAGCTTATTTTGTCCACTTCACCGATTTCAAATTTCCCATAGTATAGTTGGTCGGTCACTCATATAAAAAGATGTATGGAAAAATAAATTTAAAAAGGTATTGGCTTAGTCATTAGTATTATGGAAGCAAACATATAATTATTCTGTGAACCCCTTGGCCTAGGCTTCATTATTTTTTATTTTGAATTTTCTTGTTATAACATTAAGACTCAACTTAAGTTATTATTATCATTTAGTCGAAAAAACTATTTATGACAGTCCTAAAATTTAATGTCCCACAGTGCTTTAAAAATGATTCTCTCTAATAGGAAAATATTTGTGGCTAGCTAAAAAAATAGTACCAATTGAATTGCTTTTTTAAAAGAAAAATAAAAAGTCACCTTAGACTTATTTAGATTATCAAAACTTATTAAAATAGAGTGTGATATGAGTAGAGGTTTAAAGTTTACATTTCTTTTTTGATAATTTTTTATTAAAAAAGGCAAAATCATAAAATGGTATGGTGTGTGATTTAAATGGTGCTTGCTGTCCTTATTAAATTTTAATTAATGTAAGTAAATAAGTAATGATGTTGCTTTTATACATGGTCGTCGATGATGGAGTCGTTTGGAGTTTATACATTGTCGGTGAAACACAACAAAATTATTTTTTGATACAACGCAACAAAATTAGTTGAAGTAGAGTTCTTGCTTTTGGAATTTGCTAATACTCTTTGTATATTAAGTTATTATTGTGTTTAATTATTATTGAGAAAATATCAATAGAGATATTTTTAGAAAAAAATTAAAAAAATTATAATGTTGTTCTATAAATAAGACCAATAATAAGATAAGTTGATTTAGTTAGTAGCTTTGAATACAATGGGAAATAATAATAATCATAATAAAACTTCCCAATAATAACCGTAAGAAATCTCTCTCCTCTTTTTTTTTTTTTCAAAAAAATAAAAGTTTAAGTAAATTGGATCTCAAGTCTTACCCTCTAATACCATTAACTTTGCATGAAATATATCTTATATATTTTTCTCATTTCTTTTCGCTCTAGATATTACTTTATTTTACTACATTAAAAAATTTCTCTTCCCATTTGATCCTCATAGATCTTTCTACATCTTGTGGACTATGTACCAAATAAAAGTATGATTTACTTGCTTACATATTTATTGTCTTAAAATTATAATTTTTAATCACATATCTAAACTTATTAGAACAAACCCATGCATATTTTTTAAAATAGTTACAATAGTTAAATAACAAATAATATCAAGGAACAAATACCTACTTTCCCAATATTAAGGAACAAATAGCAAGGGGAAAGAAATTGTTTTAATATCCATAAGAAATGTCTCTCTTTTTTTTTTTTTCCTTTTTTTTAAAATAAAAATTTAGATAAATAGGATCTCAATGCTTTCCTATGATACAAATAACTTTTGCATGAAATATATGATATATATTTCTCACTTTTTTCCCGCTCTAGATATAACTTTATTTTACAACATAAAAAAAAAAAACTCTCTTCCCATTTGATCAAATCTCATAGCTCTATCTACATCTTGTGGACTATTGTTGCACTACATTACCAAATAAAAGTATGATTCACTTGCTCACATATTTATTGTCTTAAAATTATAATTTTTAATCACATATATAAACTTATGATAAACTCATCCATATTTTTTCAAATAGTTACAATAGTTAGATAACATATTGGGTTAAGGAATAATCTGACCTAGATATAACTTTAATAAAAAAAAAAAAAACTATTATCTTAGCACTACATTACCAAATAAAAGTATGATTCACTTGCTCACATATTTATTGTCTTAAAATTATAATTTTTAATCACATATATAAACTTATGATAAACTCATCCATATTTTTTCAAATAGTTACAATAAATAATTTTTAAGTGAACAAAAAATGCCAATTTTTTTTTTTTAAATATGCAATTAGCACAAAAATTTTTTCCTCCAAGAGCTCCAAACACACAAAAGTTTTACTTCATTTTTTTATGCTAATTGCATATTTTTTAAAAGTTTTTTAGTATTTTTTGTCAAAAAAAGTTATTTGTGCTGGGTGTCTAAGGTAATAATTCGTTAGCCAAATTACTCCTTATTCTAATAATATTTATCCTTGTTTTAAAGAAGAAATGTGGCATTTTATTAACATGAAATTGTGGGTATATTGATGGTACTGAATGTTGGGCTCTAAATGGACAACAAAAGTATAGAATTGGGATAGCTTGTGGTGATATGAGGAGTTAAAAGATTCAATATGATGTTTATTTAAGAAAAATAGTAGAAAATTGTTTAAGGTGGTCTTGACGTAACAAAGAAGATCATTGGAGACACCAGTGGAGAGGGTACATAAATAATTTGGAGTTATCAAAAAATGGGCAAATGAAGATTGAAGAGGAAGGTTAAAAAAATTATTGACTTAGCCCTTTTAATTAATAATCTATCAAAATGTTAGGTTGTTAATAGAAGATGATGATGTATGTGATTAGTCCACCACACTAATATGATTAGTATTGTTGTTGATTTTATTATATTGATGTTCAATTCAAGCGGTGATTAGTTTTCTTAAAATAAAATCATCATTAAAAATAACATTTTCTCTTTAAGTACTTGATAACCATAGAAAATGAGCATTGGGGCAATATATGAGAAGAATTGAAAAATCTCCCTCACAAATTAAAATAAAAAAGAAAGATTACATTATATGTTTACTGCGACTTATAATTAGTAGTCACCCTCACAACGTAAAGTTTCCAGGTCTACCACTCAATTAATTTGATATCCCTGAGGAGGAGGATATACTTGCACCACATTTTTATGTGTTTTAATTTAAATATATCCATTTACCGTTTTAGTTTTTTAATTTAAATATATCCCTTTTTCGTTTTATTTATCATACTTATAATCCATACCTGAGTTCGAGATTACGCCCAATTCAAAACCTAACCTTCTTGATGAGGCCCTATATGTGGAGATTAGAAGTCGTAAACATACACAAACAGGGAGGACACGTGTATGGTTTGTATTCGCACACGCACGTACTGTAACATCCATGTTACAATAATACTCATGCGAAACCTCTACATTTCAAGGCGAATTGATAATTTAAGTTCATATACTGAAACTTTACATACTTATCTTTGATTACTGTTCATTTCATAATTTCAGTTTAATTAACTTTAAAAATTGGTAACTAAATCTAAAAAAACTCATATGAATGTAATTTTAAAATCCTTTACATGGTAAATATATAAATTTGATCCTGAACTATGCCAATCAATGCAGATTATTAAATTAGTAATCTTACTCTGTTTTTGGCTCAGGAACTGTGCCTTAATTTTAAAATTCCACGACTAATGTTATACTCATCCAATCAACCTGATTTAGGACTTTTATGACAGTTATTTATTATTCTCATTACTCTTTAATTGTGAGTCCAAGATATTACCTTTATGAATTTAATTTTATATGTGATGATGTGGCACAAATTTTGTCAATTGGTCAAGGTCAAACATGTCATTTTGGATCATTAACAAAGGGCAAAAAAGGAACTTCACAAGTGCAGAATTTATTTTCATATTTTTCTAAGAGGAGATAAAATGGGTAAGGGTCTTATTTGGTAGTTACAATTTTGTGTCTAATCCTAAAACAAATTTTCACCCTCTTAGAAATGAGTCCACATTATATGCATATAGTTTTTATGCTTCTTATGTTCTCATACCTCTATTAAAAGTATGAGCATATTTTTTTTAATTTTTAATTTTTTTAATATATATTGTATTTATTTAGATGTAAATTATATGCTACTTTTTGATTTTTTTTTTTTTTTTTTTTTTTTTTTTTTTTTTTTTTTTGCATATAGTATATCAAATTAATTAGTTTCCACGTATTCGAAAATATTTGTCTCGTAATACCGGTATTATAAAAATTAATTAATTTGAGATATCAGGAAAAAAGTATAAAAAACATGTTAGAAAATAACATATAATTTAAATCTAAATAAATATAATATATAATTTTTTTTTTTAAAAAAAAATAAGCTCATACCTCTAATAGAGGTATGACTGTATGAGCACATAAACTATATATGCATATAATGTGGACTCCTTCCAAACATGCCCTTAAGTTACTTTTTACACTAAATCAATCACCATATTCAGCCGCTAAAAGGGGAGAGAAAATTCAAGACTTGGACACACAAAGAAAGCTCTCACTTCCTCACTCACATCCCATCTCCTTCCCCCTCCACATCCAATAACCGAATTGATGATTGAAAAGAGGGGCTGGGCCGAATGGATTTTTTAGGAGAAGCAAGAAGCAAAATTTGGACTTGCATGGGAGGAGGCAAGCTGCTATACTGATGGATTGAAGACTAGACCATTTTTGGGAAAACTCATTCGATGGATTTGAGAGCTGCTTGACAGACAATAAAGGGGAAGAGGTGCAACCAAGCTGCTGGACCAAATTGAAGAATTGAAGGCAAAACCGAAAGAGAAAGGGAAGAAGACCGAATGGAATATTAGAGATTGAAGAGGTATAAGGGAGAACTATTTGGGAGAATTACTGGGAGGCATTCGGTGGATATTGAAGACTCATCCGGTGCTGCATCTAAAGACTTGTTCGGTGCTTTTCACCTTCTCCATGGCCGATTGCTCATTATTTCTTTAAGCTTCATCTTCCTCTTCAATGAAAAATAAAGTTCCGGTGATTTCCATGGGTAATGGTTTGAGCTTCTAAGCTTCAATGGAATTTCTTTAATCTCTCTCTCTCTGATTCATGATTACATCGCTTGTTTAAGTATGTGATTGTGAGCTAGATTATTTATTCTTTGTCAAGTAAATAATCTTAATGGTGCGAACCCACAAACCTACAACTAGAGTTGGGAATCAAAGTCGCCCCCAGGCCTGGAGTAAGGAAAAAAATCTATTTTTCAAAGTTCTACCCGATAGTATTAGGGCTAGGCCGGCCTTATAAGGCTTGAAAATTACTATTCCAAATTTTAATATTTTTCCTTCAATTTTTTTCAAAAAAATATAATTAGTAAATTGCAATCATTAAAGTTCTAATCTATCAAATAAATGTTATCAACATTAATATCTAACCAATATAAATCATTCAACAAATAAACACATTCATTAATTCGTAATAAAAAACAAATAAACATAAAGAATATGTTTTTTTCCTTTTTTTTTCAAAAAATATTAAACAAAGGAATTGATTTATGTATGCTCACGACAAAATGTCTTTCCCTCTCATAATTTTGTGTGTATCTCGCAAATTCCTTCGGTTTATACATGATTTTACCGACTTGGTAAAAATAATTATACTTATTTTACACAAAATATATTTATAATTCATTACTTATATAATATTGTAATACCAAAGTATGTGTTTATTTAATATGAAAACATCCATTCTTTAAAATTTATTATAACTAATTATGTGTTTTAATACAAAGTAATAATAAACATAAAAAAAGGGTTATAGTTTAAGCTAAAAAAAAAAAAAAAAAAATTAAGTAATTACAAATAAACATATTCATTAAGTGTAAGTCTAAGAAATTAAATTTTTTTTTTTAAAAAGCTACGATTAAACGGGCCGCCGGCCGAGGCCCGAGGCCTACTCGATTAAGCCCAAGGCCCTACAGGGCCGGCCCGGGCCAATTTCAAATTTCGGGCCCCGTAGGGCCAATTTATTTTTTAAGCTATTTTTCAAGCCCGAACTAGGGCTTAAATGGGTTACCGATTTCCCGGCTCTACCTACAACCAATATGATATATTCTCAGCCCAAGAAAACTAAACACATATTGCTGATTCACTTGAACCCTTGAGCTCGAAACAACAAGGATCTAAAGTTTTGGAAGACGCTAAAATGTTGACCAAGCTTTAATAAGTCTATTAGTTCTAAAAAGAACCCTACAGAGAATCCACTCTCAAAGTGTAGAAATGCAACCTTTCATTCAACAATGAAGTCTGAAATCTTATTACAAATGAAGGGATACAAGGTATTTAAAGAGAAGTATTTGAAACCCTAATTACATTAAATGCAATCTAGAGGCTCAAAAGTCTTCAAATATGATCTAATTGCATTAAATGCAACCTAGAAAATAATAACTAAAAATCTGTGATTCCTCTCAATTTTTAGTCCAATAATACAGTGAACTAGGGAAGCGAAAAGTCAAATCTGCGAACCACATAATAATTTTCATAAAAATATCATCCACAAAATATAATAAGCATTTAAAACCCAAAATGTGCTTATTTAGGCCCAAATGACTCCTCTCATTTGTACTACTTAGTCCAAACTCTTTCATTTGAAGTCTCCAAGCCTAAAATTTCACTATAAGCTCCATTTTTAGCACAAATAAAATTAAGGCCGTTTTCAGCATCTTTTTGATCCAATTGCCATTTGCTTTGCTTCGTTAAACACCTAAGGTTGTGCTCTTGTGATTGGTCCAGTTGGAATATGAAAATGATCATTTGAAGTTGAAGAGCCGTCATTTGAATTCGAAGAGAGAACTTGCTCATTCTAGATTGCATCATTCCCTCTCTCCTCAAAAAGATTCATCCAAATGATAACTTTCTGGGGAAAGAAAGATGAATAGACACAAAAATTTCTAGAGAAGACAATTAGATTAAAATAGATAGAACTCACAAATGACAATTTGGATTGACACAATTAAAAACCGAGTAGAAAGGAGAGATTTTGAAGTATGAAAATGACATACTAAACATCAGAAAACACAACTAAAAACTTGACAAATAGAAGCGATAATTTCAGACACAAACATAAATGAACCACATGAAAAGACAAAAGAACAAAGCACAAAACAAAAATAGAAACAAAGAACACAAAGATATGACATGAGTTTAAATCCGAAGCTATGATACCAAGATAGTATGAACCCACAATCAATATGAGATATACTCACCCAAAGAAAGCTAAACACAAATTGATGATCCACTTGAAGCCTTGAGCATAAAAGAACGAGGACCCGAAGTGTTGGAAGATGCTAGAAGGTTGATCAAGCCTTGATAAGTCTCTTAGTTCTAAAGTCTCATTAAAAATGAAGGGGTACAAGGAATTTAAAGAGAAGTATTCATCAAAAACCATAATTGCATCAAATGAAACCTAGAGACTCAAAAGTCTTCAAATATGATCTAATTGCATTAAATGCAATCTAGGAAATAACAAATAAAACTTAATACAATGAATTGGGGAAGCAAAAAGTCAAATCTACAAACTATATAATAATTTTTGCACAAATATAATCCAAAAAATATAATAAACATTTAAAACCCAAAATATGCTTACTTAGGCTCGAATGACTCATTTGAAGTCTCCAAGCCCACAATTTCACCAACGGCTCCATTTTTAGCACAAATGGAGTTAAGGACATTTTTAGCATCTTTGTCCAAAATTGTTGATCCAATTGCCATTTACTTTGCAAAAACATCTTGAACTAGCCCTATCAATGCTTCCTTAAATATTTTAGCTTGTGCTCTTGTGATTGGTCCAGCTGGAATTTGAAAATGATCATTTGAAGTTGAAGAGTCGTCACTTGAATTTTAAGAGATAACTCGTTGATTTTGATCGCATGACTTGGTTGAGCTAGGATTTGACTAATTAAGCTTTGTATGAATCATATTAGGAGTAGGTTGATGTTGTTTATTCCAACTCAGTTGAGTGGATTTTTAATGAATAAATTAAATGCTTTGAATTTTTGTATGGTAATTACAATTTAGAATTGGAAGTTAATTATTCTTTTCCTTGAGTCATATTTGTCGTGTTGAATGGTGGTGCTCATTTAATTGCTTTGTTAAAATGAATTAAATGAGTATTGCAAAGCATGGATTGAGTAGAAGTTTAGGTCATACTATTGAATTCTTATCTTTAGCAAGCAAGGAAGACTAAAATTTCAACTCAAGGACATCCCTCTTCATCATTATATTAGTTTATTGAATTTTCCATATTGTTGTTGTTAATTTTGATTCAAGTTACTTATTTATCTTGAAAACTAAAAAATGAAAAAATATTGAATTAGATTAGATTATTTCATTTCCCTTTAAAATGATTTCTCTCAAATTTAAAGTATTTATCACTTAACTATTTAGAAACTTGGAAATTAATGTCCACACAAGAACGACCTAAGTTGAGCTACTAAGCTACATTTTCAAACGTAGCTTTTGAGAGCTCACATGACATTAGTTTATCAATTATTGATTACCACCATTATTTATTTGTTTGTACTTCTATTAAGTGATGGTTTGTACTTACTAACTACTATGTTTTAAACTCAACTATTCCTTGTGAAGTGTTATGACTTATGAAGGTCTAATGGGATTACGAAGGGTTATGATGAGTTAAGACATTGAAGGTTCAAATGTTACAAAGGGTTATGAAAGAGTTAGATGATGGTTGTTTCTGAAGACTATTATGTTTTGTCTTTGCTGATATAAAAGGTTGGAAGTCAAATCTTTTGTAAGTTTTACATGATGGTTGTTTTGAAAGAGTCATTAATTTTGTCACAAAATTAATTATGGTTAAAACTACAACGTCACTTTTGTTTTGTGAATTCTACCACACAATACATGTTGGTGCGCATAATTACCGTTACATTTAAGCGTTATATATCCTTGTGATACCTCCGCCTCAACGTATATGACATTTATTAGCTATAATTGTTATGTATTGAGTATTACGGAAGCACAAATATGTGGTAGTGAAAAGTTGTATATGACTTTCGGTCATACAATAAATAGAAGATGAAGAGGTATATGACTTCGGCCGTACAATAAGATAGAAGATGAAAATGTATGTAGCTTCTGGCAGTATAATAGGGAATCAAATGAATATGGCTTTTGGCCATATTGTAAGATAGAAAAAGGTATATGGCTCCTGACAATATAATATGGAATTAAATTAATATGGCTTCTGACCATATTGTACGATAAAAAAAGGTATATGGCTTCTGGCCATATAATATTAAAATAGGAATGAAAGGAATATGGCTTCTGGCTATATAAAATTTTTGAGCAAATGTTAGGGCCAAAAGGGAATTTTAGAGCCTTGTGACCATGAATTAATTGATCAACAAAATGTCAAATTTTAATCTCTTAATTTGTGAATAAATTCGGCCAAGAAGAATAAAGGGAAAGTAAGACATGTTGACACATGTGAACTTGGTCCAAAGAGGTAACATTATGAAAGTGGAGCTATATACCCAAGAGGGGGGGTGAATTGGGTATTTTAAAAACTTTTGAAAGTAGCTCTGTTTTTAGACAACAAAAACGAGAGATGAACGAGTAAAGGGAAGAACACTGAACACGAGATTTATACCGGTTCGGTCTTAACAACTTGACCTACATCCGGTCCCGGACTCACTGGGATTTTCCACTATCACAAAGATTACACACTCTGTCTTGAAAGAGTAGTTCTCTCTCTAGAACTCACTCCCCCTTACAAGTTGTAATCAAGGAACTCCCAAATCACCAAGTTCCCTTGACTTGTGATTCTTTTCAATAAATGATTTGAGATAAAAACTCTCTAAGAGTGGATAATAATAAACACTGAAGCTTATAATGTCAAAAGACAGAATACAAGTGAAAACTGAAAGGTAGTTGAGAAACTTGAATGCTTGTGCATTTTCAGTTGTTGTAGTTATCGGGAAGACTTGAATGCAGTCCTATTTATACTCAGAGATCATTAAATGACCGTTGCTATCCCAACAGATCCGTTGGAGAGATTCTGCCAAGGTTAGGAAGTGGATTTTGGCTTCTTCTCTCTCTAATCTCGCTTAATCCCGGCCGGCCAAGAGTCCGTGTTGACCTTCTCGCAAATTAATCCATTGGAAACACAGTTACTTGTTGTAGAAAACATTCTTTAATGCTTTGCGCCAGGTGTGCAGATGGATTAGCCAAAGTAATGCAACTCTCGAACGGTGCATTTAATGTTCGAACCACTTTTTGCTTTTTGCTTTATCACTCCAAAATCATTCTCTAAATCACCGAGACTCACTAATAAGGTCATTAAACATAGCTAGGTATAGAGAGAATATTCTGGAAAGTATTAAGATCAAACAAGAATACTTTGTAAAAACGTAGAAATCGAATTTCAAAATCGGCGTTAGAAACTCGAGTTTGTTCATCAAAACTCGAGTTTGCAACTCGCACTTAAGTCTAAACTCGAGTTTCAAAACCTAAACTCGAGTTTTCATCTTCCGAGAGCAAAGTCGTGTTTTGAGCTTTTGGACCAAAGTTTAAGTGAATCTCAAAACTCGAGTTTCCAAAACCAAACTCGAGTTTTGATTTTGTTAATGAAAATAATATGTTGTAGTCCAAAACTCCAAAACTTGAGTTTCAAAACAAAACTTGAGTTTTCAAACATTTAGTAAAGTGAGTTGTTCTCTGTTTGAACAAAACTCGAGTTTTGAAATCAAAACTCGGGTTTTCATATTATCGTGAAAACTTTGAAAACTTGTAATGCTCTCGGGTTGACCAAAACTCGAGTTTTGAATTCAAAACTTGAGTTTTCACTTTACTCAAAGTGAAAACGGAATAAATCAAATTCGATGTTAAGGCGTGAGCGAGTTTGAAAATTTAAAAGTTTTTGTTGTCAAAACTCGAGTTTTACACGCTAAACTCAAGTTTTGACTTGAGTGAAGAACTAGGTACTCTCCGTAGGTCACAAAACTCGAGTTTTCTTCTCAAAACTCAAGTTTTTCTCGAGATCATTTAAATCGAGCAATTCTCTCGCCAAGATCAAAATTCGAGTTTTAAAAACAAAACTCGAGTTTTGTCTTGACGAGTAAGTTTTTCAACTTACTAAGACAAAACTCCTAGCTTGTCTACAATTGTCACTCATCATCAAAACACATAGAGAACTAACACATTAGACATGAACTATGGTGTAGTAAAATGTAGCATTGGAGGCTCCCAAATAAAGACAGTTTTCTGCCGAAGGAAGTATGAAAAGGGAGAATGAAATTTTTAATTGAAAAAGGAGCATGAGAGAAGTTAAGATGAGTATCCAACAAGCTTCTTATATATATATATATATATATATATATATATGCCTTAGGATCTTACAAAGTGTACACAAGATATAAGCCAAGAAGTCAAATGGATTTGACATGATTTGATAAGCATTTAATTGAATAATAAATGCAATAAAGACAAATGGATTTGATGTAACACCCCTACTGTTGCAGTTATTGTACTTGTATAAAAATTGTTGAATTAATGAGAAGCTTTATTTTCAATTATTATTATTGTTATTATTCTATTTTATTTTATTGTGATCAATCAATTGGTGAAGTAATTTAAAAGGAGTAAAAGCGAGGGCAAAATGGTTAATTCTTTGTCCTTCTAACTTTGAATTTCGTTTACCATAAGAGAGGAAAGAGAAAATTAGGTGATTTAAGTCATGGTTAGGCCCAAACTTGACACGCGAGTCCCATAGGCACTTAACGAAGCTTGGTAAACGAGACCGATAGGGACCGGTCGGGGTTCTTTTGGACCGAGTAGCACAAGTGTGGGGCCACTCCGGGAAGTTTGAAGGACGTCACATATGAGTGCCAATTCAATGGGGAAAATCTGGAAAAGATGAAGAAAAGTGCAAAGAGAAACATCATGTTGGCCGTAGGGACCCAGACGGGCGGATGGTAAAACCGAGAACTCGGACCGATAAAAGGGGGAAAAAGGAAATTAAATACAAAGGATCAGATATGTGGGCCCCCTTAGGCGCCACATACCCCCTCTAATTATTAAAAATATTTGTTTGAAGAAAAAGGAAGAAAAAAACAGTGTAAAAGTCAAACCGCGGGTTCCACATTTGGAAAAAAAGGGCAAAATGGGAATAAATGGGTAAAAATTGATTTGGGAAGGCATGTGGGCCCAAAATGGTGCCACATATGTCCCTTCGGCAGACAAAACATGTGGGGAAAAATTTGGTAATTATTAAAAAGTTCGGGCTATAATTGCAATTTTTAAAAGTCAGCCAAAAAAAAGTAATTTACCCCCAAAAGAAGAAAATATCTAGATATTTTTGGTGCAAATTACCTGTTTTGGCAGGTCCCTAGAGCTCCCTGGAATTTTCTATATTTTCTTGGGGAAAAACCCAAAAGCCGAGATAAATTCTAGACTGAAATTTACGCCAGTTAATTCTATTTCCACTGGATCAATTTTACCTTTATTAAAAAGGTAATTTCACTCTTCTTTTTCACCCTTGAGGGTGAAAATTCCAGAAGCCAATAGGGAGTTCAGTCAGCCACCATAGCTCAAGCTCCAAGACCAAGATCCCAAGCTCATCCACCGTTTCTCCGATTTAAGGTAACACCGACAACCTTATCTTCTTGAGTTCTTGATTAAATATTTTCGTGCAAAAGGTTGGAGCTTGGTGTTAGGGTTGGATTTTTGCATTTTTAAGGTCACCAATGGCTCTGGAACGTGATTTTGTGTAGGGTATTGTCATGGTTTAAGTTGCCGAAGTCGAAAACACCGAAAACACTAAGTTAGGGCTTGCTGCCAGTTTCAGGGGAATTTGGGCAGCAAAGCTTCTAACGCGTTTTTGAAGGGGTAAATAAACTTGTTTTGAGCTAAAATTTTACATGAAGAAACTAGACATCTGGGACATGAATCTACATATATAATATGATATATTTGGATAATATTTACTAGGTGAAATAAATGGTTGAAAAAGGGTCTAGAATCAGGGGTGCGAATCTGGACCAGAGGAGAGAAAATAGATACACGCCAAGAAATGTGTACTTTCAGGGTCGGAATATATTTTTCTTGAAAAATAGACTTTTCAAGGGTTATAATGGCACTAGTTTCATACAAAAATGATTTGTTTAGAATTTATTAAAAATCTTGGAATTTGGGCCAGAAACAATGAATTTCTAGAAATTCTGTGTTGAGCTCGGTTTTAGCAAGAAAAATGTAAGGGTATTTTTGTAAATACTGAAAATTTTATATTTTGATGTATTTAGGTCAGGGGTATTTTTGGAAAAATCACCGAGCATAAAAATATTAAAAGCAGTATCCACACACCAGGTAGTAACCACTTTACTCCGGCACTTTTATATGTTTGATGTATGTGTTGCTTGCCATATGTTTTGTTTTTGTATTGTCTTGCCAAATATGCATACAGAATATGTTTGTGATGTGTTCCTAGCGTTGAGGATGCCTTCCGGGGTCCGCTTAATGGAAACAGGCGGTGCCTGCCGAGGTCTGCCTGCGTGGCGACTCAACGGGACTGGGTGTGATTCCGGTAATTCCTGGGCCTGCCTTGGTAAGGCGGCTCGACGGTGCGAAGACGTGTTATTGCGTATGTTTCTGTCTGTATATTGTGGTATATTTGGCGTGTTTATCTGTGTACGCATACATACATGATTGCATACATACACATTACACATTAGGTGCATGAGTATTGATGGTTACTTTGGGGGCCATTTTCGGACCTCAGAAGCTTTTTGTGGCACAGGGGAGCGTGACTAAAGGCCTTTTGCAAAGGTAGGATGACGGTGCAGATGAAGGATGGGGGATGCGCTATCATATTATGTACTTTATATTTTGGGATGGCTGTACTTATTATTTTGGTATTTTCTGTTAGATGATTGTATCATAACTCTCCGGGGACTTTACTTATTGTTGACTTTACTTATTACCAGTACGTTAGTTGTCCAAACTGATCCTGTGCTCTGTTGCGCTTACTCTGATTAATAATTAAATGGACAAATAATAAGGGAAAGGTAAAATATAAAAGGAATCCCTCTAATTCGCCACCCGAAAGGGCAAGGCCGATGGAGGTGTAACATTTGACATGATGTGAAAAGCATTTATTGAACCATAAATGCATGTCATGTCTTGGCCAAAGAAGGAAGAAGAAGGATCAATGAAACCTCATATTTACCACATGCTAAAAGTCATGCAATTAATTCATGTTTATCCAAGCCTTCCAAGTGTCACGCCAGGGAAAAGAATTTACTAGTAAAAGGGACACCTAAGCGTATGTAATAAAAGCAAGATGAAGAGTTACTATCTTCACCCAAGAAGCTTCAAATTTCATCTAAGTAAAGTCAAGGGAGAGAAATGAAAGAGATTTATCACATTTTCCACATGTAGGATAGATAAAATAATAGAAGAAAAGGAAGGGCAATTTGGTCAAAATAACTAGGGACACAAGAGCATGATCCCCAACTCATATAAAGCCCTCCAAACACTCTTTCTTGTATGTACATTTCGGCCAAGCATAAGAGAAACACCAAGGAAGAGAGCAAGCCAAACCACAAGGAAGAAGAAAGATCCAAGAATTCAAGGTATGTTGGCAAGCTTTGGTCTTCATCTTTTCTTCCTCTAACCTTGTGTAAGTCTCAAGCCCTAAGATCTCTCTTGCATGTTGGTTTTTTCCTAAGGTGACCCATGACCCTAGGAAGATAAGGAAGGAGGAAGAGCAACAAAAACAAGAAGCAAGTCAAGTAAGTAGTGTTTTGACCTCCTTTAAGCTTATTCTTGTTGTTATTGGCCAAAGAAGTCATCTTTGCTTGATTTCTTAGAATTTTGGAAAGATGAATACCTAAGGGGAAATGTTGTCCATGTGGTTAAAAATGAGTTAAAATATGTTTATGGCTTAAGTAATGAGTTAGAAGGTGGTTTAGGATTGCTTCAAGATGTTTGTGAGGTGAAACTTGGAAAAACTCATTTTGCTTCTTTAAGTCTCATTTTCGGCCAGAACAGGGCTTAGGAAAATAACGAGATTTTGTCCATTTTGATTAGGGTAGAGCAATGGGCAGGTTGGGCAGCCCAAGGCCAAACCCATAGCTCGCCCATTGAACTTTAAATGGCTATGAGCTAGCCCATACCTATACCTCAACCCATTTAAACCCATGTAAATGGACTAGCACATAAATGGGCAAGCTAACATGGTTTTGGGTAACCCATTTACAATTGACCTGTTTATTTTTTATTTTTAAAAATATACATAAGCATTAAGCATCCATCCAAATTCATCATTATAAATTCTGAAATATGAATCTTCAAAGTTCAATAATCACAATTCACACAAAACAACATAAAAAATACCATCATAACATAAATTTATTTAGGATAAGGAGTCTAGGAATGCCTTTAGCTTATGCCAGAGTGAGGAATGTGATGGGTAATTAATAAAAAAAAAATACTAAATAGGTAGGTATGGGCAGCCTGTAGGTGTGCCTATAACCCGCCTATTTAAGTCTTAACCCGTTATGGGTCTTTTTGGGCAGACTCAAAATGACCTAATTACACTAGGTTACGGGCAGGTTATGGGTTATGGGTTTCATGCTCAGCAATAATTTTGATGTTTCCAATTTGTTTAGAATGAACAATTGTGCGGAATAAAGGCTTAGTTATGATTTTGGAAGCTTAGGGATTAAAAGATACTAACCCTAGTGACATGGTCCTATGAGGCAATAAGCTTGTAGTCCATTTTTAGATAAGTTAATGGTGTCCAATGGCTATAAATTTTTTTAACATTTAAGTAGACATAATAAGCTTTAATTGGATAGGTCATTTGTCTATTTTGGATGTATACACATTGAGATATGAATTTTTGAAAATGACCATAGATTTTGGAATGCTATTTTGGGTAGTGACAATATTTGGTTAAGTTTGGAATTGTACACGTGTAATTGACTGCAAGATGTATTTTTATTTGAAAATAGACTTGTTAAAGGTCACATAGCCTATGGAATCACCTTAATTGGACATTTGTGAAATGAGTTGTGAATTTTCAAATTTTGATGAAAATTCTGACAATTTTGAGTCAAAGTCCGAAAATAAAGGAACTAAAAGTCAACCATGATCTACCTAATATTCAAAGGATATGAAGAGCTTCTAAGTGAAAATATAGGCTCTTGAGCTTTATCTTGAACATAAGGTAGTAACTAATTCTAGTACTCTAAAATATGAAAAGTTGCATAAGTAATGACCTTGTTCATAAATGTACTATTATAGGAATTTATATTTAAATCGTTCCAATAGGCCAGTTCAATTTGAGTTGTTTGGTTGGAAGGGCCGACCATGGGGCTAGTTTTCCGGTGGCTAGGCAGGGCCTAGTATATTCAATTATCTTTAGGTTGTTAATTCACCCGATTGTATTTTTCCTAGCATTGAGATATTGGATCTAATGTTTATATTTGTATTATATCTTGCGTATGAATTGTGATACATGTTGTATGATCCCTGAATTATTTATATGTTGTGTGGATTGTTCTGTTG
Source organism: Acacia acuminata (assembly GCA_019022655.1). Lineage (NCBI taxonomy): Eukaryota > Viridiplantae > Streptophyta > Magnoliopsida > Fabales > Fabaceae > Acacia > Acacia acuminata. The sequence continues at coordinate 1,464,565 of JAFJYI010000187.1, forward strand.
TGGTTAACTACCATGGACTGTATATGCTTGGTATGTGGGATTAGTTTGTTACTCTGAGATTCATTTGAATCTCAGAACCTTCTAAAAGTTTAAGACGTGGGCAAAGTAGTTATCAAGGTTTGAGGGGCAAGGTAGTAGATATTGGTTAATGAAGGTTGCTGGAGGAATCAGTGTTTTTTGTTTATTGTTTAGATTTAAATATTTTGACAGCATGTTCAAAATTTTGGTGCTTGTAAGAAAATATATACTATATATTTTTGGATGACTGTATTACATTGTGGTAGAGTAGCAATTGTTTAATAACCAAGATTGGTATGGTAACATCAAGATACTTTACCCAAACTGTTTTATTTCTTGGTTTGCACTTTAATGGGCTGGTGTATGTCGTTGTTGTCGGAGGGGTGTGACAGTTTGTGGTATCAAAGAAAGGCAGTTCTGTGGCAACATAATATCAAACTGATACTTGATTACATAGTAACAAGAAAACGGGGAAGTAGTAATAAATACCCTTAGGAAGAGGGTTCGGGCTCTGGTAAATTGAGGTTCTAAGGGTAGATGAGATAGCACATAATATGGATTCTATTGCTAACTCTAGGCCGTTGACATTGAGTCGGGATACAATTTAAATCCCCATATCCTATTGGAACTTTGAGGTTAAGCGTGTTTAGGCGAGAGAAATTTCAAAATGGGTGACCCCTAGGAAGTTTCATAGGAATTTGAAATCCTTTGATTTAAAGCCTGAGTATCTTGAGTAATGACCTATAGTGATCCTTTGGGATGTCATGAGAATGTTAGTATGAATACGGTGAAGAGTGAGCATAAGCTTGAATCCGATCTAAGTTGAAATAATGTTTAGGTCGGAATGTGATTAAGGTTGTATTAAGGTTCTAACACCTGAGAGTATGAATCCTGTGAATGTTGATTGATGCTCGCTGTTAGCATATTTATTTGAGTATGATTAATGGTTGACCATAAGGTAGAACTAGAACCTCGTGAAAAGTATTGAGGTTGTGAGCATAATATTTGAATTTTTTGAGAAATAGACTAGGAAATAGAATCATGATCCTAGTATGTATAATGGGTATTATTGAGAAAATATGATTTCTCAGCCTAATTGATGTTGATGTTTGAAGTGTTGAATTGTGAATTCAACGATTGTTTATTAGGATTATTTAAGGATAGTGCCTGAATGATATAAGCTATGAATCGTGACGATTCTAGCATGTTTATTGGATATGGTCGACGTTTCAAAATTAGTTTGATGAACCTAAACATTGGATGGGGATCCAGAGGTGCTATCAATCGAATTGTGACATAAGAATCCAACCCAATAGTTGAGTGATTATTTAGGCGTGTGAATCGACCTGTATGAATTGAGGTACTAGGATATGATACCAATTGATTTGAATGAGCTGAGGCATTAGAATGTGGTACCAATGTGTGTGACGTATTTGGAGGTTTCTAGCTATTGATCTAGCATAGGGAAAGATCTTAATCTCATAATATTCCTTAGAAAGAATGTTTGAGAGATTGTTCCTCAATGGAACCAAGACGTAGCTAAAACCTCGATAGCCAAAAGTTATGGTCTCATGATTGGGACCGATAACTCTAGATATGCTAATGGCTAATAGATTCCTTAACAGATATAGGTTGAGTAGCTATAGGGAAAGATGAATTTGTGACTATGTCTGGAGCTGGATTAATATATAAAGTCATATATAATGACCCCAGATAAGATGACAAAATTAAAGAAAGCATACTATAGTACTATTAAACAAGAGGGACCTTATAAGATTTGGGTTTCCTGTTATAATAGTACTTATATTCAGAGACGACCAAGTAGAGAGAAAGCTGCTTATGGAGAGTTCTAATCGGAGAGGGCTACCTATGGAGGATTCTGATTAGAGAGGGCTACCTATGGGGAATTCTGATTAGAAAGGGCTACCTACGGAGGATTCTGATCGGAGAGGCTGACCAGTCAAAATAGACTGAGTAAAGTGCCGCGTGAAGTACCATAGAGTAGAGCCACCATAACATAAAAACACAGAGTGAAGCCACTGTGACAGTGAACCATAAAGTAGAGCTACTGGGGTATCAGCTCTCAAGGTTAGTATACTGTAATGAGTCCCACATCGGACGGGTATCTTAGATAAAGGAAGTTTATATGACCCAGTGTATCACCATAGGGAGCTCCAGTACTGTGCAATTATGTGGTGACCTACCTTATTGGAAGGAACTACCGAAGTCTGTGTATCATCCTGTTCCTGGAGTGTTTCAAAGGCCAAGGGGATCAAGGGTAACATATACGGCTAGGAAGAGGGTGCCACAGAGACCTGTTTATGGACCATACCTTAGGCCAAAAGTTGAACCTTATCCTGAGCTAGTAGAAATAGTGGAGAGTGGAAATTCATCTGTTGGAGAAAGCAGACCACCGTTTGCACAATTAGTCCCATAAAATGCTTTAGATGCTGAGTTCGAATCTAAGAAGGTATAGTTAAGGCACAACTTATGGCCAGATATTGATGAATGGGATTCCATTAGTTCACATTTGAGTAGGATGTTATGACAAGGGTGATGCCGAGGGACCAATATATCGAGTATTTAAATAGGGTCAAGGAGTTATACAGGCACTGGAGGACTAATCAATTGGATTTTCTTATTGATACTTGGGTGCGCACTGAAAGTGGAGTATCACCTAGAGGGGGTGAATAGGTGATCTCAAAAATCTTTTGAGAATAAGATAAAGGCAATGAAACAGAGACAGAGATAAAGAGAAATGACACAACAAGATTATACTGGTTCGGTCCAACTCCTTAATCTACGTCCAGTCCCCAGACTCTCTGGGATTTTCACTAACAAACACGGTTACAATTACACACTCTATACTCAAAGTAATTCTTTCATACTAGGATTCACTCCCCTTACAAGTTGTAGTCATACAATCACACTCAAGGTCCCACTACCTTGAGATTAAACAGATAATCACTTAATGGAATAAGTTTTTAAGCCCTCTCACAGAGTAGATAGAAACATTGAAATACAATGATATCTGAAGATATTAAATGAAACTAATGAAACAGTAGATTTCCATAAGTTTGAATTGAATGCGCAAAGTTTCGGTAGGTGGAGAATTCAATGCTTTTGGTATTTATAGATTGCCATTAATGACCGTTGGAGAAGCTTGAAGGTTATCTGTTGTGACTCTTCAAAATAGCCGTTAAACAGATGAAGTTCGATGGTCACTTTCACTATTAATGATCTAGTCGACATTCTTTTATTCCTTTTGTTTTTTCCGTTGAGAAAAGAGCATTTATTGTATCAATGGAATAGCAGGAATGTCTTTCGATTGCTCAAAGGCATGGTCGCTGAGATTGTGTCTCGATAAGGTAACTGCATTAAATGCATTCTGACACAGATTGCTTTACCATAATTTGATTGTTAATCCCTTGAATAATCATCTGAAACTCATTAGTAAACTGATTAAAAGTAGTTAGGAATAGTAATGAGAGATGATATAAAGAAATGAAATCATTATCAAGAGATTCAAAGAATTCAAACACGGTGAAGATTAGACAGAGAAGGATCGACTCGAGTTTAAATATCTCTGACTCGAGTCTATGCTTTTAAAAGATGAAATAGAAGATGATAGAAGAGGCATCAACTTGAGGTCCTTAAGGCCTACTCGAGTTTGGCTAAAAACTCGAGTCTATCTTCATCTTGAAGAAGACTATGAGATGTATTGAACTCGAGTCAATAGACCTTGGCTTGAGTTTAGGTCCAAACTCAAGGCACATGAATCAAACTCGAGCGCATCCAATTGTTACCAAAGATTTTGGAGATGACTCAGATAGACTCAAACTCGAGTCTACAAACCCTGACTCAAGTTTAAGCTTAAACTCGAGTCATAGAAGACTGGCTCAAGTAAACAATATTTTTAAATATAACGGTCAAAACTTAGACTTGAGTCTCTGGTTTTAAGCTAGAGTCAATCAACTTAGTGTTTTAAAATATTTTTAAGTTCGTAGTGTTTAAACCAAACATTGGCTCGATGTTAGTTCTCATGTTTTTGATGTTTTGATGATAACAATTATAATGCAATTAAATCTTAATTTTTGATGAAAATTTGAGATTTCAAGTTGCTTCTAGTCAAATAATAAATGTCTCGAGTTATATGCTCCAATTTCAAAATTTTTCTCTTTGCTACCTTGAGGTAAATATGTTTTGACTTCTAGTTAATAAGTGTTAAAAAGATATGCCTCTAGGTAAATTGATTATACCTCGAGTTATCTCGTTTAAATATTTTAAATTCATTTTTTTAGCTCTGGGATACCTCGAGTCTTTTATTTAATTACCTCGAGGTAATTGATTTTCTTGATAAAATGATTTTGAACTCAGCACGATGATTTGCCTCGAGTTATCCTAACTGCCCCAAGGTGACATGACTCTAGGTATTTATTTTATGCCTCCAGTCAAATCCCTTGCGCCACTTTTGAACTCTAGAACATTGCGTGCCTCAAGCCATGATGACTCAAGGCATCCAATGCATGACTCAAGACAAATTATCCTATTACCCATTATTACAATAAAATCATTTTTGCCTCTAGTCAAGTCATACTTGCCTCTAGGCATCATATTTTTACTGAAGGCAAAATCTTTTCAACATGATTTTCAACTGATTTGTTCTTACCTCGAGTCAAGTAAAATGCCTCCAGTCAATATGCCGCTAGGAATGTTCTTTTTAAGTAGAGTCATATTTTTCTGATTTTTAAATCACCATCTTCAGAAATCTAAATCAATTGATTATGATTTTATTTCTTCATATTATCACTCAATAATATTCCTAATTGCTTTTACTCAGTTTGATAATGAGTTTTAGATGATTAAATCTCGGATTAACAACAAATTGTTGAAAAGTAGTTTGTGTGTCAGAACGCATTAAATGTAGTTACATATCGAGACACAATCTCAACAACCTTTCTTCTGAACATTCGAAAGATGTTCCTCCTATTCCTATCTCACAATAAATGCTATTTCACAATGGGCAAAATAGAAGGAATGAAAGAATGTCTTGACGGTACAAATCCCCCTGGATCATTAACGGCGAAAATGTTAATCAAGCTTCATCTGTCTAACGGCTATATTTAAGAGTCACAATGACTAATCTTCAAGCTTCACCAACGGTCATTAATTGCAACAACTATAAATACCAAAAGCGTTGAATTCGCCAACTAACGAAAAGATTTTCTCAAACTGGTCAGCATGCTTCTCAAAAAGCCTCATTGTTTGTTAAAAATCCAAGACATTTTGGTAGAATTTATGGTGGACGGATGATCTTTTTTGTTTGTTAAAAATCCAAGACATTTTGGTCAGGATTGTCCCTAGTGTGCTACGGAGAGAGTAGATCCCAAAATTAGGGTATAGTATTTTCCAAGATGCACGAGGAGGCTAGCAAGTCTCTTGAGATGATTCAAGGTACTATTCTTCTTTATCGTAATACTTTACAAGCACTATATGATTCGGGTGCTAGCCATTCTTTTGTTGTGCATCATTGTATTGAACGATTAGGTCTGAATACATATAAGTTGCCCTATGATTTGATTGTGTCGACACCACTTGGTATGAAATTTGTTGCTACTGATGTATGTTTAAATTGTGTTGTGACTGTTGATGGGCATGAATCTACGGTAGACTTGATTTGTTTGCCACTTCATAGTATTGACATTATATTAGGTTTAAATTGGCTAACGACAAAAAAATGTGATGTTGAATTGCGGTGACAAGAGGATTATATATCCAACTTTGTGGAGAGATATTGATGTTAATGTAAACATGAATTTTCTCTCAGTAGCTTAGGCTAAGATATGTTTGAACAAGGGTTTCTAAGGATATATGGTATTTTTCTCAGTGCAGGAGAAACTAAAACTACACTGGAAAATATACCAGTGTAAATGAATTCCTTGAGGTATTTCCAGAAGAAATAAGTAGGTTACCTTCAGAAAGGGAAGTAGAATTTACTATTGACATTGTGCCTGGAGCTGGACCAATATTTAAAGCACCTTATTGTATGACACCCAATGAGATGGCAAAATTGAAAAAGCAAATTGAGGAACTAATAGAGAAGGGGTTTATTCGACCCAGTGTGTCACTTAGTATTGTTTGCGAAAAAGAAAGACGGAGGCCTAAGGCTGTGTATCGACTATCGAGAATTAAATAAGGTGACTACTAAGAATAAATATCCTCTTCCCAGGATTGATGATCCACTTGATTAGTTGTCTGGTTCTTGTATCTTTTCAAAAATTGATTTGTGATCAGGCTAGTATCAACTGAGAGTAAGAGTGAGGATGTTTCAAAGACCACTTTTAGAACCAGAGATGGTCAGTATGAATTTCTGGTAATGCCATTTGGTTTGACCAATGCACCTGTTGTATTTATAGACTACATGAACGGGATATTTCGTCAATATTTGGATCAATTTGCAGTAGTCTTCATTGATGATATTCTGATTTACTCGAGGAGTAGAGAAGAACATGAAAAGCATTTGTGAATGGTGTTGAACAATCTGAAAGAAAAGCAACTCTATGCCAAATTGAGTAAATGAATTTTGGCTTTTAGAAGTTAGATTTATGGACCATGTTATTTCACAAGACAGGGTTTCTGTAGATCCATGTAAAGTGAAAGTAGTATTGAGCTAGAAACAGCTAAAGATTGTAGCTGAGATACGTATTTTTCTGGGTCTTACCAATTACTATCATCGATTTATATAGAATTTTTCTTGAATTGCCTTGCCATTAACAAAGCTCACAAGAAAGAACCAATCATATGTGTGTAATGAAAGTTGTGAGGGGAGCTTCCGACAGCTGAAGGAGAGGTTGACATTTGCACTAGTGTTGATTATCCCAGATCCTAGTTTGACCTATGTGGTCTACAATGATGCTAGTAAGTAAGGATTGAGATGTGTCCTAATGCAGTAGGGCAGAGTGGTGGTGTATGCCTCTCTACAGCTAAAGCCTCATGAATTGGTAAAAAAAAAGTCTCTTTAATTCCATATAAGGACTTAGATTATCTCATATAGATCAAATAAAATTAGATAAGAGAAGGAAGGTGGAGAAATCGTTAAAATAACTAGATAGAAGTATACATTCATAAGAGTTTTCATGATGATAACTATTAAAAAGTAAAGGAGAAGATTAGAAGAGTGGAAAGCAGGAAAGAGTAATTCTCATTCACTATTCAGTGTTATATCAAATGCATAACATATGTCTTTTATTTATAGGCACAACTCTCTAATATACAATTAATGTGATTCCATAATCATAGAAAATAATGGGAGAGAATAGGAAACAATGAGAGAATAGGAAATAATGGGGAATATGGATATCGAGACATCCACAAATGCTATATTCATAACAATATGTGTGTGTGTTAGTGTGTGTATGTGTGTGGACTTACTTGTTTTTATTTTTAACTAAGTTAATATAATTAATGTTGGTTAAGGTGTGTAATTTACATCCTTTTTTACATGTATATTTATTTATTTTGAATAAGATATGCAAGGTATTTTTATTTACAAGTTAATTAGCATTGTTTTTTATACTTCACTTATTCCAAGATTCTCATAGTATAGTTGGTCATACATATAGAAAGATGAATGCAACAATAAATTAAGAGAAAGATATTTGCTTAGTTATTATGGAAGTTAAGCAAGCATATAATTAATTTGCCAACCATTTGGGCTAGGCTTCACTATCTTCTTATGAATTTTCTTGTTATAAAATTAACTTAAATTAAATTCTTATTATCATTACTTATCAAAAAAATTTATTATTATTATGTGAAAAACACTATTTATGATTGTTAGACACATTTTTGTTACCCAAGAGGAGGGTGAATTGGGTGTTTGATAAAAACTTTGGAATTTTAAAATCTTTTCGCAACTTACTGAAAGTAGTTTGTATGACAGTAATGATTTATAAAGCAACAAACAGTCATTCAAATATGTATGCTAGGAATATAAGAGATAAGGAAAGAGAATATGCAAACAGAGATTTATATTGGTTCAGCCAATCCTTGACCTACGTCCAGTCCCCAAGCTTCACTTGAGATTTTCAATCCACTATCTTCTTTCAACTTGATTACACACTCTGTACTTGAAGTAATCCTCCTATTAGGATTCACTCCCCCTTACAAGCTGTAATCTATACACCCACTTGATTACACACTCTGTACTCGAAGTAATCCTCTCACTAGGATTGACTCCCCCTTAGAAGTTGTAATCAATACAATGGGTTTCCCACTCAAGATCACCCAATCTTGAGTATCACTCAGATAACATGAAAAGATTGATTATAATGAATCTTCTCTCTCAGAATTAAATGAATAAATACTAAAGTACAATACAGATCATTTCACTCTTTATGATGAACTATACAAGCATTGAGAATAGAAAGCGTGTGAGCTAAATGTAGGATTCAGAATATCAGCATTTCGACAGTGCAAGCTCTCATCCTTGTTCTCCATTTTGAATGGTTCTCCTTTTATAGTCAATGAAGAACATTGAGCAATTCTTCTAGGTTTGAATATGACCGTTGTGAGCGTATTTGACTGTTGGAACTATTCGACCGTTGGAGAAATATTACCATTGAAGCTTTTGACATCATCATCTGCTTTTTGATAATCTGATGTTAATCCTTTGTTTGATCATCTGAAACTTGCTAATAAACATGATTAATAGTATTGAGAAGTATAGTAAGTAAAAATCAATTGATAATAATCATTTCTGAAATCTCAGACGTTGCCGCTACTCGAGCTTTTTTGTCGATCGATAAACTTGTGTGTTCGAGTCCTTCATATAATCATTTGGAACTCATTATCAAATTGATTAAACATAGTTAAGAATAATAATGATCGATGATATGAAGAATCTAAAACCAATCATAGATAGTTAGAGAATTGGAAGATTCAAACGCCCAACATTTTCAAAAACAGAGACATATTGGCTCGAGTCAAAGATATCACCGGCTCGAGTCAATCCATCGTCAAGCCATAGAGAAGTTTTCAAAATCTTTGTCGACTCGAGGCAGCCAAAACATAGACTTGAGTCTAGGCTTAGGCTTGAGTCACAAAAAAACATGGCTTGAGTTAGTTCTTCACATTTGTGCTTTATCGAGTTGCTTTGGCTTGAGTTGTCACTTACTGGCTCGAGTCAAAAAGTCTTCTCCATTCTTCAATCTCTCTGGTTGGCCATTGACTCGAGGTGAATTTTTTGGCTCGAGGTAAAAACCTCTCTCAAAATGTCTAACTCTCGGCCTTCACTCAGACTCGAGGTGGTACTTCTGGCTCGAGGCAACTTGCTCTTTTTCATTTTCTTTGATCTTTGATTTGAACTTTGTTGCTTCCAAATTCTATGAAAAACTTGTTGAGTCTAGATTCATATGGAATTGGTTTCACTTCATTTGGTTCTGTATAGTATGAGCTATGTCCAGAAAACCGAGCCTATGCTGAAATGAATCCAAAATTTCAAGTGTCAACTTTCAAAGGCCATATCTCCCTGGTCTGAGCTCTATTTTTGTTGGTTCAAATCTTGATGGAACAAATGTTGAGTCTACTTTCATATGGCACTAGTTTCAGTTCAATTGAATTTTTAGATTGTGAGATACACCCAAAATACCGAAGCTTGGTCTGATGTGTGGCGTGAATTGATGGTCCAACTTGTGAAATTCATATCTCTCTCATATGAACTCCTTTGGGCTTGAATTTTATATCAAAATGACGCATTGGGATTCTAGTTTCATATTCCATTAGTTTTACCTCAATCCGATCTCTGGTTTGGGATATATCATCAAATTACCAGATATCGCCCGATCTGAACGTGAAACAAAGTAGAACAGAGTCGCTGAAAGCACACTTGGCTCGAGTCAACTGAAACCTTGGCTCGAGTCAACTCGTTCCAGAGAGTGAAAATGGCTGAGAATCACTATTGGCTCGAGTCAACAATATGGCTGACTCGAGTTAAGATCCAAACTCGAGTCTGTGAGTTTCTTGGCTTTGAGTCAAACTATACCAGGTGCCCAAAACACTGTAGAAACCATTCTAACTCGAGTCTAGACATCTTGGCTCGAGTTAATTTATCCCAAAGCTTGATTTTGCTTATTTTAACTCCGATTTGAGCCATTCCAACTTCCATATCATCATGGAGACTTCTAATATCAATCTAAGAGCTTGAATAATCATCTTCTCATTTCATTGAGAAAGTTCTTCTTTCTTTCTTCTCTTCTCTTGATCATTCTTCATAATTCAACTCTTTCTTTCTTCTTTGGACTCATCATTCTCTGCAAATTCTTCCTACTTCAATATCTCCTCTTCTTCTTGATCATTCCCAAAATATTTTCATAACTTCTTGGTTCCTTGATATTCTCTGCAAGTCTTCTTTCTGTAACCTCTTATCTCCTTCTTGATTAATCTCTATAATTCAACTTAGCCTAATCTACATTAAATATATAATAGTTAGTCAATGTAGGAGATAAATATAGTATACAAGCTTTTTGCTCTTAATACTGGCATTTATATAAGACACCATCAAAACTAATTATATCCAACAATGATAGTACCAACATGTAATGTCTAATAGAGCCTCAAACATGATTATCTCCAATAAAAAGATATATGTGCCAATAAAAAAACTAACAATTGAATTGTTTTTTTCTTAAAACAAGTTTACCCGAAACTAATTTAGATAATAAAAAAATTAAAAACAAAGTAAAATTAATATGAGATTAACCCTTATTAAATTTTAAGTTATATGATACTCTTTCATATTAGTAATATTTTAGAAGTAAAAATGCTCCTTACCTCAAAATTAATGAGGCTAACACTACTAACAATTGTTGTCAAAAACTAGTGTAAAAATGTAAAAACTTGTGTATTTACGTTTTTTCATGGAGTGATATGTGTTAAGACACAAGTAAAAATTGTCCTTAGTAAAAACTACACTTTAAACACTTAAAAGTAGTAAAACAGTAAAAACTTACCGTTTTTGCTTAAAACAAAAACAAAAAATTATTTTTATTTCCCCAAAATCAAAAGACTATGAATGATGGTGTTTTTGTGATGGCCAATTCAAGATTGGGCAAAAAAAAAAAAGCTCAAAACTCCCATGCATATAATTTTGATGATCTTTCATCCGATGATGATTGGATAGTGGAAAATGAAGAAGATTGGGAAGATGTAAACAACTTAGGCCCCGTTTGGTTTAAAGAACTTGGAGGGAGGGAAGGGAACTTAATTAAGTTCCCATGCAAAATGACCGTTTGGTTCGCCAAGTTCCCGGAACCTGACTTCCCGGGCCCACACCGGGCCCACCACTCTTCCCTCATATGTGGGAACTTGAGATCCCACCAAAATTGGTGGGTTTTCAAGTTCCCTGGTTACTATTCACATTTTTGGACAGATTTACCCCTGAAATTCAAATTTGGCGGGAAGTTCGAACTTGGTGGGAAAGTTCGAACTTGGCGGGAAAATTCAAACTTTGCGAAAAAATTTGGGTCGAAGTTCGAACTTAACGGGGACATTTTTAAAAAAAATATATTTTGGCGAAATTTTTTTTTCTTTTTTATTTTGAATTAATTTCTTTTGAGGGTAAAATAGACATTTCTTAATTCTTTACCAACTACCACTCATTCATTTTCTTCCAACCAAACAACTCAAGCCATCTTCCCTCATCTTTTAAATCTTCCTTTCCCTCCCTTTAAGTTCCCTTCCTCCTCAAAGTTCCTTTCCCTCCCCCAAATTCTTTGAACCAAACGAGGCCTTAGATGTTGATGCCCATGATGAGAAAAGCTTGATTGAAGTTAAAGCGAGGAATTTATGAATGGTCATGATTTGGATATTTCAAGTTTTGCAAATGAACTTGTTGTAAGAGTAAGAGAAGAGGACATTGAGGATATGCAAGTTGATGTGTGTTTGATTTGAATCAATTAATGATATAATTTAGGAATTGTTAAATTTTATTCTTTTGATGTTTTGGAACTTAGTTGTAAGAGTTGCTAAACTCTTCGCGTTTTTGGACTTATGTTTTAGGGAAAATTAAAATAAAGGACTAAGAGAAAATAATATTTACTATAAAGTACAATAAAAATTGTAATTACTTAGAATGACTGAATATTATAATATAAATTTAAAATTACTAAATTGCCCCTAATCAATCCACATGTATTATCTCCTATATTCAAAATTAAAAAATAACTAAAATTAAAACAAAAACTGTCCATCATGATATGATCATATCATTTTCTTAAATATATTATTTAATTAACAATTCTTAAACTCATATTTTTCTTAATTTTTATTTTTCACTAATTTATATCATCAAGTTGCCCAATTTATATTATCAACATAGATGTCAATTAAGTTATTTTTATAAAAATAAAAAATAAACTTATTTCATATTTTTCAGGATATAATAGTTTAATTAGATTTTTTTAATTTTATTAACATTACATGAATTTTTTAACCCACATAAATTTCTTCTTAAAAAAAGTCATACAAACTTTCTTGGTTTAACATATATGATAAATTATAAAAGACCTTGACTTTTATTAAAACTATATAATTCCATTTCTAATTAAAATTTTTGTTAATTTTTAAGAATATAATTTTTGAAAGTTGAAGAATGCGTAATTTTTTTCATAGATATATATTCAAGTTGTGAAAATTTAGAAAACCATTGTTTAATTTAATGAAACTTAGAATTTTGTATTAGTTTTAAAAATAGAATGGGAAAGAGAATATAAGAGGGAATGAAGAAGATTTTTTAGGGGCATTTGAGTACTTTTAATTTTATATTTTTATATTTGGTCATTCTAAACAATTACAATTTTTATAGTCTCTCTCCATAAATATCTTTTCCTTTAGGTCCTTCATTCTAATTTTCCCTATGTTTTATATAGTTACGTGACTCATATCTTTTAAATATAAAGTTGTTCATTACATTTTGAATAGTGATTTACTTTTTTTTACATGCAAATATATATATACACACACACATTTCATGTTATTTCTACGATTTATATCTCTACCACTTGCTTCCGTTTCTTTCTAGAAACTCGATTTTAACAACATTGCTGCTAACCTCAATGTCCATTAGTCAAGGAGTAGAAACTTTGCATTTCGTGTTATTTTTACAATTTACGTCTTTACCACCTGCTTTCATTTTTACGTTGAAACTCGATTTTAATAACATTGTTGCTAACTTCAATGTCCATCAGTCAAGGAGTCATATTGCAACGGTTTTGACACTTGATGGGAGGCATTATTCCAATAAATATTTAACATATTTGACACGGATTATTGATGCGTGAATACTGCAGAAGTCTTAATTCCAATTAAATGCAATACCAACTCTAAAATCATGGCATTTACTATTGGCAAACATTAATGATAATAACAGACTTTTCCATGAAGTTAATATAATTATGGCCATAATAAATGTTGCCTAGCTATTAATGAAGAACTCTAACTAAAGAAACAAATGATCGTATGGCTTCCTGATAGATCATTCACTACTCAGTGTTGTATCAAATACATAACATATGCCTTTTGTTTATAGATACAACTCTCTAATATACAATTAATGGATTCCATAATCATGGAAAATAATGGGAGAAAGAATAAGAAACAATGGGAAAATATAGGAAATAATGGGAAATATGGATATCCATAGATATTATATTCATAACAACATGTGAGTGTTGTGGACTTACTGTTTTATTTTTAACTAAGTTGATATGATCAATTTTGGTTAATGTGTGTAATTTACATCCTTTTTGACATGTATGTGTATTCTTTTTTAATAATAATAATAATAAGATATGCAAGGTCTTTTAAACTACAAGTTATTTAGCATTTTTTTTTTTATACTTCACTTATTCCAAGATTCTCATAGTATAGTTGGTTATTCAAATAAAAAGATGAATGCAAAGATAAATTAAAAAAAATGGTATTGGCTTTGTTATTATGGAAGTTAAGTAAGCATGTAATTATTTTGTCAACCACTAGGGCTAGGCTTCACAAATTTTTTTTAAAAAAATGAATTTTCTTGTTATAAAATTAAGATTTAACTTAAATTAAATTATTATTATCATTATGTCAAAACACTATTTATGATAGTGCCAACATTTAATGCCCAATTAAATTATTATTATCATTATGTGAAAACACTATTTATGATAATGCCAACATTTAATGCCCAACAAAGCCTCGAACATTATTATCTCTAATAAAAAGATATATATGTCAATAATTTTGAAAAAAAAGTAACAATTGAATTGTTTTTTCCTTAAAAATTACCTGAGACTAATTTAGATTAAAAAAAAATTAAAATAGAGTAAAATTAATAAGATATTAACCCTTATTGAATTTTAAGTTATTCGATACTCTTCCATATTAGTAATATTTTAAAGGTAACAAAATTCCGTACCTAAAAAATAATGAGGTTAACTGCTAACCTCAATGTCCATCAGTCAAGTAGTCATATTGCAATGGTTTTGATTAGGGGCGAAAATAGGCTAGGCCTCTATAGAGGATTACGACCTAGCCCACTTTAAACCTAATCTAGCCTATTTAGTAAATAAGTTAGGCTCAAACTTAAACTTATTGTCAAACTTATTTAGGTAAACATGTCAGACCTATTTTTATAAGGCCTAACCTATAGGCCTACAACCTTTTTTTATTTAAAAAAATGTATTATTATGCATAATTATATATGTCTTAATCTAAATTAATTTTGTAAGTTATTTATAAAATTAATAATTTATTTTTAAACCTAAGTTTCATATTTCATCATTTATCAATGAGCTTAACCTTTTCATTCATCAATTGATCACATCTACTTTTTGACCGCTCGAATTGGCAATGGTATCTCATTACCTCTCCCTTGATTTATGCCATTTGATTCAACATGATAATTGCGTAAATTTGTTTTAGTGATGCCCAAATGAAAATGATCTCAATAGAAGGAGTTTATCTCATTTTTTGCAAGAAAAACAAGAGATAAAATCTAATTTTACATACCACTTGTCGTGCTTGGTTGATTTTAAAAAAATATATCTCCTTAGTCAATAGATGATTGATTTTTCTTATTCCTACTTGCTTAGACAATTGTTGCGACTAGGTGTTCTTTTCTTTCTCTTACTAACTCTTTTATTTCATATGAGAATGAATCTCTAAACTTTTAATGACATAAAGTAGACATTTAAATAGGCTTGATGAATTATATATGAACTTATATGCAAAGCTTTAAGCCTATTTAAATGCCTATATTTTAAGTAGGTATTTAAATAAACTTCAAGCCTTGTGAGGACTTTGAAGGCTCAGACTTAAGCCTAAAAAAAGCCTACATATAAGCTCAGACTTGAGCCTAAAAAAACCCTATATGTAGGCTCAGGCTCAAACCTACTTAGTTAAAGCCTAACCTAGTCTAGCCTATTTCTCCCTAGTTTTGACACTTGATGCAAGGCGTTATTCCAATAAATATTTTAACATATTCGATACCGATTGTTGATCACTACTAGAAAAAGTCATATTTGCGACGAAATTTGCGAGGGAAAACAATTCCGTCGCAAATTTTGGCAAATTTGCGAGGAACAAAATTTCCCTCGCAAAATGGCGACCTTTTGCGAGGAAAAAAATTTCCTCGCAAACATCCCCCATTTGGCGAGGAAATGTTTTCCCTCGCAAAAGGTCGTCATTTTGCGAGGGAAATTTTGTTCCCTCGCAAAAGGTCGGCATTTTGCGAGGGAAAACTTATGCCCTCGCAAAATTTGGGGAAATTGGGCGAAAAATCCCGCCAATTTCCCTCCATTTTGCGAGGGAAGCATCTTTCCCTCACAAAATGGCCAAATCTTGCGAGGGAAAATTCTTTCCCTCGCAAAAGTTGACGATTTGTGAGGGAAATCATTTTCCCTCGCAAAAGTTGAAGGTTTGCGAGGGAAAATTGTTCCGCCGCAAAATTCTGAATTTGCGAGGGAAAGAGGCATTTTTGCGACGGAAAATTGGTTAGCGAGGATGATTTTTGCGACGGAACTTTTTCCGTCGCAAATTTCGCCGCAAATCTATTTTGCGACGGAAAATGCCTCTTTTGCGAGGGAAAAATTCCACCGCAAAAACCTGTTTTTTTTTGTAGTGGATGCATGATTACCGCAGAGGTCATAATTCCAATTAAATGCAATACCAACTCTAAAATCATCATGGCATTAACTATGGTCAAACATTAATGATAATAACAGATATTCCATGAAGTTAATATCATTATGGCCAGACTAAATGTTGCCTATTAAATAAAGTCACACTTGGTCCTATAATAAGGGAGATTTATGGTGTAAAGAACTCTTAACTAAAGAAACATAGGAATCATATGGCTCCATATATGACGAAATCTCTACTTTTTCTCTTTGCCATATTTGTTTCAATGTTGAAAGCAGGCTCTCTCCCACCTACTCAGCCCAACATGATAAAAGTGTGGTTCATCAATGAGTTAAACCAGAAGGGGAACTTGAATGTTCATTGCAAAGATAAATATAATGATCATGGAGAGGCCACCCTCACCTATAGAGCTTCTGTTTCGTTCCAAGTCTTGGAAGATCCATCCAGTAAAAGCTTGTGTAGCTTATGGTGGCGACCCCCATCGCCTTCCCCGCGTCATTATAAATTCGATCCATATATACATGATCGAGACAATTGCAGCGTATGTGTTTGGAGAATACATGAAAATGGTCCTTGCACATTTAATGGAAAATGCTATCCTTGGAATCCTCCTCTTAGTGTTGTTGTAAAAGATAATATTAACAATACTCAACCTCATATTTAACTATTACTAAAATAATATATTGTTTAATGTAATAACCTGTATTGTGATATGCTATATGAAAGTGATATCTTATCTATGTTATTTATTTGCATGGTCTTCTATTAAGTGATGAGTTTTACTTAATAACTGTTATGTATTTCTATTGTACTCAAGGAATGAGGATATCCTAACCACATTGCCCCCTCCACCCAAGCTAGCACCTCCACCCACTCCGCCAATCCATCTATTGCTCTAAATGACTAGATGACACGAGAAAAGAGCATCGGGGAAGGATCTTGTTGTCGTGAAGGAGGCCTAGAAAACAAATTAAAAGAGAAGGAAGGAAATTTATTGTGATGTGGAATAAGAGATGATAAATTTTAAAATCTAACAAGTTCATAACACACCCAATCGAGGTAGCTAATGAACTTGTCAGATTTCACAATTTGACCTTTTTTGTTCCATCTACAATAAGTTTCCTCCCCTCTCTTTTAATTTTCTTTATGGACCTCCTTCATGACAACAAGACCCTTCCTCAATACTCTTTTTTCTTGTATGAGGGCAATAATTCTTTCTACCACACTCTTATGCTTTTTTCCCCTTTTTGCTGTGAATAAGAATTCAAAACAACTCAAGGTTCTGGGCATTGCAGATTTAAAAATTGATTCATAAACATTTTTACTGAAGGAGTATCAAAATGACTACAGAAGTTTAAACAACATTTTCTTGAACTACCAGATGCCAAAAAAATAACAAAATTAATATGAGCTAAGTCACTGAAATTCTCATGCCTAGACATGAATGCAATGCAAAATACATTTATAAATCATTCAAAACTCTTTTATAAATTCAGTTCAACTAAGACTTCCTTTATTCTTTACCCTTGAACTTTAATTTCCCCTCTTCTGTTCCAAATCTTGATTTTAAGTTGATTCCACATGCTATTCCGTCATAAATTTTGCATGTAGCATTGAGCCAATCATAACATATGATTCAAGAAAATCCAACTGTAACATACTCACTTCATTAAACCAAAAACAGGGAGAACATGGAAAAGTATGTGGACTTTACTTCCCTTAAAAAATTTCCCAAGGGTTCAAACTTTCAAATCAACAAATCATGATTATAAATATGTTTTGGATAGAATTTCCAAACGGTTCAAACTTTTAAAGATTTCAAAATTAACATCATTGTAATTACCAACAACATCCATAATGTCACCAAGACCTTACTATTTATTAGTTCACGAGCTTGTCTCTTTCAATTTCATTATTGTTATCATTTAAATAACATACAAACATGAGTATAAAGTTGAAAGTATAAAGAATTCAAGGAAACAACTTTGCACATGTTATTAACCAAAGCAAAAAAAGGCAAATAAATAAATAAATATAAACTCACCAAAGCTTTTGGAGTAGTCCGAATCAGACAAAATTATTGCCAGTTCTTTTCATCACTATATGTATACTTGCTACAAGGATTAAGATGAGGCTCACCATCTTTAACCTTGATATGCACATATTTGTTAGATAGGTCTGTCTTAAACTTCCTCCAGCATTCAGCACAATACGACAATGTGAACATCATATGTGAGCCAAATAGTGCCCTAAATATGATCTTTTACCTCTTGACCGACATTTTTCCACTCATCTATCAAGATGTCAGGTTTATTGCATGCTAGGAGGGCGACATAACTCCTATGTCGGCTTGCATTAGGGCAAATAGGTTTCCAATATTTATTAAACTGAATCGCAATCTTTTGCCCGACACTCTAACTTAGGGCAAAATCTCTCAATCATGTGCCTCTTCTACCAGCCCGTAAAGACAAGTGGTTTGGATCACTTTGGGATGTGCCAAGCTCACTTTGATTCACAATAGTAGCTAGCATGCCTTGAAAAGGACTAAATTCACTTTAACCCTTCATTTTTGCTACAAGAAGAGAGGTTGAGAGAGGTGGTGGGAGAAGCGAATGCCTAAGGGAAAGTGAGTGTGATAGAGGATGGTGGTGGTGGGCGAGGAAGAGAGGTTTCACGATAGGAAGAGAGGTTCAGAGAGAGTACTTTCAATTTTCAGCGCAAAGAAAAAAGGATGCAGTTAGTGAGTTGTAATTTGAAAATAATCTTTTAAACCTTTTATTCTCAATAACTAGTCTTAAAAGTTCAGTCCAGTTGTTAATAACAACCTGTCTTAAAAATAATAAATTTTTATTTTTATAATTTCCTTGTATTTTAGACTGGTTATTATTAACAACGGATCTAAAATTTTTTGTCTTTTAGACCGGTAAAACATAACAACTGGTCTTAAAAGTAATCAATTTTTTTTTTATTTTTAACTTTTTAAACCAGTTGTTTTGGTAACTGGTCTAAATAATATATTTTAGACATCATATTAAAGGAACCGATCTAAAAAGTTCTTTATATTTATGAAACTTCCACTGTCATACTTTTTAGACCTAATCCTCACTATTCGATTTAAATATGGCTATTTAAAAGCCCTATTTTTAGTAGTGTAATAAACCCATGCATATATATTTTTTAAATAGTTACAATAGTTGGATAACATATATTGTAATATATTATCCTTGGTTTTTTCAGAAGAAATGTGGCATTTTATTACCATGAAATTGTGGGTATATTGATGGTATTGAATGTTGGGCTCTAAATGAACAACAAGAGTATAAAGTTGGGATAGCTTTCTGAGATATGAGGAATTATAAGATTCAATATGATGTTTATTTAACAAAAATAGTAGAAAATTGTTTAAGGTGGTCTGGACATATACAAAGAACATTATTAGAGGCACTGGTGAAGATGATACATTAGATAATATGGAGTCATCAAAAAATGGGCAAAGGAAGATTGAAGAGATTGCTTAGTTAATAATCTACGAAAATGTTTGGTTGCTAAGAGAGGGTGATGACGTCATGTGATCATGTAGTCGACCAAACACACATACTATGATTAGGATTTTTGTTGATTTTGTTACATTGGTTTTCAATTCTAGCAGTGATTAGTTTTCTTAAAATAAAATCATCATTAAAATAATATTTTCTCTTTAAGGACTTTATAACTATAGAAATTGAAGGGGCAATATATGAGAAGAATTGAAATTTGATTTGAAAAATCTCCCTACACACTAATTAAAATAAAAAATCAAGATTATATGTTTAATGCGACATATATATTAGTAGTCATCCTCACAACGTAAAATTTTCAGGTCTACCCAATTAATTTTGATATCCCTGAGGAGGAGGATATACTTGCACCATATTTTTATTTTTTTAAATTTAAATATATCCATTTTTGTTTTATTTATATACTTGCACCACATTTGTATGTTTTTTTAATTTAAATAAATCCATTTTCCTTTTTTGGTACGATCTATCCATTTTTCGTTTTATTTATCATACTTGTACTCCATACCTGAGTTCGAGATTAGGCCTAATTCAAAACCGACCCCCTGTTGATGTGGCCCCATATCATATTTTAAGTCCAGCCCAAAAATGATTTTCATTGGAGATAAGAAGTCGTAAACACACACACAAACCGGGAGGGCACATGTATGGTTTATGGCCAATGAGGATTGGTACAGTTGGTTAAGGTGTCGGTCTTCACCCCAAAAGAAAGGAGGTTCGATACCCACTGGTCGATGTAAGTACCTTTGTAAGCGTTTCTTTGGCCTATAAATGTCCCGAGTACGATAGCATCGGTGTCTACCCCACCTAAACTTTCTTGTATTAAAAAAAAAAAAATGTATGGTTTATGTTCGCACACGCACGTACTGTTGAATTCATAATTAAAGACCTTATATTGATTCTTGTATACTTATTTTGGTTACCATTCATTTCAAAATTTCGGTTTAATAGTTTGACTTTAAAAATTCATAATTAAAATGAACGTACTTTAAAATTTCTTTTCATATTTATAAACTATACCAATCAATGCAGATTATTAAATTACTAATCTTGCTCTGTTTTTAGCACAGGACTGTGCCTTAATTTTAAGAATATAAACTAAATCTAAAAAGCTCGTATCATCGTACTGTAAAATTTCTTTGAAATCTCTTGAAGTCCTTTATATGGTAATCAATGCAGATTATTAAATTACTAATCTTGTTCTGTTTTTGGCACAGGAACTGTGCCTTAATTTTAAAAATCGACAACTAATGTTATACTCAACCAATCAACCTGATTTAGGACTTTTATGAAAGCTATCTTTCTAGAAAGCACATGCCAATTCTCATGTGCATTGGATATTGGTTAGTATATCTTATATGATGAAATAGTAACCACGCTAATAAATTAGCCTTATCTGAACAATCATGAAAGAGCATCATAAAACTACAGTTTTAACATCATCTTAAGGCACACAACAATTTAGAACTCATCGCTACATGTCAAATATACATGCCAAGGCCACATATTTAATTTACGCAACTCATGAGAATCATAATGCATTTCACAACTTATCACATAATAATGCCATAACAATTAATCACTTATATGAAAATTTGAAAATTGGTCCGCTTTAAAATATAAACTTCATTTCAATTTTGTCTCAACATTTATTACTTGTTTTCCCATATTTTAAACTTGAAAATTGCTCCGCTTTAAAAAATTTTTTTTTTATCGGACATATTTTAAACTTGTTGGTTGTATACATTTATTGCATATTTTTTCACTAGTGAGTGTGTGTGAATTGCATTAATTAAGAATCTGGATGATATTTATATTTATAAGGGAAGAATAGTTGAAAAAATATAAATTACTTACATATTTATTGATTTTAACTACTTTTAACTACTTTCTTAATAAACAAAAATGGTTATTTGAAGCTATATATAAAGATAGAAGGAGTATTATTATAAAACACATAGGCCTATAACGTCTAAATCATAATCACATATATTAAATTGTGTCAATGCATGATTTCACATAATTTACATAAATATAATGAAAATGTCAATTCATGCAAGCAATCAAGTGCATAAAAAGTATTATAAAGTTTATTACTTTTAAGCTTTAATTTCTCTTACTTTTTTCGCTTTTCATACTTTGAACTTCATTATCCAAACCCCAAATTCCACTTCCACAATGTTCAATGGCCCTAAATAAACATTACACTCATTGGAACCACTAATATATCAAGACTACTCTTTCTTACTTGCCCTTTAAACTTGAATTCCACATGCTATTCCCCCATAATTTTTAATTTAGATTCCATTTGAAAGCTCAATTTAATCAAATTCAACTTTCTTCCTCTTGAATTAGCCAAAACTGAAACATAGGGCATTCAGGGACAAATTTTCCATTTTGATTCCTAATACTTCCAACTCTCTTTAATTTCTCACTTGCATCCTACACTAACTCTCATTTTAAGCTAATTAGAGGGCATTGGAACTAGCAAAATACCTCTCCCTTTCAATGTCCTCTTTTTGACGAAATGTATATCAAGGAAGGACAATTTCTTCTTCTATGGCTACAATTTCTTCTTCTAATTTCTCACCCTCAAATTCACGCCACCCAGGCACTTTTAGAAGGCTTTAAATTGTCCTTCGCAAGGCTGGATCAATCTACTTGATTTGATTTTATAATAAATATTTGTTTATGTGGTCAAATTGTCACCAAGTAAAATCAGAAAATGTCTCCCTACAATTGCTTCTACAATATGCCATTCCGTGATCATAAAAGTGATGTTGATACCCCTTTAAATCGGCCTCAAATGGGCATTAATTGTTCCCATAATTTCGAAAATGACTTATTCTTGCATGAAATTCCTTTTAAAGTCTTCTTTAAACTACCCTCCCCATTTTATGGGCATAAAACCGATTACAAATTCTTATTAATCTTAAAATAGTTTTCCTTATTTTCACTCAATTATTTGAGTCCTCCTCGTATTTTTTGTAATTAAATTTGGCTAATTATACTTTAATTAACCAAAATTATAATAATGATTTAGAATTCATTTTTGAGGTAACTTTCTCATCTATACTTCAATTAAACCTCAAATATAGTCCATGAAATTATTCTATACCTTCTTCTTTCTCTGAGGAAATTCTGTGGTATAATTTTTAAAATTAGGGTATGTACCCATAAATTTTAGAAATTATGTTTTTTTCCCCAAATTTGAATACAACATTATCTTGCTGAGTCTACTATTTTATTGGCAAAATTATAATAAAGTACCTAAAAAAAATAATATTTATTAAGAAGGACCACAAAAATGGTAATTATTTTGAAGGACAAAAAATTTAAAACATTGAAATAGAAAGACTAAATTGCCCTTAACCAAATTTTTTATATTCTCTCTACTTAAATCAGAATTTAGAGTGATTGATGGTAATGACAAATAGATACCAAATCGAAATATGAAAGTGAGCGTCTCTAGTGCACTAAAAACGCCTCCCAATTAGCGTCTCTACAGAACTTCCAAGCTAGCGTCTCTAGGTAGCAACTTCCAGATACAATTAATCATCAAACTAAGTTATGCTTACATATGTGCTGCAAAAGGCGGAAAATCTTTGATTAAAAACCAAAAAGGAGCATAAAATTAAAACAACCTAGAGATTCAGATTAAACACAGAGAGTGAAGTAATTGAAAATAAATCCTTTCTGTTACTAACAGCACCAAAAATCAGTTTCAATTTCATGACGTAGTTTGGTACGACTTTAAACTATTGTCAATTTCAGTGGATCTCTATCTTCAAATCTTTACTTAGTTTCAAAAATCTTAAATAAAGGGCTTAGAGAATTCATCACCTATCTAAAACTAATTATGTTATAAAACCAGTTTACCATTGAATATCAATGCACAACAGGTCATAGGCGACAGAGGTTTTGTAGACGCTAACTTGGAGGTTCTGTAGAGACACTAACTGGGGGCAATTTTAGGTGTAATAGAAACGCTAACTTAGCTGATTCTCGATTTAATTTCTATTTATTATTATCCATCAATTACTCTCGAGTTATGATTTAATTAGTGAGAATATAAGAAATCTGGCTACTGGGTAATTTAGTCTTTCTATTTTAATGTTTTAATTTTTTGTCATTCAAAATAATTACCATTTTTATGGTCCTTCTTAAAAAATATTATTTTTCTTATATCCTTTAATATAATTTTCCCATTTTATTTGTCCCTTGTCTAATCTTTAATTTCACATTTAACCTTTATCCAAAAGGTTTGAATGTTAACATCGTCTATCCCTTCAAGGATCAATTTTAGGATTTTTGCTCAATTGCGATTAACAGCCTACTTATTTTAGGCTAATTTTAGAACTTTTAGACCTAAAATTTAGGAGATGACACATGTGGGTATCCCTTTTATAATAACTCAAGTTTTGATTTTGACTTTGAAAATATTTTTCTTCGATCGAAAATAAATCAATATTAGCGTTTTTGTTTCAGTTTTTTAAAATATTCACTATTCTTAAAGAAAAGTATTTTTAATCAATTTAAGAATGTTTGTTTAAGTTTTCAAAAATACTCATAATCTTAATTTTTTTAATAATGTTCAGAAGTAATAGTTCATTTATAATTAGAAAAAAAAATTACAAAATAACTTCAAATTTTTCTTAAAAAATTTCTAAATAATAAATCGCTTTCTTTTGATAGTCTGTACTCTGTAAACCAATACTTTTGATATCTTACAAATAATGCAATCTAATTTCATTTTCACCAATATCATATTTAGTTAAAATATAGGATTAAGGGGTCAAAATATCCATGTACATTTGTCAAATATAGATCTGGTACCATATGCATTTTTTATATGCAAAATTGCCTATAAACTTCTCAAAATAAAATAAAAATATCATTTCCATTAGCGGGGTTATACTTTGTTACTTTTTTAAGAACGAAGGTGTGTAGGAAACAACTTTCAAACATGAGTGTTTAAAAAACAGATCGTCCACTTCTGATCCTTCTACCTCCTTAATTTCACCCTTTATTCCCAGATCCTTGTCCCCTTCTATGAAAAGAACTCTTGCCAGTAAAATAGAAAACCTCATTGAGGTTACTCATCATCTTGATCGCCCATCGGAAATCTTCGACTTACACCTTCTCATTTCGTACACTTTTTACCACAGAATAATTCTTTCACCAGTTCAATCAGATCTCGATTAGAACCAAGACCGAGGTTAAAGAAGTTGTTCGGTCTACCGACTTGAACAAGGTACTCTCCCAAAGAACAACTCGGGAACAATATTTCACTATTGAGATCTCTCCCGATCTCATTGATAAATGGAAATCTGAAGGATACACCCATCTTCATTTTGTTGCTATTCATCTAGTTCTCACTCTCCATGGTAGAAAAGGACTTCCTGTTACTGCTAAAGTGGCCCTTTTAGACTCCACCTATAAGAAATATTCTCATGCTCTTATTGGTGCACTTCTTACCACTCTTAGCAACGGTAGTGTTGTTTTGACTATCCAGCCAGATTACAATGTCAGTATTTTTGACAGGACTCTCCCAGGAGATTGAGAGTTCAAATCCAGATCACAGGAGCTGATCAAGACTCCCAAGCCATCATGGCTACCCTTCACCACCAGATTGTCTATCGTCTTCAGAATCATGCTTATGATCTTCAGCTTCCTAACTCCACCACTGATGCTCTTGTTGTGATTTCTAACAAAGCAGATGATACTTCTATCATCCAGATTCCCCGGCAGATTCCAAAGGATGAACTTGCCAAGATAATGCCAATGCAATGGATTAGCAATTATGAAAAGCTTTTTCATGAAAGGCAGCCAGATGTCCACACCACTACTCCACCAGCTATTGAAGACCTTGGAGGTGGTGTTTCAAAGACTACTTTCTCCAGACCCAGTACTTCTGGATCGTCAAATCCACATCCTCGTGGCAGAATTTTGTCTCTCACACCTACCTATACACCTTCCAGGAAAGACCCTCCAATAGCTTGGGTTACTCAAGACGCCAAGCCTTGCTATGTTTCTCATATTAACGGTCACTTCCTATGGGATGTTCCAGGATCAGGCATGTGTGATCCAAACTGTGAATGTGACACCCCTGAATGGTGGGAAGATTCAGATGATGAACAAGGATTATATCCTTGTAAGTATGCTTACAAGCAAGCACTAAAGAATAAGCCAACTCCTAGATCTCCTTGTAGATCTCACAGAACTAAGAGATTTGATGACAATGATGATTATGGCTCTGCACAGCCAGTTACTTCACGACGCTCTACACGTCATTGGCAGCCTCCTCCTCCTCCAGCAAAATCCTCAAAAGACATGTCTCTTGTTGAATTGATGCTAGAAACAGGTCATCATGACCTTGTTAAGAAATATTTTCCTAATGCTGTTACCAGCAGTCCACCAGAACCCTTTGTTGCTACTCCAGCTCCAGCTACTCCTCAACCTATTCCCTGTATTGCCATGCTCAACCCTTATGAACAGGAATTTCCTCCTCTTGAAAGGAGAGTTGATCAGGCTAATAGGATTCCATCCAAGCCTTATGCTATTCCTAATACAAGCTTGATGCTCGAGAAATTTTCAATCCACACAAGTGAAGAAGTTTTGAATTGCGCACTCGAGAATCTTCGTTTGTCAAAATAATACCTTGAAAAAGATTGATTCCAAGCTTGACTCTCTCGACAACTAAAAAACGAAGGATTAGCCTATCGATCGATCAAATATCCGAAGAGGTTAAGAATCTATATCTTCACCGAAGCGCAGCCATCAAGTGGATGCGTAACTCAAAGCATTTATCGAAAGAGGGTACATGGGTTCCTGTTCAAGCGAGAAAGAAATCGAGCTTCAAGCCATTCAGCAAGATTTAAAAAGGATTGAACTAAATATAGCCAAAAAACAGTCTCAGGCTATATATGAGCCCTATCCTTCATTTTCATCCATAACAGCCCCTTTGCTTTCATCATCACCTACAGAAGAGGCAGATTATAGCAAATAGTTCAAATTCAATTATCCATTGTTTGCTCAGCTGTCACCTCCAAAATTACCTTCACAAACCAGACCTCAGCCTAAGACCCAGTTTACCTATCCTAGGCCAAGATCACCTCACTTTACGCCCTTCCAAACCCATGACCCAGGATCCTATTCAAGTATTCGAATTAATGAACCATGTTCCAGTGTACCTCCATCTTAAGAGAAAAATAAACAAGCACCAGACCCTTCCCGGTCTACCCAACTACCTACATATTCATACATTACCTCAACCACATCCTCCTTACAAACCTCCATTAATACTATGCCAGTCATTAATCCATCTCATACTTCCTCCATAGGAATTCTCCAAAGTCCAAATCTATTTACCCCCTTACAGGACTCATCTAGTTCGGAAGGATCAGAGTCAGAAAGTTTGTCCCAGACTTATTCTGATGCCAGCTCTGAAGCTGAAATGGATGATATCTCAAGAATTGCTATGGTCAGACTAGGTGAAGAAGAAGAAGAATTTGATGAATCATTTGTTGAACACCCAGAAGACCAGACTCGCAGACAAGACCATGATTATAAGCCTGCCAATGGTCCATGGTTTACTTTTGATAACATTCCTTATGAAAAATGGAGGTTCCGCCTTCAAGAGTTCAGTGCCTGGATAGATTTACAGATCACTGCGATCCAAATTCCTCTTAAACAAGCTTTCTAGGAGTTTGTCTCCAGATTCACTGGTACTCTTAGAGAATGGTTCCAAGACCTTTCTCCATACCAGAAACTCCAAGCAGTTCAGGTTGAAGATCCTGGTATTCTCCTTGCTTTGTCATCCATAAAGAGTTTATTGGTGACCACAATATTATCCAAGAGAGAAAAGCAAGAATTCTTTGAAATGAAGTGTTGTTCCTTAAAAAGAAAAGATCTTCAGACTCATTATCAGAGAATGATACGAAGTACCACATATTAAATGGTGGTAATGATGTGAATCTACGCCATACTTTTGTTGCTTCCCTTCCGATGAGCTTCGCGTAGCTCAATAGGAGCATCAATGCTCTACAAAGAGACATGACCGATATCTCTATAGGAGAACTGTACCAGCTTGCTCTCAATGCCCTTGACAAACTCTGTGAACAATATAAGTTTTTCAAAGATATGCAGAAGAAGGCCCATAAATTCAAGCCTGCATGTAAAAAGCCTTATTTGAAGATTAAATGCAAAGATCGAAGGATTGTTATTGTCCTTCAAAAAAGAAGTCTCATTATCGCTCATATCCTCAACCTTTCCGAAGCCTTACAAGAAGTCAAGGCAATCAAGGTTCAGAAAGAAACCTAGATTTTTTAGATCTAGAAGACCTTCCTCCAAAGGCTCCAGGTGTTTCATTTGCAGAAAACCAGGACATTTTGCAAATTGTCCTAGAAAAACAAAAGGTGATGTCAAGATGATGCAGAGGCTTCAAAAGATTCTGATGATTTCAGATAATGCAGCAAATATTGAAGATTATATTGAAGAACAAGATGAACAAAATGATGAAACACAATATGTTATTCCTTCTTATGAGGAATCAATAGACTCATCCTTTTCTGAATCAAAAGATGAATCAGAAGAAGATTACTCTCCAGGAACTCTCAATCTTGTCCAGCAAGTTTCTCCCCAAACTCCATCCATAAGATGTCTTGGATCTTTAAATTTCAATCCTGAAGTTAATTTGAAGACTCCATTGCCAAATATTCAAGTCCAAGTCCTACCGTAAAAATATTCAAAGCCCATTACGCAATAGCCTTTTTTGACACGGGTTCATCTCACACGGTGATGAAACCGCACATCCTTCCTCCCGAAGAATGGGTGCCTCATAATCAAGACTTCTTCTTTGTAGATGGAAAGATGTTCAAGATTGATTTGATTATCGAAGAAAGATCATCATTAAGTTCTTCCCGGGATGTACCTTAAAAATTAAGGTACTAGGAAGTGAACTTCCAGGAAATGACATCCTTCTTAGTTTTGATGCTTTTTATCATACCAAGAACTTAACTATACTTCCCAAAGGAATCAGGTGGAAGTCTAATTTCAGTCCTTGGACGCAAATTCCCTCTCTCTACGAATTGCAGGATGCTCCGCTTATAGTATTCAGATATAAAGGACCAGTTGTTACGATGCGTGTCGCGGCAAGCCATGACCGGCTTTCCACATCCTTCTCCACTATGGAAAAATACAGATTTCTTCATCATCCTTCCTTTTAAAAGGAATGAAGATATTAATCCCACTAAAGCTTCACACCCAGGAATGAATCCAGATGATTTAAAGCTAGCCCGAGAAGAATGTGCTACACTACTTAAGCAAGGCCTCATAGAACCAACCAAGTCTGAATGGGCTTGCCAAGCATTCTATGTTGAGAAAAGATCAGAAATCAAAAGAGGAAAGAAAAGGCTTGTCATTGATTATAAGCCTCTTAATCATTTTCTTCAAGATGATAAATTTCCTCTCCCCAAGCCTACAGCCTTGTTTGCCCAGTTGAAAGGTTCGGCCCATGTTTTCTCAAAGTTCGATCTTAAAGCAGGTTTTTGGCAACTTGGGGTCCACCCACAGGATTGGTCCAAAACAGCATTTTGCATACCCAATGCTCAGTATCAATGGACTGTTATGCCCTTTGGCCTCAAAGTAGCCCCTTCACTGTTCCAAAAGGCCATGATTAAGATATTTGAGCCTATCGACAATAATGTTCTCATATACATTGATGATATTCTACTGTTCTCAGCAACTGAAGCAGAACACCAATTGCTTCTAGCCCAATTCTATCAGATTGTAGCCCAACATGACATCATGCTTTCCTCCAAGAAAAGTGAAATTGGAATTACAGAAGTTGATTTTTTTGGAATGCACTTTAAAAATGGTAAGTACAGTCAGTCCGCATATTGCTCAAGATCTACTGAAATTTCCTGATGATAATCTCTCTTACAAACAAGTTCAACAATTCCTCGGGATTGTTAATTTTTTGAGAGACTTTATCCCTCAATTGTCTCATCATACCAGCCACCTGTACAAGATGCTAAAAAAGAATCCACCACCATGGTCTCAGGTACAAACAGATGCTATAATCACCCTCAAAAGGATTGCTCAAAGTCCTCCACCATTAAAGATCCCTGATCAAGGACAAAGGATCCTACAGACTGATGCTAGTGATGACTATTGGGGTGCCATACTTCTTGAAGAAGTTAACGGGGTACGAAATTATTGTGGGCATGCTAGTGGATAGTTTAAAGACTCAGAAAAACATTATCATGCTACCTACAAAGAAATCCTTGCTGTCAAGTGGGGAATTGAAAAGCTTAGCTTCCATCTGAGCCCCTACCACTTCACAGTAGAAATGGACAACACATCTTTTCCAAAGATGCTAGATCCAAAAAGAAATTACTGCCAGATGCCCAGTTACTCCGGTGGAAAGACTGGTTTTCATGCTATAAATTCTCAGTTAAACACCATAGGGGTCCTCAGAACATCCTTGCAGACTTTCTTTCTAGACCACAAAAGACTCCTCCTCCTCATCCACAAATCTTCTACATCCTAACTCTCTCAGATATCCATCCTCCAATCACCATGCCTTACTTCACCAAAGCAACTATCCTCCCTCCAAATTCGAACCTTCACTCCTTCACTGACTTTCAAAAATATGCCAATGAACACCTTTACTCTTGGCTCCATCTTCTCTTCAATAAAACTGATCTCATCCCAAAAGTCTAGCATTTCAGTGCTATATGTCCATACACTACTATCCCGTTCATTCAAGGTCCTATACTTGATGAACTTCTTTGGTATGTCTGGTCCATGACCATCCTCCATACCAGTGCCATCGCCTTTGCTCCCCTACCTGTTTACCACTACATCTGTGACAGCCACAATGTAGACTCTGCCCTTGTCAAACTCCTTACTCTCTTTGCCCCTCTTCCTTTCTGAAGAGGATCCTTGTTTAACGTGATAAATAAAAACAAACTTTGGTATATTCAAAAATCAAAACAAAAAAGATTTTCTTGTGTGTTTTTCTTAGCAGGGTATATCATGCACAGAAACATGATGGTGTAGAACTAGAGACCAACACACAACTCTGGCCTGAATCTCTTGATTTGGTCCAACCAGACCCAGCGCAATGGACAGAACTTGGCCTCATCCTTGCCAACTTCCATAAATCTGTCTCAAAGGAATGCAGGATCCTTGGCCCTGTTCCCAGTGAGGACAAAGCATATGCATATGATGAATTGTACCAGCCAGAGCCACACTATGTGTCATCCTACCATGCAACTTCCCCACAAGTAGCTGAACTTCCCCTTGACTCTCAGGGAAATATTCTTCAGGACTCTCAAGACCCTTACGAAGATGATTGTGGAGACAAATTCACTCAGTTATCCTTGTCCCTTCCAGGCTCATCCCAGTATCCAGCCCTTTGTACTCAGCCATAAGGCCCTGACGATGATCCAGCAGGCCCTGATCCATACTGCAATATTTTTTATCCGCTCAGTTACATCCAGTCCAACTATAACAATGACAGTGACAACAACAATCTCTCACCCAGCCATGAGCCAATCTGTAAAGGGTGGTCCCCATAGTTCAGTGTCGGCAGCCAGTTCCCAGCCAGTTTTAAGTTTTAAGTCATGTGTTTAAAGTGGGCATTACGTGTCCACAGCTTTTCAGACGTCCTGTGTTTTACTTTAATAGTGTCGGTACTATTATGTATTGTTGTCTGCTACTTTTATTTACGTCCACTACTTTTTCTAGTTTGTTTTATTTTCCGATTTGTCTTAAAGTGGCTCTGCTCTTCTATATAAGCAGACCCCGTGTTCAGTTGTAACCAGATCACAGTTGATCAATAATATCCGAGTGTGTTTTCTTTATGACTTCTTTCTAAACTCCTCTTCACGTTTCTGAAAGCCTTAGTTCTTAGTATGTCAGTATTATCTGCTCCTTAGATTCCAAGTATGCTCTGCACTTGCCTCTTCATGAGGAACCCGTGCATCGTAACGTAATCAAGATCACGATCCAAAGTATGTGAGAGTATCGAAAATTAGGATACCGAATATGCCGGTATTATATGCCTTGATTGGGAAGATGCTTGAATCCTAAAGTGTCCTTGAGCGTGGGCAAGAGGTAAGTCCCGGAAAAGCTCGTCCGTCCACCGGATTGAGCATCTCTCCATCAATACGTGCATTTCCTGGTAATTGTCCAAGTATAATAATTTTCAGTTTATCAAACTTTCTCGGTTATCAAGTCGGTTAGATAGGATAGATCAAGGTCCCAATGACATTGTTGGTGGTCGTGGTTCGAGATCCGCTAGCCCCGGTGTCATTTGGATCCCGATACATCCACTCTCCTTGCCCTCCATTCAAATCCTAACCCTCCATTTAACTGAAGCTAACAATGCACCAACTACTCATTACATTTTGGCGTTAAATAATTATTTTATTCGTGGGTCGACATATTGTCTTCGCTAATATAAGATTGAAAGACAACTCGTTTGTAAGTGTTACGTGACAATTGTTTTGCAAGAACCATCATTTTGTCAATCAAGAAATACATATATATGTGTTTTCACGAATTTCACCCGCAATACATACCATTACGCATAACTACTCATTACATTTTAACGTTATATATTTTTACATGATCTCGATTTGACATACATGATGTTCATTTATTATAAATGTTATTTATTAAGCATTATATATGCGTAAATACGCAGTAGCAACAACTAATAAAAAGTTGTTGAAAAAAAAAAGGATAAAAGGTAGTCGATTCACACATATATACAAGGGTTGAAGAAAAAACAATAACGACACACAAACTCTCCATGAATCATTGTAAAGTTTTTAATGATAAGTTCGTAAATAAATATTTTATAGTAAAATTACCTAAATATAATTAATTTTTAAAAAAATAATAATACCGTTAAATATAAGTAACTATTTTATTTTTCGTTTGATTAAAAGTTTTTCTTTCGTGGCTTAGAGTATAAAGTGTTTCACCTATTCTAATAAGTATGGTTCCGTATATTTGAACTCGTGTTCTCCTATTTACAAAAGTTAAACCTCTTACCACCTCATCCAACAATTTATTGGTAATAAGTAACAATTTTAACTTATCAAATAATAACAATTAAAGACGGTTTATAAAAAAAACAACAACTAACAACTAATATTGCTGAGGCAATTAGGTTGTTTCATCAATAAACTTAATTTCTGGTCCTTCAAAATAATCACTATTTTTATGGTCCTTCTTAATAAATATGATTTATCCTAGGTCCTTTAATTTTCCCCTTTTTTTTTTTGTCAAACATTAGTAACGTTTTGTGTTTCATTTTCTTAGATAGTAAGTGATGCTTCCTCTGAGTTTTGCGATAGACCTTTCAGTCCCTTTGATTAGTTCGGCTTCACAAATTTTGGCCGCCTTGAGCTCGGCGTCTCAAAGATCTCCTCTTTTTGACTCCAAGTTAGACATTTTCAAGATATGACATGTGTGTTCTTTAACGAGATTTAATAGTCAAATTTAATATTAGAGGACAAAAGGGCAAAATTACTACGTTTTTAAAGGAGATCCGTCCATCCTCGTTTGGGACTGAAGAGCTCACCATCGGTGGTGTGGGATGGAATTCCCCAATGAGTAGGGTCCTTCTAGGGCAAAATTGCTCCTTAGTGAAAACTTCGGGGGAAAAAATGATACTTAACTCTTATTTGATTGATGAGGTGGCATGCCACGTGTGCACTCAATTAAACTTAACGGTCAAACTTAACAGATGGGCAAAATTGCTACATTTTGTGAAATTCCGTGATAATTCTGATCCAAAAAAACTTCCATCCACCCAATACTCCGAAGCAAAAACTTCCATGGCAAATAAAACCCTTATCCCTTAAATAAAAATACATTAATCTACAAGTAAATGAAATATTTATGTATAAGTCACATATAATCCAACAAAACGAGTTGTCAAAGTACTAATGTAATAGACTCCAAATTTCTTAAACTCAAAGAAAAATAGTTCCAAATTAAGGAGCAAAATTAACATTCAATCCACTCGACTTATTCAAAACTTTTGATTGAACCGATTAGGGGACTAATTCACTAGTCTAATAAAGTGATATGGGTTTAGTTTTATTATCATCGCAAATATTTGATTCAAATTATACTAATTTTCAGGTATCCTTTTATTGTCATTTTAATGTTTTAAATCTAAAATTTCTTGAACTCGAAATGGAAAGTCTTCCTCCCCGCTTTGTTCTTTTAGAATATTGATTTTAGATTATAAAAGCCATCTCACAAACAAAAACGTCCAATATCATCTACACATTTTTTTTTTTTTTTTTACAATCTTATATCTTGAAGTAGATGTAGAGATTTTAGTTGCCCATTGGATATCCCATTCAATCTTTTGTACCACACAAGCTACTACCCATTTTACGTCCATGGATTGCGTATAACCTGCACTAGTTAAGAATAATAGCCAGATGCCAATTGCATGTGACTTATGGGACTCTCAAGTTTCATATCATCAAGATGAATGTGACTATAATTAATGAAAAAGTGACCAATTTAATAAGGGGTTAAGGTGCAGATTGGCCAACAAAGTTTTACTCTAGGGGCATTGAGCACAAAAAAGTTTTAAGGGGACTTAAAATACCAAAAAAAAATTTAAAAATGTAAAATTAGCACAATATCATTAGGAAAAAATCAACGTCCATTGGAAAAGAATTGAAGATGTACAGCTGGCTGGTGACATGATTGAAGGATAAAATGTGAGTGTTAAAGAGGTAAATCTAGAGGTTAATAATTGGAGATATACCTCAGCTGCAATGGTGGAAAACACCATCGAGGAGGTAAGCAACGTGATTCGAGTAGCTTTTTTGCACTCCCTCATCATTTTCTCTCTCCATAGATTTCATCCCCTCTTGCACACGGCCTTCATCTTTCCCTTTCTTTGCCATTACACCTCTAGCAACTCAAGCATGCAATTTATTGTCAGTCATCAACAATAACACACCATAAACCCCAATAGAGCACAAAATTTTCCAAAAATCAAAGGTTACCTGTCCAATTGTGAACACCCAAAACCCTAGCCAATTGTCGATTATCTCCTTCCATGGGCCATTGTCATCCGAGCTTCCTCAACCACAATCACAATCGCTTGCGCAAACCAGGTCCAACAATCTCTCAAACTTTCACTTCCAGTTGCAATCTCACCACTTTCTCTCAAACCAGGTTTGATAGGTTTCGCTCAAATTGTCTCTTCTCGATTTTGCATCTCTTTTTTTCTTCTTTCAGGCTCTGCCCTTCATTTTGACTCTCAGCCTCCACTTGTTAAATTTCTCACCACATTTACGTTGAGTCTCCTCTCACCCCCGCCATGTTTACATTTTAGGTCAACATATTTCACCCCCATTTTAGGCCCACTAATGGACGTTTATTTTTTTTTCTAATAGCATTATGCTAACTTTACATTTTTAAAAGTTTTTTGGTATTTTAGGTCCACTAAAAATTTTTTTGTGGTGGGCGCTCTTGAAGTAAAACTTTGTTGGCCAATCTGCACCTTAACCCTTTAATAAATAAAGGATGCCAGATGCATGTGTGATATACCAATGAATGGTTGAAAACTTCAAATGTAGGAGTCTTAATTCTATTATGAATGCCCATCCCAATTTGTTATAAATATTGCTACACACAATTGATAAATACTCAGTACATAAAATTTTTTATTAAAAAATTAAATTAAGTTTTAAAAGATTATTATAAATGATTTGTAAATATTGATTCAGACATTAATAATTTAATTCTTTATCTTCCTTTTAATGTTTGTAAATTTGAACTGTTTTGAAGTTTGAAATGGAATGTCTTTTTTTTTTTTTTTTTTTCGAAATACAAATTCCACACATGTAATTCTGGGGTAAAAATAAAGAAGCTTAATTCATATAACATTTACGGATTTCAATTTGTAGTTTGATTATCTTATTAACTATAAGAAAAAGCATAATAAGAATTTTATAATGTTTTTATTATATGTAAATGTCCAATTGAAAAAAAAAATTATATAATGAATATAAGGAACTTGATATAAGAATTATCCAATATCAAATTGTAACTACACTATTTCAAAATTGTCAATATATAAAGGTTATTAATGACCATAAATTACAGTTCTAAATTGTCATATATGATGGCGCTATATATGCTTGACACAGATACATTATAGTTTTAAACCGTTATTTATTTTGGACCTATTAGAACAGTTTTAATATAAAAACGGTTATGTATTGAGGCTTGGTGAGGCTATCATATGCGCATTATTATGATAATAATTAACGGGCACACATAAACAACCGTTATAATACATTTTTTTTTATCGGAATCCGTTATAATACATGGTAATGCTTATATAATAAATAACGATTTCACTTTAACAATAGTTATATATATAGTAACATAAAGAACAACTCATTCAAAAAAACCATTATATATCAGTAGCAATGCTAACAGCTTTATTTATATATGGTTGAAACAAATAATGGTTATTAGATAACAACTGTGATGTATTAAAGCTAATTTTTTTCAAAAAATAAAATAGGGGGTTATGCTTTCGATATCCCCCTTGCATATATATATTTGTACATAAAGAATCAAAATATATATTTATAGTCATTCATATAAAGAATAATACAACAAATGAAAATATTTTACAAAGTCATTCATGTACATGTATACCCTATTAAAACCCAAAGTTTAAAACAAACAAATCAGTATCTATAAATTTACACTCCTTCAAAGTAGGTCCCCCCTCCCACTAATGTTGTAGACATGTCGCCAACTCTTCAGTCACTTATTCCATTTGTGAGTGGCTAAACTTTGTAAGGAAGTCATAAAAATATTGTGTGCAATTGAAAACAATAGATGAAGTTAGATATTATATATATATATATATATATATATATATATATATATATAACTTACCGTGTGTGTGTAAACGAATTGAGCCTATAAGATACCTTATTATGATCAATATTTTTGGGATCGTGCATGAGTATATCCTTCATGAACTACATCATGTAGTACCCACAATCATTGCTTCTATCTCGATTGTCATAGGCACTATAAAGAAATGAGAAGAAAAATTTGTCCGTCAAACATATATAAACTATATGTGTTCTTCAATTCAATATTATAGTCATTGTTGAATAATATATATATACCTTTGGACTCAACCATTGGAAGGCGTATATGAAGCAACTATCAGTGAGTTGCATTTGGTACAGTCAAGACCATTTTGCATATGACAATTGTACACCACTATGAGAAGATACAGAAAAAAAGTATACATATAGAAACATGCAAGCTGAATTGAATTATAAGAGATGATGAATGGATAACTTACTAGTTGAATTTCTCCTGCATGTATGGTTTGTTGTCTGGAACCTTGGTAAAAGAGTCATAGTACCAAGATAGTCTATTGTCTTTTTATGCAATAGATTTAGCTCTATGAGCATCTAGTGCTAATTAAGTACAATAATAGATCATACCATCAGGACAATTGCAAAATAAATAAAAATTAATTTAAGAAAAGTTAATAATATACCCACCTTTGAATATAAGGTATCAAAAAGTAAGTGTCCCTTTTGTTTGGAGCCCTCATAATGAATTGATCTCCCAAAAACCTCGCTTCAGATTGCTTAACTTATTCCTTCATGCCCTCACTTGGTGCTTGACATTGTCAAGGCGGATGAACTTGATCTTGTTCTCGAGGTTACGGGGAGGATGTAAGTATGATACAAGTTTCTAAAATGCCAAAACCAACATATCATAATATAATCAAATTTCTAAGTCGCTAACTATTTAATCACATTTGAAGAAATACATTATCAAGAAATTGACAGAGCTTGTACTTGTCATCTTCTTATGTAAGACCTCATGAACAAGCTATTGGCTTATAGATTCCTTTAGCTCTTGTTCATTGAAGAACCCTATCTCAAATTGGATATTTAGAAATGGGTTTGAATTCAAAGTGAAGAACTTTTCAGTGAACCATAAAGAGACTTCCAAGCAAATTGACTAGCTGGCTTATTTTGTGAGAACAAATTACTTCTTCTTAGATTGATTATTGGGTCTCAGATGCTTCCTCTTTTTAGATTGATTGGCAATCTTGGACTTATTAAGGGGCTTGGACTTATTGGTGGCATTGGACTTGGTGGGCAACTTCTTTTAAGTGGTGGACTTCTTGGTCAGCTTGCATACTTAAAGTGGACAACAAGGCCACACAACATAGCTGCCTATAGTCTTTATCATTGTATATGTGTCTTTGGTAGCCACATGGAGTACATCGCTTGGGGTGTTGTTGGTATTAATTTGTACCTTCTCATGTTTAGCTTCAAATAATGCTCGTATTGAAATATACAGATACCTCTACTACTTGGTTGCCATTTTCCCTTGCTTCTTCTTACAATGTTCCTTCATCAACTCTTATGTGAGAAATAGTATCTATTACTACATTTTATCGTATTATTTCTGAAGCTTTTCATAATTCCCATCCTTCTTATTTCTTTGAGGTTTCCGTGACCACGATATTTTGTTTTGATCAATCCAAAGCCGATAACCTTAAGAAGACCAGGATGGTGTAACCCCAATGTCTGGGCCAATATGTCCTCATTCGTAGAAAGGCAATTTTGTTAGTAACTTCCTAGGACATGGCTTGCTATATATTTAACAATAATGTTAATATCCATAGTTAATTGATGATAGTACTTCCATAAATATGGGACTAGTATTAATAGGGATAAGAGTCTTATTTGCCCCGGAAGTTTTGGTTGAGAAGCACTGGATGGATGGAAGTTTTTTTTTGGAGCAAAATTGCCATGGAAGTTAACAAAACATAGCAATTTTTCCCCTCCGTTAATTTTGACTATTAAGTTTAACGAGTACACATGACATGCCACTTCATCAATCAAATAAGAGTTCAATACTATCACATTGATTTGCCTTACTGAACCAATTTTTGGGACAATGCATTTCTTGTTTTGTGTTTCATTTGTTTAGATCATAAGTGATACTTCTTCTAGGTTTTGTGACAGACCTTTTAGTCCCTTTGATCAATTTGGCTTCACAAATTTTGACTGCCTTAAGCTCAACGTCTCAAGGATCTTACTCTTTGACTCTAAGTTTGACCTTTTCAAGGCATGACATGTGTTCTTTGACTGATTTAATAGTTGAATTTAATATTAGGGCACAGAAGGGCAAAATTGCTACGTTTTGTAAACTTCCATGGCAAAATTGTTCCTCAGCGAAAACTTCCGGGCAAAAATGATACTTAACTCTTATTTGATTGATGATGTGGCATGTCACGTGTGCACTCAGTTAAACTTAACGGTCAAAATTAATGGAGGGAAAAATTGCTACATTTTTTAACTTACAGGGCAATTTTGCTCCAAAAAAAAAACTTACGTCCACCCATTGCTCCTCAGCCAAAACTTCCGAGGCAAATAAGACCCTTATCCCGTATTAATATTTACCATTTTGTTGAAGATCTCCTCTGACTGAGGATCATCATAAGAGCTATTTTTGTTTTGCCACTCCACCAACTGAAGTTCATGACAAGGAGGTCTACTACAGTCCCCTACTCTTAGCGGACAACTCTAGTTGTTGAACATGTAGCCTATTACAATTGTATGGCATCCAGGGCTATCAGCAAAGCATTCAACTTCCGCCAATCCCTTATGTAGATCATGGCTTGGAAATGTACAGCTACCTCTAGCACTTAGGCTACCATTTCCTCTTTGCTGCTTCGTAAAACACTCCATTATCAGCTCTTGTATGAGAAATAGTATTTGTTACTACATTTTATCGCATTGTTTTAGGAGCTTTTCATAATTTTCATCCTTCTTATTTATTTGAGGTTTCTGGTGACCGTAATATTTTGTTTTCATCAATCTAAAAGTGGTATCGTTAGGAAGATTGAGATGGCATGGCCCTAATGTTTGGGCCAATATGTCCTTATCCATAGAAATGTAATGCTATGTAGTAATTTCTTGAGACATGGCTTGCTATGCATTTAATAATAATGTTAATATTCATAAATAATTGAAGATATTACTTCCATAAATATAGGACTAATATTAATACTTTTCATTTTATTGACGACCTCCTTCATCTAAGGATCATCATAAAAGCCATCTTTATTTTTCCTCGCTATCGACTGAAGTTCATGACTGTGAGGTCTATTACCATCCCCACTCCTAATAGACAACTCTTGAGCAATGCAAGCAGGCCCCTTTTGCCTTACCCTTTAGGGATACTTATTATTTTTTACTCTGTCCTTATTTACCTAACTTATTATCTATGAAAACTCACAAAGCTACATTTAATATTAAACAAATACATGAAAGTCTTATGAATTGCGAATAACTATTACGTTGAATGATGGCTAGCAACGTGATACGACAAAATCTCTCAACTCATGTGGTTTGATCATGGGTCGTAGATCCTCATGAACTTTTGTCTTATCACCTCTTCAAGATTTTGTAAATATGTCTTTGTCAATACATGATGGAATGTGTGTAGTGTTTGTCCAACCTTCTTAAGGACAAATTTCTTCTTAGTGTAATCTATATCATATACAGACTATAAAGAACTCCATTCAAGTTAATATTTTTTACAAGTACATACAAGTAATTAGCAAGTATATATATCTTAACTTGATAT
This sequence comes from Acacia acuminata, assembly GCA_019022655.1. NCBI lineage: Eukaryota > Viridiplantae > Streptophyta > Magnoliopsida > Fabales > Fabaceae > Acacia > Acacia acuminata. The sequence goes on from JAFJYI010000187.1 coordinate 1,505,025, forward strand.
TATGCCAAATAATGTCTTTGTACTCTTTTTGTCCCCTACGCCAGTTACCTAATGTGATAGGAACATTGGTCTTTACTGTTACACCAATGTAGCTAATGAAGTGTAACGTCTCAAGAACTTGACCTTGATCACTCCATACCATATGATATTTTCTCCCTTCATACTTTGCTTCGCTCACAAAATTCAAGTCACAACCGCCCCTCCTTACAATATCTTGCACTTCTTCTAACGCATGCTCCTGGGTCAAGTTTCTAGTTTGACTAGGGGAAAAATCATAACTATGACCATTATCAATGCTAGAGGAACTAAAGCTAGCGCTTTTAACTAAAAAACATAACTCATTCAGTCAGCCACAAGGAGCAAAGCAATGAGTTTTCCTATAAAAAAAATGATGCATGACTAAGGTCAAAACCTAGCTAGACAAGACGAAGTGAAAAAAGGAGAATACATAAGGCAGAATGCAAAATGCGGAAGAGAAATCATACCTAAAAATAAGGATAATAGAGCACATTAAAGGAATGCGACCTAGGTAGGGCTCTGAAACGAAAAAGTGAGCTAGAGAAATCAAAGCAACTCTTGTAATTGTTAGACTGAAGTTTAAGGAAAGCAGTGGAGGATGTAGTTCACCTAAAGAGTTGAAGGGTTTCGAGGATTATGTGTAATGTTCGACCAAAGACTAGTGTATTAAGTATACTAACCTGAGAATGTGAAGAGGTGCGAGATAGATGTGTTTTAAAAGACTTGATGAAACTTTCTTATGATTATAGGTTTAGAACTGTTATGAATTATAGCCTTTTCGATGGTTCTTAATTTACAACCTAATGAATCTTTGAAGAAAAGTTCACAATTTTACATTACAATCGTTAGCTTTTGTAAACGGTGACCATTTTTTCTTAACAATCATTAGATATTTGGCATGATATTCTAAAAAGTGACTGGTTTTACTTAATAACCATTGTGTATTTGAATTTCTTAAATAATTTTTTAAATTGATTATTCAACCCCTAACAAACAAACAAAATTAAAAAGAAAACGAGAAAATAAACAAACAAAAAAATAAAAAAGTTATGGAGATGAAGAATCTGCTACATCATCAAATTTCTCCAATAATTTGTCCACTTGCTCATTCACAAAGAGAACAAGAGAGGTCAGTTTCTTCAAGAACTTGTCCATGCGTCCTTACTCCCTTATGTAAACATTGACCATACATGAAGGTCATAGTTCTCATGGATAAGCCCTTCAATGCTTGTCGGTAGATGGCGAATCTTTTGGTTTTATCCTAGGGAGATCAAAAGATGATGACACAAAAGATCTCTTGTGTTTGTCCATGATATTGATGAAAAACAAAAGTTAGAAGTTAGATATGAGAAGTTGAAATAGAAGTGGAGAAGTAGAGTTCATTTTTCAAACATTTCAATTGAAAGGTTTCACAGATTATTTTATTGTCGAATACATCCTTTAGTATGAAAGATCATTTCATGTTAATTAAATACAAGTGGAATGGAAAAGGGTTTCCCAAGTTATCAAGCAGAATGTGTTATTAGGAATGGAAAGGGTTATAGATCCGAACTTGTCCTTATAAATTTCCATGATTACTAACATAAGTAATGGTTATTTACTAATAACCATGAGGATTCCTTGTAAAATTCCAAACATTAGTACAATAGTTTACTAATAACCATAAAGTATCAATTGTTTTGTTTCTTTTTTTTTTTTTTTTGAAAATATTTTTGGGCTACTTTGCCGTAACGACTAATGTTTTTTACTATTAAAAAAAAACAATAGTGTTTTTCAGTCATCACCACTACTGTTGTCCTCCTCTTCATGCCCCTCCCTCTCATTCAGCACATCATCGAATCAGAGGAAGGAGATCAAGGGTCTGACATATACAATCTCATTATGATGAAGGATGTGGTTCAACTTCATATTTTGATTGTAAGCGTATGTAGTGAGAAACCTTGCGGAGCGGACAAGGTTAGCCAACATCTGCACTAGAGCCTCCATTTGAGAAGGAGGTAGAAGAAGAGAAGAAAGGTGAGGAGCCTATGGAGGTGGTGATAGAGGAGAAGGAGGAGCGTGAAGAGAAGGAGCTTATGGAGGAAGAGGAGGGCAAATGGAAAGAGCTCTCTGTTATATGACCATGATGAAGGACAACAAGATAAGGTCGATTGATGAAGAAAAGTACTAAGGACAAAAGTTGCTTGGTTCCGAACTAAACGAGGTTATAAAAATGTGCTTTTTAGAGTTATTATCCACATGATGGTGGTTTATTATGGAAGGTCATTTTTGTCATTCATACTTTACGGCCAATTATATCACCATTATGTTTTTGTCTTTGCTAATATAAAGTTGAAAAACAAATTGTTTGCAAGTGTTACATGACAATTGTTTCGTAAGAACCGTAATTTTGTCAATCAAGAAATGACGGTTATTAACTACAATCGTTATATATGGGTTTTCACGAATTTCGCTTGCTATACATAACAGTGCGCATAACTACTTATTACATTTTAGCGTTATATATTTTTGCATGGCCTCTGACTCGACATACATGACATTCATTTGTTGTAAATGTTATTTATTAAGCATTATATATGCATGAATATGTACTAGTAGCAGCTAATAAAAAGTTGTTGGAAAAAAAATAGGATAAAAGGGAGTCCGATTCACACACATATACAAGGGTTGAATAAAAAACAATAAGGACACACAAAAATCTCTCCATGAATCATTGTAAAGTTTTTAATGATAAGTTCTTAAATAAATATTTTATAGTAAAATTACTTAAATATAATTAATTTTTTAAAAATAATAATAATATTTTAATATAAGTAACAATTTTATTTTTCATTTGATTTAAGGTTTTTCTTTTGAGGCTTAGAGCATAAAGTGTTTCACCTCTCCTAATAAGTGTGGTTCTGTGTATTTGAACTCGTGTTCTCCTCTTTATGATAGTTAAGACATTTACCACCTCGTCCAATAAGTTATTGGTAATAAGTAACAATTTTAACTTATCAAATAATAACAATTAAAGAAGGTGTATAAAAAACAACAACTAACAACTAATATCACTGAGGCAATTAGGTTATTTCATCAATAAACTTAGTTTCAGAATAATTCCTAAAAATTTTAAAGGAACTACACTATATTGAGGAACTGTTTTAAAATTTTCTTATTCAAGTGATACTTATATATATGTTTCTCTCAAGAAAAAATAGGTGATGAATTTGCATGGTCGGTTTGAAATGGTTAAGTTTTCAAAACGTTACTAATGTTTGACAAAAATATAAATCCATTTCTGCATCCCACAAACCCATTGATGAGGATGGCGGCTATTCCTTTCGTCCCACTTTAAAATTAAAAGTCAAAACTTAGAAACTCGATGAAAAATGAATTGGCGAGTTTCTATTTAATTTTCTTTCTTATTATTTAATTTTCGAAACTTTGCTTTCCACTTGAATATATTTAATTTTTATCATCCCACCAATGGATCAATACATTGATTTAAATGTTTGAAATATTAATTAATTTATTATACTTACACTAGGGCAGCAAAATGTCTTTTGCATACCGCCCCATTCACACTGGTTGTACCGTTGTAGGGAAGATGATTTAAAAATGCAAGTGACACTTTTGCCAGTAAGATCTGTGGCAAAATGTCTTTTGCATAGCGCCCCATTCACACTGGTTGTGGGGAAGATGATATAAAAATGTAAGTGACACTTTTGCCAGTAAGATCTGTGGCTTTTTTATTTTTTTATTTTTAATTTTATCTGTATGTATATCAGAAGACAAGGTGTATATATCAATTTAAAATGTTTTTTAAATTATTAATTTCAAAAATTAAATAACTTTCCATACCGGTTTTTTATATAACTAGTGTAGTATGTTTTTTTCTCCCCTGAATTTCTTTTATAACCGGTGCAGAAGACAATTTGAAATGTCTTGTTAATCACACACGACGCCACCACATCAACGACTCGTCATTCTCCTCAGCTCTTCTCCACTTCTGTCTTTATTTTCATTGTTTTTCAAATCATATTCTCTTCTCTTTTTCTTTCATGTTCTATAAATCATCATTGAGATAATGGTACTCAGGTCTCAAATAAAACAAATTATTATTGTAAAATCCGTTGAAATCACTAAATTATTAGTAAATCTTATGATACTTGAGGAAAAGAGATTAATTGTAAAAAGATGTTATTACTCTTACCATCATTCATCAATTGTCATTACTTAGGGCGGAGCCACACTGGGGCACTTGTCCACAAGTGCAGATGTAAAATTTTCAGAATATATATATATATATATATATTGCAGGAACTTCATGACAACTTGTATAGATAGAGTGGTTGGTTATTCGTCTAGTCTCACAAAGAGGTCCCCTGTTCGGACCCTCACTTTACCTTATCTACATCTGCTTCTTGCCTATTCCGTGTGGATCCCACTTTTTCTATTCTTTTTTTTTTCAAAGCCACTTTTTGCATTTCATCAATATCTTCTTCTTTTTTTTTTCCCTTAAAAAATTTTGCATGTCTTTACTGCTATGAAGGGTCTGGACAATATTAACCAACTATCGTTCCCATTTAAAATACGTTGTTTAAAATCATTTTTAATTTGATATACATACTGATCACAAAAAAAATAATTATGACTTTTTAAAAAAATGCATTTATGATAAGATTAGATGATGAGGATATAATGCAATATTTTGAGGAATAAAGAATCGAAGAAAGCTTTTGTAATCATTCTATTGTAATAGCTTAATTGGTTGACTCTTGATTATTATTTTTCTATATTAAGTTGAAGTATATATATATATATATATTTATTTATGCATCTAAAATTTTCCTTAAAAAAAAAAATATGGGCACCCCCTAATCCCCATACTAATTATTAGACATAAATAAAAAAAGTCTAGCTCCGCCACTGCTCACTAGTCAATTCATGTTCTTTTACACGTCAACAAAATAAAATATAGTATGTTTTAATTACATTTTCTTGATTTGGGCTTGCTTGCTCAAAATATGTAAAACAAAACAAAAAATTTTATATCATATTTTTTGGATTTATTTTTTAATTTTATATTTTTTCAAAAAAAAATTATTTTAATGGGTAGAAAATTTAAAATAAAGATAATTTCTCAATAACATTTTTTCAAAAAAATTTTTTATTAAAACAAAAAAAAAAAGTTTTATATCATATTTTTAAGTGGAGGAAAAATGCCTCAAAAGACACAAAAACTCATTGATATGATATTGGATGTGATATAAAAAGGTGAGTAAGTCACATAGATATTTAAATAATAATTTTACTTCAAGGAAAAATAGTAATCTCTTGGTACTTTTTCCTACTTCATCTTCTTTAAATCAAACAAAAATTTTCATATTCATTCATTTTAATTTCTAATGCAAACATGTGGCAAAATATTTTTCATTTCTTTCCAACCCTTTCTTCAATCCAATTCTAACAATTCACATGGCACCATCAAATGATACAAATCTTACATAAGAATCTACAATGTACTGAAATACCCTTGTTGACGATCCTTTACTCCGACGGCATCTAATGTTCCTAGAATAATATGATACACTAAGAGCTTAAACAAAACTGAATCAGCTCATGACCTTACTGGGCAACAGTGGAATACCCCAGAGAAAATTTCTGTCAAATAACAATCGGATCCATGGCAAAAAAGATGACCGTGGCAATGGAAGGCGGCAATTTCTTGATAACTGCAAAAGGGAGTAACATATAAACACGTAACTATGCTTACTTATAAATAAATTAATACTCTCTCGGCCTATTTTGTAATGAACAACTATCAAAAAAAAAATCGTGAGTTCAAATTTTAGTTAAAATAAATAAATAAATTTAAAGTATACGTTTGGTCGCTTTATGTTTTTAATATCATTTTAGTCTCTTAAATTTGTAAAGTACACGTTTGGTCCCTTAATGTTAATCTTGTTAATAGTCTTACTTTACGGAAAATATTGATTCAACAATTTTAAGCGTTGATTATGCAATTAACTGTTGGCCAAACATGCCTATATGTTAGTATTTTAATAAAATAATACTTTAAATCTTATTAATTGAAAAATATTTGATACTTACATACTGTTTTACATTTTTCACAGTTTGTGAAGATTAAATGTTTTTTTAAGTTGAAGAAAATTAAATATTTTTCAATTAATAGGATTTAAAATATTAATTTATTAAAATACTAACATATAATGAACAACTATCAAAATAGTATGGTTCATTAAAATAAATAAATATGTAATTTTTGCACATTTATTTTCACATTTATTTTATACCATTGTTTGAAAAAATGTGTATGAGAAATAATGAGGGAAAATTTATTTTATAAAAATAATAAATAATAAATACTTAATGAGAGTTTAAAAAAAAAAAAAAAAAAAAAAAAAAAAGCAGTCTAAAATTTCAAATAATATAAATTTGTTACTTATATAAAAAACCTCTCGTAGCAGAGAAAATTTCTGGTAAAAAGGATAGAAGGAGGTGGTATGATTTGTGATGTTTGATATTGATATATTCTCAATCCAAACTGCATGAAGATATTTAAAAAGTTGTAAAGGAACCAATCCCCGCAGTGGAAGTTATTGAGATGGGAGGTGGTAAAGGAGGAAAAAGTGAAATCAATAAAAAGGGAATAAAGTTGTGGCTATGAGTTGATCAACTTGGCTCCACTTGCTCGCGAGATTAGGTCCCAAATTCGGCAAATTTTATTTTTCGGTCTGTCTGCCTACATTCAATTCATTCAACATCCAAAAAAGGATACGGGGCTTTCATCCTCTACACTTCCCATTTGTTGCCGTACTCCCCACAAAGCGGCGCCGTTTCTTACAAAACGGGCCCTTTTTTGCGTAAAACTGAGGTGGTTTCCTTTTTTATTTTTTTTTTTTTTTATAAATATTTTAGACTTGACTAGTGTATTAAAAAATATTTCAGAATATTGATCGATACTTAAAAAAAATATATTTATGATTTTTTTAAAAAAATTAGGATACTAACTAGTATTAAAAAGATATTGAGTGATACTAAAAAATATTTTATAATCTTGAAAAATTATTTTAGGAGCTTGAAAAAATATTTCATATACTAATTGATATTAAAAATATATTTTAGGATACTTTTTTAAGATCATGAAATATTTTTTTAGTATCATTCAATATCATAAAGTATTTTTTTTAACATCAATCAAGATCTTGTGAAATATATTTTCAAGATTCTAAAATAATTTTTGAAGATCAAAAAATATTTTTTAGTATTGATTAGTATCTTGAAGTATTTTTTAAGTATCAATCCATACTTAAAATAAAATTTATTAAAAAAAAAAAATAAAAAAGAAAGGAAGAAGAGGGAACCCGTCTTGCACCAAAAATGGCTATGTTTGTGCAGAGGACGGCAACATATGGGAACCGCATAAGATCAAAGCCGCCTCCCAAAGAAAAGTCAAATTTAGAAGCTGCCCCCAGACAGAAGGTACAAGTGGCCAGAGTCTCATTTTCATGCTTTTTTAAAAAATAAATAAATAAACCAAAACCATCTAAATTTTCAATTTAAGCAGTCTAAAAGAAAATAAATGAGAAATTCTAAATTTAAACATATAATTTTAAGAAAATACATTTAAAGGCCTTTTTATAGAAAAAATTCTAAAAAAGATCTAAGGACCTTTTATGGTATAAATTCATTAAAATTTAACAACTAAATCAACCACATTAACAATAAAATCAATACTCATTAACAATTAAATCAGTTGTATTAACAATAATATTTTAACAACTAAATCAGTCACATTAACACCAATATCAGTCCAGGTTAACAAATATATCACCCATTAATAACCACGTTGATTCGAAAATCCGAGAAAAGTCCCCTAACCTTTTTAGGATTTTGAGAATCTTGGCAAAGATTTTTTAAGATTTTTTTATAAAAGGGCCCTTGAATGCATTTTTCCCATAATTTTTCTTTTCCAAAACAAAAAGTACGAGGGTGAATCGCATGATAAGCACTCTAATTTCAAGTCAAATCCTTCATGTCTTCGTTCAAACTTCAACCCCTTCGTAACCATCATTAATTATCCATTATTATATTCATTATTTGCAATAATTGTAATTCTCATCGCTTTTATCTCTTCTCTTTCTTCTTTCTTCTTTCTTCTCTCCATATCTATCTTCATATCAACACTCTGACATGATATAACATACAGCCCCAATGATCCAAAACCATCTCTTTTCATCATCTTTCTTCTTCTTCTTCGTTTTCCTTTATTCCCTCACCAGATTCATCACCCTCTGTTCATCTGTGAACCCTAACTTCGAAGCTTGTAAGTACCCCACAACCTGTGGTAACCAAACCATAAAATACCCTTTTTACATCGAAAACCGACAGAGATCTTTCTGTGGTTACCCAGGTTTTGGCCTTATTTGTTCCGATAATGGCTTCCCAATCATTAATATCTCCCATTATAAGTACGTCATCCATGAAATTTCTTATCCCACCCAATCAACTCGAGTGTCTGAAGCTGCTTTCTCTCCACCAAACGCCACATCATCATCATCATCCTGTGCGATTCCTCGTATTCACAACATAACCTTCGATGGAACAAGATTCAGTTTTGCTTCGAACCAGAGAGATCTATTCTTGTTATTTGGATGCAATCTGGGTTTGTTGCCGAGGAATTTTCGGAAGTACAGAGTTGGGTGTTCTGCAGAAAACGAAACGATTTCAGTTCTGGGTATGACGGAGGACGGCGGAGATTTAAGGTATGCGTCAGAGAAGTGTAATGGTAGTTTGGTGGTGCGGACTAAGATTGGAAATGAGACGAAAGGAGGAGAGATTAATGGAGATGTGTTGAGAAGAGGGATTTTGTTGAATTGGGTTGTGGCGAATTGCAGTTTGTGTGAGGAGACCGGAGGGAAGTGTGGGTTCGATACGAACCAAACTGTTTACAGCTTCAAATGCTATTGCCCAGATAGAGATCATGCTCTGAGATGTGATCCTGGTTAGCTTATCTCTTTCTCTATCTCTATCTATCTGTGGACTGTGGTACATGAATTTTTGAATCTTTTACTGATCCTTAGCCTCAGAGTTTAAAGATAACTAAGATGCAATTTGCAATAAGTAGGTGTTTTGTTTCTCTAAACTACTCTTATAAAAACTCTTTAAAACCTGTAATGAATAGGGAACTTTGGGGAAAAAATAATAAACCGAGGATAGGGATGAATTGAGTTATTATATTTAGGAGAAAAGTAAACTCCTCATCTCATCTAAGCTCTTATACATGGGAAATGAGACTTGACCGGTCGGTTCAGACCAGAAATCGGCCAACTGGCCGTGAAACTAGTCGTTTAGGGTAAAATCGGACTGAACCGGTGAACTCGGACGGGTCATTGGGTCATCAGACCTTTTTTTTTTTTAAAAAAAATATATATATTTCTCCCTCAATTTTTTTTTTTTTTTTTTAAAGAATGCAATCGATTTATATCGATTTGAAACAACGTATTTGTGATTTCCGACTCTTCCCACTATCAAACTCAACTTCCTCAAACTTCTCGGTGCTCTCGCTCCTCGACCGCCATTTTGTGGTTTTCTCTTTTTTCGAGTTGGCTCGCTTTAGTGGATGTCAAATGTAGGTTGTAAAGAAAATTGTTAAGAATATCGAATATGTCAATTAGAGTATATGATTATTTTGTCACCGATCAAAATATTGAAATGATATATAGTATGTTAGATTTAGGTTGGTGTGATAAGAAATTAATTATTTTCTAATTTTTTATACCTCACCGGTCGGTCTAAATTTTAGGTTAACTTATTTGTTGGTCTGACTGACCGGTTCGGTGACCGGTCCGAGTTTGAGAACCTTACTCTTATACTCCCTCCATCTTTAATATATAATATATTTATTTAATTTAATTAGATTAAAAAAGTTATGTGAGGTAGTTAATATGACATAAAACACTAAGTCGTCTTTCTTAATTTCTTTCTTCCCTCTCTCTCTTCTCTCCTTCTCCATCATTATTGAAGGCAAATTTTTTAAAAAAAATTAATAAATATAAAAGCCATATTTTATATTTAGCTTAACATCAATTTTCATATTTGCGTTGTATCAATAACAACAATGAGTAGTCTTTAAGGATCGGATGTAGTAACAGGAGCACTAAACATGTGATAGGAACAGATGTACAGTAATAAGATAAGCCCATTTGATCAGATTCTCAGAATTCCAGAGATTTGATGGCAGATAGGGGAGATTCGGGGTCAAACATCATTATTATTTTTTTGGTCAAGGTCAAACATCATAAACGAAACCAATAATTTAGCATTTGAAATATTAGCATTTGAAATATTTTTTGGAGAGATTAAGGAAGTAAATTAAATTACTTTAAAGTTTTTTTATATTTATTTTTTCTTCAAACTTATTAGTTTGACTAATAAACTAATATATAATCTAAGAATATTTAACATATGAAATGATTAAGTAACTTATTTAGTTTTTAATCTCTAGAAAAGAAAGTCAACTAGCATTTCTTATAATTAGGAATGGGAGGTAGTATTCCTTTGGTAAGAAAATAAGGGGAAATTGCTGCTGAACTCACCATTAGAAAATTTACTGTATAAAGTTATCCTGAATCGATTGGCTCCCATCCTCTTTCCTTTTTATTCTCTTCCCATCTCTTTTTTGAACTGTTCAGATTTCAATCCAACGACAAAGATAAAGAAAAGGATAGGAAGGGAAGTGGATGAGAGCTAAATCGAGTCCTTGAGCATGTGCAAACTCATTTTTAGTGAGTGCCCAAATGTCTTCTTTTGTTTGAGAAAAGTCACTGAAGTTAGGTTTGTTCTTGTTGGGTTTTTAAACAAATTTTAATTAGCTTTGGGGCAATAAATTTTATAATAAAAGAATTTTTAATAATTTTTTCCGTAAAATAAAGGTAGATTTTTATGGTGATAACTAGAAGTTATGTTAAGTATCCCGCAAAATTTCACTTTAATGAAATTCTCTCTTAAGCTTGCCTTTGATAGTGTTTACAGATTATGTGATGTGGAGGCATTTTATATGTTAGAACTGACTCATAATGGAAATCAGAGTGGTATGGTTGTTATTAACTATTATCCTTAGAATTAATATCAGTTTCCATTAAAAATTAATGAATTTCAATCAAATTTTTGACTTCCTGCTTGGATAAGAAGAAAATTAGGGTGGGGAAGACACATCGAAAATAGTAATTTATTTACTATTCTTACAATTTTCCTGTCATAATCACTTTTATCTCTATCCAAACATAGCCTTATAGATATCTGTATTTAAAATTCATTTTCCTTTGTGATAGCTGAATGTGTTTTCTTTGAATGGTTTGATGGCTATTGGTTTTCTAAGTCTCAAGGTTTTGGCATTTTAAAAATGACTTATGGTATAGGCTTACCATATATTCATTTGAAAAATATGCTTAGGAACAAAGAATGTAAAGACAACCCTTGGTTTTTAGGAGAGTATTAATATTATTGAAGGAAGCAAAACGTCATTGTATATGGGATTAGTTAATATATCTTAATATTTATGAGTACAATGACAGTTAAAAGATTTGCAAAAGTAAATGGTAAAAAAAAAAAAAAAAAGAAGAAGAAGAAGAAGAAAGAGGAATGCAAGAGTAAAAATAAATAACTAATTGTATGATTTCACCCCAAAAAAAAAAAAAAAATGCTAATTGAATGATATTAAGTTCTCAAAATAATTGGACTTATCCTTTCTGTTTCTTATTAGTTATCATACTTGACGAGAGTTATTTATTTATTTATTATTATTATTATTATTATTATGGGTGAAGGGATAATTTTTTCCTGAAAATTTTAAAAATGGGGTAATTTTGTCTCGGAAGTGTTAAAAAATAGGAATTTTGCTCTCATCGTTATCCTAATTAATTTTAATCATTAGTTGACCAAATATATTGAGTGACAATTCACATGTCATTTTTGTTAAGGTGCAAATTTACCCCCGGAAATCTATGTGTCATCTACTTCATTTTCTTAAAAAATTTAGATTTAAAACTTCTACGACAAATTTGCACCTTAATAAAAATGACGTGGCTAACATATTGACTTTAAACTTAGCATATTTGGTTAATTAATAGTCAAAATTAATTAGGATGATGATCAGGGCAAAAGTGCACCCTTTTTTACACTTTTGAACTAAAATTGCCCCCTAAATAACTTTTAAGGCAAAATTGCCTTTCGGTGACAACTTCTAAAACAAAATTACCCCTTAACCCTATTATTATATAAGTTTGAGAAATATTAATAATTATTTTTCCTTAAACTATAATCGCACCTTCATTACTTTTAATTATTGGGTAAGAGAGACAATTATGGAAAGAGTAAATAAAATAACCTAATGGCATATTAGAAAATTTAAATAAATAAAATTATAATCACTTAAATGCAAAACAAAATTCCATGAGCTAAAATTTTTTTGGGGGAAATTTCCAAATCATTTATATTCATTTAATTTAATTTTGTTGAGCTATATAATATTTGTCACTTGTTAAGAGGGGAGATATTGAATTGACCAAAAAAAAAAAACAGAGGGAGGTGTTTACCACTTTTTATGTTGGATTTATCTATTTGTTTGGCTCTTTAAATTTAGGTTTCCTCGCACCAAATAAAAAAACAAAAAAGAAACGGGAAGAAGAGGGGCATTGATATTTCTATATTCGAAAGCAAAATATGTTTAGTCAAAAAATGGATATTTTTATATTACTTTCTCTAATTTTAAATATAAGATAGAGTTAACCTTTTAGAAAGATTAAGTTATTTAATCATATCATATATTGTGTATCCTGAGATTATATATTAGTTTATTAGTCAACTAATTAGTTTAGAGAAACAAATATACAGATATTATATAGTAATTTAATTAGCTTCTTTAATCTCTCTAAAAAAGTTAACTTTGTTTTATATTTAAGACATGAGGGATTAGAAGGCAGTCAGAAATCAAAGTAGTCAACCATGTATTTCTGGTTTAAATATGAGCTAGATTAGGCATGATAATTGCAGAGATAATTACAGTTAACATAATTTAATTTCCTTTGGCAATACTATATGCAACGTTGCCCAAAAAATAATATAATAAAAACACTAATGAAATAAAAAAAATATATAAAATTACGTGCTTATGTTTCTGACAGTGACATCTAGTTTATGTTGAATAGTATTCCATTTCATGGGGTTTTTTTTTTTTGGGAAAATCATAGTGAGGTCCCAAGGTAAGTAAATAATTACAAAAATGTCTCATATCAAATTCTCCTCATAAAAAAGTCTCTATCGACTTTTTTGTTATTAGTTGTGTATAAGCTACTGAATTCCTCTCACAAAAAAGTTCCGTTATTAAAATAACTTTTCATGTTGTTAAAATGTTTGTATGAAAATCTCGTGAAAATGACTTCTAATGTTGTCAAAATGACTTTTCATATTGCAAAAAAATTTCTAAAATTATACACGTATAAAAAACTTAGAGAATTTTTGATAACATGCAAAACCATTTTGACAACATTAGAAGCCATTTTCACAACGAGATTTTCATAGGGACATTTTAAGTTTTAACAACATGAAAAGTCATTTCGACAACGAGACTTTTTTATTAGGAGAATTTGGTATGTAACTTTTTTGTGATTATTTTCGTACCTTAGGACCTCACTATGATTTTCCCTTTTTTCACCATTTATTTGAAGATATAATCTTACTTCCATATACTAATTAAAAGACAAATAGAAATAGAGCTTTCAAAATGTCACTATTCATTTGTAATAAATTAATTTCTCAATTGAATGGAAATTTTGAGTAAATGCATACAACAACAAACCTTGTTTACTAGATGAGATCGGCTATATAGATTACATAACACTATTGTATGTCAACAATCAATGAAGAAAAGTTGTAACTTTTGGTACGTTAATATTTTAACCCTTAAGATATGGCCCAAAAAAGTAGGAACTTTAAACCTATTGTTGTAAAATATTCAAAGCATATAATATTGGGAAGAGGGATCAAAATTTCTTGTTTGATGCCGATCGCTGTGTGGCTTAGTGACAACAAGTTCCCCTACTCTTGAGAAGTTGTGGGTGTCATTTCGTTCGTTCAAATTGTTGAAGCTGACCATTTGTAATTAAAAAAATCTTGTTTGACAGCAACATAAATAATTAATTATATGTGTCTCATAAACCCAGAATATGCTTTAAAGGGCCTCATGATTTTTCATGCCCAATTTCATGTAAATATTATTATATTCAGGGAAGGTATACTTGTGATGTTAATGTTTATGCAAAGTCAATATTAATTGGAGTAGAAGTTACCAGCTATTTAAGAATTTGTCTTTTCTGAAGAATTGACTGTTTTTGTTCATTTCAGAACTATTTGTTCACTGTTTCTGCTTTTGTTCTTCTTTTTTATTTCTCTCCCACCATTTTCTAACAACTACCCATCTTTTCCTAAAAGTTTCGATCTTTTTTTGTTTGAAAGAATCCACAGATACCAAACTATTACTAGCTCCAGTTTTAAATGTAAGAGCTAGATAATGAGTTTACTTTGATCGTAAATATAAGATCTTAATTTACTTTCTCGCTTCAAATTTATAATTTTTTTCCCCAAAGTATCCCTATTTACACATAGGAAGGGGGTTTCCATCAAAGGTAATCACTATGCACATAATTAGAAAGGGTATTATAGACAAACAAACACATATTTTTTTTACAAATAACTAACTTTCTTAATATCCACAAATTAAACGGAGGGAGTATAAACACACAGATTAAAAAACAAATGGCATGGATTTTCAAGAGTCAAGTCTGTCTTCCTGCTAGTCAACAGCCAAATCTTGAAGTTGCTTTTACCTTCCACTTTATTCTGATATAATATGATCTTTTTTTGGGCCAAAAAAAAAAAAAAAAATATATATATATATATATTATATGATCTTTCTTCTTTCACTTTGATCAAAGGCAGACCATTGACCCCGCAAAGTTTAAAGGCAAAAACTTTGCTTCCTTAGTTCACACGGCTTACTGAATCAGCTTCTTCCTCTGAGTTCATTTGAGGATGGCTTCACTTATTTTCTCTAGTTTCATCCTCTTGCTTTCATGTCTTCTTCCTGTAGAATCAAAGTGTCCAACCTCATTTGACTGTGGATATCTTGGGAACATCCAGTTCCCTTGGACCACCACAGAACGCACAGATTGTGGCTTATTTGTAATCCAAGGTTGTCATGATCCTAATGTTCCTAAAACTCTGTTAACAAACAACGGAACAAGAAGAACCTTTAAGGTTTTTAGAATCACTCATACTGTTTCTTCTTCTGAATCTACCATTTTTATCAGAGACATGGATCTTCATGAGCGTTTAAGAAACAGAAGTTGTGAGGCCTTTAGTAGTAATTACACTCTTCCTCTCACCCTCCCTCCTCCTGCTTTGGCTTCTTTCAAGATCATTAACATTGGATTCTTCTTAAGATGCAACCGATTGGACCCTCTAGATCGAACTAATGCTTCTTTCTTCAATTTTACCTGTGTTGACTCTGATATCATTTATGGTTTTCCAAACCCTGCGAGGAACAAGAGCAGTAGCTTATTTTCTTCATGTTCTGTTATTCAGTTTCCTATTAAGGACATCCCTGATGACGGTGATCCTTTCACTTTCATAACTTCCACGGTCCTTCTTCAAGTACGATTATCTGATAATTGTATTAAATGTATCTATGACAGAGCAGGCCGTTGTCAGCTTGACCCAAACGGAATCTTTAACTGCGATGGAGGTACAATCTAATGAAATGTTTGGTCCATGGATAATCTAGTCCAAATAGAAGATATGTTAGTGTTTGTGATTTGTTCTTGCTTTGTTCTAAAATCTTGATACATTAAGCTGGTATGGCTCTACACTGTCTTTGAATTGTTCTAGTGACTTTCCTTGACGGTAATACTAAGTGTCAGATTTTACTTTTTCTTCCAGTAACGCTGAACATGATTCTCATTATTGTCTTTTGCTTTAGACTTCGTCTCTTACTCTAAAAACTGTTTTCTTTTTTAGCTCCTGCTGCAGGGGATAGGAGCAGGGTTCTGAAGCTGGGACTAGGAATAGGTAATATGTTTACATGTTATGATTCATTGGTTGCTTTAATTTAATGGAAAAGCCCACAACTGCAATACTTGAGAAGTAAAATTGTGTCAAATGTTAAAGATGGAGATTCCCTGCTGCTACAGGATTAGGTCTTGGGCTTCTAGCCATTCTGATGATTGCGTGGCTCATAAAACGATGGTGTTACCTGCGAAAACATGGGTCTTATGATGATGATCAATTCGAACCCGCAAACTCTTATTCTGCTGACTGCTCAATTTCAGACCCAGAAAATGGCAATATCTACCTAGGTGTTCCTCTGTTCTCTTACAAACAGCTTCAGGAAGCAACAAACAACTTCGACCAAGCCAGAGTACTTGGAGATGGTGGCTTTGGAATTGTTTACTATGGTAAGCTGTTCTCTCATCCACTTCTATTTTTCTCCCACATCTGAGTAGTATGGGATGCTCAATGGTGCATTTAAGTGGGTTGATTCTCTCACATCAACATATAGCTTTTGGGGCAGGATTTTTCATCACACTTAGGTGCCCATCAATTGGTATTAGATAAAAATAAAGCTTTTTTAACATGAACTTCCATGATTAGGGAAACTTAGCGATGGACGAGAAATTGCTGTAAAACGCCTGTTCGAGCACAATTACAGAAGAGTAGAACAGTTCAGGAATGAAGTGAAGATACTCGCAAGACTACGCCACAAAAATCTTGTGTCTTTATATGGCTGCACTCCACGCAGAAGCCAAGATCTCCTTCTGGTCTATGAATACATCTCAAATGGCACAGTTGCTAGTCACCTCCAAGGTAACAGTAACTCCTTATCAACATCTACGCCACTACCATGGCCTATTCGTCTCAAAATCGCCATAGAAACTGCATGTGCATTGGTCTACCTCCATGCTTCAGACATCATCCATCGCGATGTAAAGACTAACAACATCCTCGTAGATAACAATTTTAACGTTAAAGTTGCTGACTTTGGACTCTCTAGATTGTTCTCCCATGATGCGTCACATGTCTCCACAGCCCCACAAGGAACACCAGGTTATGTGGACCCAGAATATTACCAATACTACCAGCTTACGAGTAAGAGTGATGTGTATAGCTTTGGGGTT
Source organism: Acacia acuminata (assembly GCA_019022655.1). NCBI lineage: Eukaryota > Viridiplantae > Streptophyta > Magnoliopsida > Fabales > Fabaceae > Acacia > Acacia acuminata. The sequence continues at coordinate 1,522,280 of JAFJYI010000187.1, forward strand.
GTGTTGATCGAGCTCATATCTTCGAAGCCTGCGGTGGATATAAGTAGGGGTAAGGATGAAGTGAACTTGTCGAGCTTGGCGATGAAGAAGATTCAGGAGAGTGCGTTTATGGAACTGGTGGATCCGTGTCTGGGGATTGAGAAGGATGGTGAAGTGAAGAGGATGGTGGTTTCCGTTGGGGAATTGGCGTTTCAATGTTTGCAAAGAGACAAGGATTTGAGGCCTTCCATGGAAGATGTTTTGGAATCTCTGAAGAAGATTCAGAGTGGTGCAGGTGATGAAGAGGTTGAGAATGTTGAAGGTGGTGATAAGCCACCGCCATCATCCCCACCCTCAATTTCGCCGGAGAAGGAGGACGTTGGTTTGTTGAAGAAGGTGAATCCACATCCTTCTTCGCCCAATACTGTAACTGATAAATGGACGAGTGAATCTTCCACCCCTAATGCGAGTGGTTGATTTGATCATTGATGTTGTTTCAGAAGAAAATGTAAATGAGTCATTTTGGATATCATATATATTTTTAGGATGATTATATTATACTGGTCATCATATACTCGTTTCATATATGTAGTTAAGGGAAAAATGGATGCATAGTTGAATTATTTAAAACAACAACAAATATGGGGGAAAAGATACAAATTTAACGTGATTATAAAAATATAACGCGTAAGTCTCTACCAAGAAAAATAAGGGTGAGTACAATTATTTTCCTTCTAAGCACAATTTATTTTTTAAATTGGTTTGTAGGATAGTGGATATTAATTTAAAGTTTTTTTTGGCAATATCTAGCAAATATTTTACCTTGGATAAGGTATGTCAAGTCCTTTCCACAAAAGAACTTATGGAGCCAATTGATAATTTAGGGTCTGATTGAATCAAATGATAGTTAAGTATGAACTTTAGGTAACATCAAGTGATTGTGAGAGAGAGCAAGAAAACTAATAGTAGCAAAAGGTGAATTCCAATTCGAGAAGTACAACCTAGAGTCGCTAATCCCTGGTTGGTTTCTTAGAATTAATCCCCACTAAATTAATTTTGACTTAACGAACTCAGCTAACCTAGAGTATTAATGTCTATAAATGACTTCCGGTCCATTTATAAACCTCTCTTAATTAACTATGTAATGCCTCACACAATTAACTAAAATGCGTTTTAGATCGAACTCACCCTAATTTGATTATGCGGAGCTTCAGGTATATTCCTATCCTAGACGCAAATTAGATTAAACCTAATTCCTTATTAAATTAAAATCTAATTCCACATTATTTAATCCCAATGTCAATTTAGGATTTCCTCTTCCAAGTTTAACCCTAAATCCCCTAAACATGCTTACTAGTGGCCAATTAATAAGCAATAGCAAAAAAGCAAGAATAAATAAACTGATTGAAATTAATCAAAACTAATGTGAAATAATACTTAGAACCCAAAAAAAAGTTCATAGGTTCTCAGGTTGAAAAGAAAACTAGCGTAGCACACATGGCTTATACTAAAATCCATAAAATAAATAAAATCCAGATTCAAGTAAGACAGAAAAGAAAAGAAAAAAGAAATTAAGACTCAAAGAATCTCTCAATACTCCTTGCTTCTATCGCTGCTCCTTGCGCGTCCCAGTATGCGTTCCAGCCTCTGATGTGCGTCCCTTCTTCACTCCTTGAATTGTCGTTCACTCTGTGCAGTGCGTCTCTCTTTGATATTCGTGCGCCTTGCTCCAATGCGTCAATCCCCCTCTGTGCGTGGTGTTCCTTCCCTTTAATAGATAAATGTTAGGGTCTCTTGCTGCGGGTCCCACGTCTCTATCCAATTTTTGCAATCCATTAATTCACTCCTTTTATTTCTCTGATCAGCTCCTTTTTTGATTAATGAATATAGGCCTTGGGTCCCACGTCATCAATTCACTATATCCAATTGACTCTTCCAGATTGCTTTATTCCATGATCTGCTTTATTTTTTAAAATGTGTGGACCCCATGGCTTTCACTTCTAATATAATATAATATAATAATATATTATATCATATCTTTTTCAATTTAATTTGTTGCCTCTCTTAGATCTCATAATATCTCCGCTGAATAAAATAGGATATCAATAGATTTTTTATAATATTCTTTTATCCTATATTTAATTAAAAGATAGATAAATATATAAAAGATAATTAAATAAGTATAATATTGATAAATTTAATCCAATATATCTCAGAATATATACTTATTTAATTATAAAATATCTACTTATCAACAACACATTAGTGAAGCTAGAAACAGTTATCTCAAATATAAGTTCAAGTGATTTGTTTTACTTGAACATTTCATAATACAATCAATATGTATGGTTATTTTAATCACTTGGACGGATAGTTGTAAAAAATATATTTTTAAAGGAATATTAAAATTATTTTATTTAAAAGTAAAAAATAAAGTAGAATCTCTCACTTGATAGAATATAAGCATGTTGTTAAATTAATTATTATGGAAGAAGTATTAGTAGGGGTGATATGGGAAAAATATGACAAAAATTGCTCAAAATTATTTTATATAAAAAAAAGTATAATTGAGGTGTATATGACATTAATGAGTTGCAAACATTATTTGCTTTATTAAATATATAGGTGTATTATTAAATTATTATTGAGAAAGTATAAATAGGGGTATTATAGGAAAAAATTGACAAAAGTTAAAACTTGCTCTTATAATTAGGACCAAAACTAACTCCAAAAAGTGTTCATATAATCGGGGACCGAATGGAGTAATATTTAATATGCTTCATTACGCACCACACAATTTTTTCAAGAGATTTGTTCAGTCTATTGGTGTGACAATATGATGATTCATGTGTCATCTTATCACATTTTTACTGTGTAAGGTCCACTTAAATAAGAAAATTTTAAGATATTCTTATTAAGTAACATAATTTCTATGAGCTTTGCAGGGACTATTAAGATATAATTTTTTATTTTTTTTGTTAACTTATTTAACTATCCTTACATAAAAACACTCCCAACTGTTGACTCAGGTGTTTTGATGTTGACAATTGAAATCTCTCTGTAAGGGCTTTTGAAATAATAATCAAGTGGGAAATAAAGGTTCTTTTTATCAAATGTTTTCAAAAATAAATTTTCGAGAATGTGGTTCCAATACCCGAGTATATACGAAACTATGGAACTAACTGCGGAGTATGGAAAGATAACTCTCGAGAATGGCACACAATATTATATAAACTCCTTTCATGAAGTTCTCGAGAATTATAAGGTAACTCTCGAGAATTGCGGTAGCTCTCGAGAATAAAAGAACAATTCTCGAGTATCTTAGGATTCTTGTTCCATTGAACTCCCATACGTTAATTCTCGAGAATAAAAGGTATAATTCTCGACAATGTCCTCATTCACCTATCTCGACACGTCCTCACTATCAATTCTCAAGAATTGAGTGCTAGTTCTCGAGAATAGCTCACTCAGTCATTTCCCTCCGTTTCAGGAAATTCTCGAGAATAAAAGCTTAATTCTTGAGAATCTATTATAGTTTGGTAATTCTCGAGAATACATGCAGAATTCTCGAGAATAGCCAAGAAACTATTCAGTGATGCATAAATGGTGATTCTTGAGTTCAATTCTCGAGAATATAAGAATGATTCTCGAGAATGTTTTAATGTGCGATAGGTAATTCTCGAGAATGCCTTGACTGATTCTCGAGAATATTGAACTAAATACAAATACTCTGTTCCTCAAATCTCCGACTCCGGAAATCATGAATCATGTTATATCACTTCATTGCTTCTGATTATAATTCATTATAAATATCAAATGCTCTTAACATATTTGCTGATGAGTTTCAGGTTATTTAAACATAGATTAACGGCAGATTTGAATAAAGCGATTTTGTCTGTCAGAGGCATTAAATGTTGCTACCTAAACCGTGATACTCTCGGGGATCGATAGTCTGAGCAAAATAAAGCTACTTCTGATATTCTCTTACTTCACATTGAATGCCATTTCACAACGGGCATAATAAAAAGAATAAAAGAGAATATCCACTCTGCACATCCCACCTAAGTACTCAGACGGTGAAATCCTCAACGAATGCATTATCTGTGTAACAGACATATTCAAGAGACTCAATGGATACCCCACGAGCTTCAACAACGGTCATTAATGGAAACAACTATAAATTCAAGAAGCATTCAATTTGCCAACTACCGAAAACGCTGCGTAATCAATTCGAGCTTAATATCATTTACTGTTTCATCTGTTTTTAACAACTGCACTTTAGTGTCATTTATTTATCAACTCGTGAGGAGTATTTAAACACTTATTTCATTATTGAGCTTGTATCTTAAGGTTAAGGAACCTTAAGAGAGGGTGTATAATTACAACTTGTAAGGGGGAGTGGAGTCGGAGAGTGAGTGACCATCCTTCGTTTACAGAGTCTGTAATTGTTTCTAAAACTTAGTGGAATCCCAGAGTGTTTCTGGGGACTGGACGTAGGTCAGTATATTGGATCGAACCAGTATAAATTGTCTTGTGTTCTTTTATCTTATTGGTCTCTATTTTGTTTATACACAAGAAAAGATTTTAAGTTTTCAAAGATCACCTATTCACCCCCCTCTAGGTGATATTCTACCTTCATTTGGTATCAGAGCCAGGTTTCTCAGTTGGGCTTAACATCCCGAGAAAGATCATGGAAGGAATATTACCTGATGGTGCTTCAATCAACCAACTCCCAGGATTCAACGGCGAACATTATTCCTTTTGGAAAGCTAAATTTAGTGTTCGTGATGGCTACTGAATATGGTCTTTGGAGAGTCATAGAAACTGGAGACTATGTACCGGTGAAAACTGAAGGAAGAATTAATGTTCCAAAGACAGAGGCTGAATTCGATGAGAATGATAAGAAAAATATCACTCTCAATAGTAAGGCTATTCTGATGCTTCAAAGTGCTCTAAGTCAAAAGGAGTACTTTCGAATATGTAATCTGTCAATCACGAAAGAAATGTGGAAGGCTCTAGAGATCGCTTATGAAGGTACTTCTGGCATCAAGGAGAACCGAATCAACGCTCTGACCACCGAGTATGACTTACTACGGATGAAGTCAGGAGAAACCATCGCCAAGTTCCAACTCAGATACACTCATTTAACAAATCAGTTGGCGGCCTTGGGTAAAGTGTATGAACAAGGTCCTCAAGTCAGGAAGATTCTCAATGTTCTGACAAAAGACTGGGAAGCAAAGATCACAGCAATAGAGGAGGCTCGTGGAGAATCAATGGCTTCGATTCGCCTTATTTGGAAGTTTGTCTAAATATGAAAGCAACCGAGATTCAAAAAGGATCTGGACGATGTCAACAGTAGTTGGAATAAGGGAATTGCTCTTAACGTCCTGAAGGAGAAAGAAGAAAAAGACGAGGACGATGACGAGATGGCCATGTTTGTACAAAGATTCAAAAAGTTCTACAGAAAGGATCGTGGTTTCAGAAATAGATTTCGAAAAGGGGATTCCAATAACAGACGAGAGTTCAAAGACAAAGATCAAATCACCTGTTACGAATGTGGGAAGCCTGGTCATTACAAGTCGGAGTGTCCTCAACTGAGAGACAGTGAAAAGAAAAAGTCTTATCAATTTAAGAAGAAGGCCTATGTGTCGGGAATGGGAGATGACTCCTCGGGAGAGAGAGAGCGAAGAAGAGAGAGAAGTTGCCAATGTCCGTCGGTGGCGAGAGGAAGAAGAACAAACTGAAAACGACAATGAGGTAACATATGATGAATTATTTGATGAATACAATGAAATTCATTCTGAATACATAAAAGTTTGTAATGAATGTATAGATTTGAAAAGGCAAAACTTAACTCTTAAAATGCAAGTTGAAAACCTCACGTGTGAGGATCTTACCTGTGACGACTGCCTGGATTTGGAGAAAAGAAATTTGTATCTTACAAAAACTCTTGAGAAGTTCACTAGAGGTAGTGAAATGCTCAACGTTATTTTGAAAGCACAAAGAATTTACGAACGATCGTTCAGGTATTTGGATATAATCCTATTTTTGATAAACGCAAAGGCAAGAAGAAAACAGGTGGGAAATCTTATTTGAATTACTTTCGAAAAACGGTTCATTCTTCGAACCCATTTGCTCATTGTAATTATCAGAACCGTAAAGGACACAGTACCTCATCATGTTTTCATAAAAAGGATAGAAGGGATAAACCAGTAGGCAACTATCAGTGGATGCCTAAAGGAACTTATGTTCCTCAAGTCAAAACTAACCCCAAAGGACCCAAGAAAAAATGGGTACCTAAGACTTGATTTCTTCTGGCCTTGCAGGCGTGTTTGAGAGCATCAAGAATCAACAAGTGGTATATTGATAGTGGATGATCCAGACACATGACGGGAGACACAGAAAAATTTGTTGCAATGAGATCAAAGGATGGCAGTAAAGTCACCTTTGGAGGAAATCAATCCGGGAAGATCACGGGTATTGGTGAAATCGGTGCAAAGGACGGACCTCAGATTAAGGATGTATATCTTGTAGAAGATCTTTGTCACAATCTTCTGAGTGTGAGTCAAAGTGCTGATAAGAACAACTGGATCCTCTTTGATTCCGAAGAATGTCTCATTGTCAACAAAGACGATCTCCCAATTGATAAAGGTAAACTGAAGGTATTGTTCAAAGCCCCACGTGAGGGAAACTGTTATACATTGGATCCACCGAAACTAAATTCTGAAAAATGTTTTGTTAGCAACTTAGATGAAAGCTGGCTGTGGCATAAGCGTCTGGCTCATGTCAACATGCATCAACTAGACAAGTTGCTAAGAAAAGATTTAGTGATTGGTTTACCTAAACTTCGTTTTAAAAATGATATGATCTGTGATTCATGTCAACGAGATAAACAAACTAAATCATCTTTTAAGAACAAACCTGAAATCTCGACAAACCGCCCTCTTCAATTACTTCATATGGATCTAATCAGACCTGCAAGAGTTAGAAGTCTTGGTGGAAATTTATATACTCTGGTGATTGTCGATGATTTCTCACGTTTTACTTGGACTATTTTCTTATCCTCTAAGGATGAAACTTTTGACTTGTTCGTTGTGTTTGCCATTAAGGTGCAAAATGAGAAAGGTATTTGTATTATAGCTATTCGAACGGATCATGGAGGTGAATTCAAAAATCAAGCATTCGGAGAATTCTGTGATGCTCACGGGATCAATCACAATTTCTCGGCTCCAAGGATACCACAACAGAATGGTGTGGTTGAAAGGAAGAACCGTGTACTAACTGAGATGGCTCGTGCAATGTTGAATGAGAATCAAACATCACAAGCCTTCTGGGCAGATGCGATGAGCACAACTAGCTACATATCAAACCGAGCCTATCTTAGGAAGAAACTTAACAAGACTCTGTATGAGCTCTATAAAGGAAGGAAACCGAACCTGGCCCACCTTCATATCTTTGGCTGTAAGTGCTTCGTTCATAACAATGGTAAGGACAATTTGGGGAAATTTGATCCCAAATCCGATGAAGGTATATTTCTTGGTTACTCTAATAGGAGTAAGGCATACAGAGTTTTTAACAAACGTACTCGTGTAGTTGAAGAGTCAATATATGTTGTGTTCTGTGAGTCTAAATTAGATGGATTTCTGGATGATGATGAAGAAACTACTTTCAAAAACCAATTCTTTTCGAAATCTACTCTTGCCTCTATTGAAAACTCTGAAGATGCTTTTGAAACTGATTCTCAAAATAATTTAGAAAATCCTGATCAATCTCAACCTAAGGCTTGGAAGTTCATAAGGAATAATCCTTTGGACCAAATGATTGGTGATGTTAATCAAGGAGTGAGGACCAGAAAAAGCACTTTAAATGAAGTAACATTCTCTGCTTTTATATCTCAAATTGAACCCTCCAAGATCGATGAAGCCCTATCAGATAATGACTGGGTGATAGCGATGCAAGAGGAATTACACCAATTTGATAGAAATCAAGTTTGGGATTTGGTACCTAGGCCTAAAGACCATCCGGTTATTGGCACCAAATGGGTATTCAAAAACAAACGGGATGAATCCGCAATTATAGTTCGTAACAAGGCTAGATTGGTCGCCAAAGGCTATAATTAGGAAAAAGGTATTGATTATGAGGAAACGTTTGCTCCAGTGGCTAGATTGGAGGCAATACGTGTACTCCTTAGCCTTTGCATGTATCAAAGGTTTCAAACTCTATCAAATGGATGTAAAGAGTGCCTTCTTAAATGGTTTTATTTAGGAGGAAGTATATGTAGAACAACCTCCTGATTTTGAAAATGAACATCATCCAGACCACGTCTATCACCTTAAGAAAGCCTTGTATGGTCTCAAACAAGCTCCTAGAGCTTGGTATGAACGTTTAAGCAAATTTCTTTTAGATCAAGGCTTTGTTAGAGGAAAAGCAGACACAACACTCTTTATCAAAACTAATAAGCTTAATGAACTTCTAATTGTGCAAATATATGTAGATGATATAATATTTGGTGCTACTAATGACTCTCTCTGTGAGGAATTTTTCAAAAAGATGCAGGGAGAATTTGAGATGTCTATGATGGGGGAGTTAAACTACTTCCTCGGTTTACAAATAAAGCAATGAAAGGATGGAATATTCATTTCCCAAACGAAGTATCTCCGAGATCTGCTCAAGAAGTTTGGCTTGGAGCAATGTAATGGTGCAGACACTCCAATGAGCTCAACAGCCTCGCTGGATACGGATGAAGAAAAAGGCAAAGACTTCAATATAACTAAATATAGAGGAATGATCGGGTCTTTGCTCTATTTGACTGCTAGTCGGCCGGATATACAATTTAGTGTGGGAATGTGCGCAAGATTTCAATCGGCTCCTAAAGAATCACACGCCGAACACGTCAAAAGAATCTTTCGATATCTTGGTTTCATACTCGGACGCTGATCACGCTGGATACAAGACTGACAAAAAGAGCACCAGTGGACAATTTGAGTTCTTTAGAGGCTCACTTGTATCTTGGTTCAGTAAGAAGCAGACTACTGTAGCTGTGTCATCAACTAAAGCGGAGTATGTTGCTACCTCAAGTTGCTGTGCACAAGTCCTTTGGTTAAAGCAACAATTATCTGACTTGGGAGTCCACTTGAAAGAAATTCCAATTCTTTGTGATAATACAAGCATGATAAGTCTGGCAAAGAATCCTGTCCAGAACACAAGGACCAAACACATTGATGTGAGACCTCACTTTATCGAGACCACGTGCAAAGGAAAGATGTCAAAGTGATGTTCATACCCACGCACTTGCAACCTGGCCGACATTTTCACCAAACCATTTGGCCAAAGAACAATTCAACTTCATCGAGAGAGAATTGGGAATGGTAAATCTCAATGAACTGTAAGTAATCCTAGTTTAATGTTATTAATTATGTTTTGATGATTGATAGAGACTAACTTAAACATCGGAGTGTTTAGATCTTATTTTGCAGGTTCCCTTATTATGTAATTGCAAAACAGAGGTGTACAGAGTATGTAAATTCTCCAGAATGATTTCATCATTCTTGAGAATAAAGGTAAAGTATTTTAATATGCTTCTATTGCATTCTCGAGAATTGTAAATGAATTCTCAAGAAATATCTATTTATGATAAGTTTTTCCAACTATCACTGCAGTTTACTGTTTAAATTAATGGATAATTCTCGAGAATCTTAAGCTACTCTCGAGAATTGCATGGACAAATCTTTAGCTAATTCCTCTGAAATAAGGATTCTCGAGAATCATACATGGATTCCCGAGAATAAAGCTGCTCTCTGTTCCCAATCGAAACTACCTTCCCTGGTCACTCTCGAGAATTAAGCTAGCACTCTCGAGAATCAGCATACTTCAATCATGTTTCATTCTCGCATTCTCGAGAATAAATCTCAAATTCTTGAGAACTGTCAATAAAGCTTTTCGATCTTGTCACACTTGCAAGGGAATTCTCGAGAATCATCATAAAACTCTCAAGAATAGTTTGAACCAAATTATTGTATTAAACTTCACATTCTCGAGAATCATTCCTAATTATCGAGAATGGCCGTATTATAGGATATTGACAATAACATTCTCGAGTATTAATTGTTGAATTCTCGAGAATGGTCGACCAAAAAATGGTTCCTATTCCCTTATATACTCGAGAATTCAAGAGCTATTCTCGAGAATTGGCTATGATAGGATGTGCTCATTCCTCGCACTCTCGAGAATTGAAATAGAATTCCCGAGAATGGATTTGTCTGTGGGAATTTGGCTATATGGTTCTCCTTCGATTCTCGAGAATTGGAGATCGAGTACTTCTTCTTCTATTATCACTCTCTTAAGAACTGAGAGTGACTCTCGAGAATATGAGTCAATTCCTTAAATCTGTTACAATCTCATGTCGTTTCGCTTCGGGGGGACCCTTCGTAAAGCCCTATTTTCCTATTTAAACTCTTCAAACTATTGGGCTTCTGCTTCTTAAGGCTCTCGAGAACTCGACAGAACTCTGAATCTCTGGCATCTCACTCCATTTTCTTCTCAATCTGTCCTTTCATTGTCGACCACTGGGTCTCCACTTCCTTCCCAAACTCGTTGTCTATTTGTTCCTCGTTCGGTTTAACAATCTTTGGTTTAGGGTTTGATGAGCACAAATAATACCATGTTTTCCCTATACTAATTGGCTGAATTGAATGTTAAATCCAAGCTCAACTATAGATAATCTAAGCAAAAAAGGCATACATTCATGATATAGGGACTAAAGAGTAGAAATCATTTGCATATGCTGAGAATGGAACAAATTGCTTTGTTTTTAAGAGAAATCGAATAGCAGAGCTGATATGATGCTATATTATTCGGACAGCGATTCAAAGTGCAATACAAGGCATCCTGAATGCTATAGTAGAGTAGAGGAAGCAATGCTATGCGATATGTTTTCTGACCTTTTTACCCAGATGATTTCAGGAATAAAATAAAGGGCAATATTTACAGATAGGTTGCTGACATAACAAAAGAGAAGATGCGGAGGATTGAAACTGAAAGATTTGAAGAATCCCGCAGAATCAATGCAGCAATCTACTCGGATCCAAAGATATGATAGATTCCGACAGATTAGGAAAGGCCCAACTCGCTGGAACTTGCATTGCAAGAAAGAACTGATTATAAAAGGAAACAGCAGAGCCAACCCTAACAGAGTCGGAGAGCCCTAGAACCATATTCTAACTTTTGGTAGACTCAAGAGAAGAGTGAGAGATTTCCTGATAACCCAGCATCATTCCCTGCAGTACGACGGAACGAAGAAGACGTGGAGTGGTGACGTGACAGGACCTCGACCACGCCGTTGGATATTCCGCCAGAACTTTCTGTTTTCCTTTCTTTTTATCTTTGTGTTTTCGATCATGGGTCATTCTGTTAGTATCTGTTTTGTGTGTCCCTCGTCAGTCATGAATTGAACTTTATATGGCTGGACGAGAATGAGTCTTTAAGTGTTAAATGAACCCGGTTCTGAGTTTCTTAATTCAATAAATTTGGTTTGCGTATCGGTGTTTTAATCACTAGTCGGTTAACGGAAGTTAAGGGCTAGATCTGTGGCCCCAGCTTACTGGCAAGGAGTTGGGGTTAGACCTCTGAAAAATAGCGTTTGCTAGGCGGCCCGCACACGGCTAGACCTATTATTGTAGGCTTCAGGAATGGGTCTACCTCTCATAACCATAACACCCTGAGCGTAGCACGGATCTTTTGACTAGAAAGTTGCCATAGGAATATGGAAGGAGTATAGTTAGCATCATAAGTATCGAACGTGGAAGCTTCGGTAGACTATAGTGATGGGTTAACCAAATAGCTTTGCAGTCGGTGTCTATGCTGTAGCAATTGCGGAAGCTGTACAGTGTAGATGTTATAGCATCGGGGTAGAGCAACTGGGGGAGTGAAGCACTTAAGGATGATTCTGAGTCCAGCCTAACTTTTCACTGATATCTTCTCTCGTTTATAGATCTTTGTTTACATTTGCTAGCAGTATAGTTACAAAACCTCTCAACCCAATTATATTTACTTTTTGCTTTCACAACTGTCATAGCATTGGCGCGTCACTCCTTGGTATCTCGGTCTCGGGGACAATACTCTACTTTCACTTTATTACTTGTTCGACTGGTTCACTTGCCATCAAGGAAATCGACCAACAGGGTTCATCGTTCCTTCTCGTTTCAACTATCTCCGACATGCGTCTCATGGCTTCATCTCCTCCAGAGAGAACTCCGTCTCGAATCACCTCCAAAACCACTCGTTAAGAAACCGCAAACCAGGTATCGCTCTAAAATAAAATCATCTGGGCTTCCTGAACCACCATCCAAAGGCATTGCAGTTGAAGAAGCTTCTTAGCCGAAGAATTCCAGGTCAAAATCTAAAGGCATTGTCATTGCAGATTCCTCTCGACCACTCACTCGTACTCAGACCCATTCTCTGCCAATCGGAAAAGGGAAAAGTCTTTTCACTCAGTCTACTAAGACATCTGACTTATATCAAGATGATCATCCGCAATTTCACAAACTGAGATTAAAGAGCGAAGAAATTAGGGGTCAGAAACCTCCTCATAAACATCCGGGTCGTCTGAGGCACACCACAAGAGACACTCAAAAATCATTCGCCTCCAAACTTGCGCGGAAGAGTGCACCTTTGCATTGTCCTCCGGATTCGCCAAGACGAATCGGTAATTCCATCTCGAACCATCTTTTTGGTCAAATTTTGAAAATAGGCCATTTTGTCCCATTTGTGTATTTGGACCTAGAAGATTTCAGAACAAAGTGCAATTTGGATCTGTCTCCTTGGTTAACTGCATACATGCCACTGCTAGGAATCACTACGCCCTTTTCTCCTATGATAGTAAAAATATTTTACTATAATATGATTGAGACTAAGGAAGGCAATGAGATCGTTCTAACCACTTCTGTTAGGGGACAAGAGATTAGGATTACAGCTCAGATTCTGAATACATTCTTTGTCTTTCTGACATACCTGATCCTCCTAAATTTCCTGCGATTGAAAGCTTTAAAATTCTTTTTCCAGATAAAAATTATGATGGCAAGCCTCTGAAATTCAAACCTTCGACATGTCTGATACATATAGAGTTATCTGGTATCTCTATAGTCGTAATATAGTTAACAAGGGACAGAGCTTCACGCATTTTGTGAGCAAAGACTATGAATTGATGGCTTCTATTATCAACATGGAAGTCAGGAATCTGGGAAACTTGGTCATATTTGAGATGTCAGATTTTATCTCCACCTACAAAAAGGCCAAGAAGAACACCATTCCCTACCCTAACCTCGTGTCTCAGATTCTTGGCCTCAACAATATCTGGTATTTACTAGAGAAAGAGAATGTGTCTTTTCCTAAGCAATTTACTACTACACATCTCTTGTATATGGACATTTCCTTTACCGAGGCTACAGGAAAGAAGAAGAATAAAGACAAGAGCCCTCCAAAAACTAAGCCATCCTCTACTAAGCAACCGGAAGAGGGTCAATCTTCACAGGCTGGTACATCCTTTACCCCTGCTCCCTCATTCCCTCATTCCTTTACCGAGGCTACAGGGGTTTTGATGATGACAATTGAAATCTCTTTGTAAGGGTTTTTGAAATAATAATCAAGTGGGAAATAAAGGTTCTTTTTATCAAATGTTTTCAAAATTAAATTCTCGAGAATGTGGTTCCAATACCCGAGTATATCTGAAAATATGGAACTAACTCTAGAGTATGGAAAGATAACTCTCGAGAATGCCACACAATATTATATAAACTCCTTTTCATGAAGTTCTCGAGAATCATAAGGTAACTCTCGAGAATTGCGGGTAGCTCTCGAGAATAAAAGAACAATTCTCGAGTATCTTAGGATTCACTGTTCCATTGAACTCCCATACTTTAATTCTCGAGAATAAAAGGTATAATTCTCGAGAATGTCCTCATTCACCTATACTGACACGTCCTCACTATCAATTCTCAAGAATTGAGTGCTAGTTCTCGAGAATAGCTCACTCAGTTGTTTCCCTCTGTTTCAGGAAATTCTCGAGAATAAAGCTTAATTCTCGAGAATCTATTATACTTTGGTAATTCTCGAGAATACATGAATTCTCGAGAATAGCCAAGAAACTATTCGATGATGCATAAATGGTGATTCTTGAGTTCAATTCTCGAGAATGTTTTAATGTGCGATAGGGAATTCTCGAGAATGCCTTGACTGATTCTCGAGAATATTGAACTAAATACAAATACTGTTCCTCAAATCTCCGACTTCGAAAATCATGAATCATGTCATATCACTTCATTGCTTCGATTATAATTCATTATAAGTATCAAATGCTCTTAACATATTTGCTGATGAGTTTCAGGTTATTTAAACATAGATTAATGGCAGATTTGAATAAAGCGATTTTGTCTGTCAGAGGCATTAAATGCTGCTACCTAAACCGTGATACTCTCGGGGATCGATAGTCTGAGCAAAGTAAAGCTAATTCTGATATTCTCCTACTTCGCATTGAATGCCATTTCACAACGGGTATAACAAAAAGAATAAAAGAGAATATCACTCTGCACATTCCACCTAAGTACTCAAACGGCGAAATCCTCAACGAATGCATCATCTGTCTAATGGACATATTCAAGAGACTCAACGGATACCCCACGAGCTTCAACAACGGTCATTAATGGAAACAACTATAAATTCAAGAAGCATTCAATTTGCCAACTACCGAAAACGCTGCGCAATCAATTCGAGCTGAATATCATTTCTTGTTTCATCCGTTTTTAACAACTGCACTTCAGTGTTCATTTATTTATCAACTCGTGAGGAGTATTTAAACACTTATTTCATTATTGAGCTTGTATCTTAAGGTTAAGGAACCTTAAGAGAGGGTGTATAAATTACAACTTGTAAGGGAGAGTGGAGTCGGAGAGTGAGTGACCATCCTTCGTTCTGAGTCGTAATTGTTTCGAAACTTAGTGGAATCCCGAGTGTTTAAGGGACTAAACGTAGGTCAAGTATATTGGACCTAACCAGTATAAATTGTCTTGTGTTCCTTTATCTTATTGGTCTCTATTTTGTTTATACACAAGAAAAGATTTTAAGTTTTCAAAGATCACCTATTCACCCCCCTCTAGGTGATATTCCACCTTCACCAACACCGTCAACTACTAGAACTCTAAAGACTGATGGTCATCAGAGATCTGGTGTGAGTGACCACAAAATTATAAGAAAAATGGTAGCCTGAAAATGAAGGGAAAATTATTTTGAGATACCTATAGTTTACTTCAATTTTTAATTTACTACATGTATGATTTTTATATTTATTAAATCTTTTAATTTTACTTTTTTAGTATGGCTAGCCCATGTAACTTTACTTTATTAGTATTATTAGCCCATGTATACAGAATCTAATTGTGTTGACAAAGCAAAATTAAAAGATTTAATAAAAAGGAAAAAAGCACAAAACTACCAAATTTAAAATTGAAAGGGATTATAGTGCCTCAAGTATGGTTTTCCTTAGAAATGAATGACTATGTCATTTGAAAAAACAAAATTTTAAAGTAGCATCCCTCACATCCTACTTTTTTAAGCAACAACTACCCAAATTATATAAAATAAATTGACGGTTAAAATGAGTTAAAAAGATAAATGTATAAAAAAATTTAATGTTTGAGTTAAAAATTTTCAAACATACTCTTGTTTGTGAAAAGAGTATATGAGGGGGAAAAAGAGTGAAAATATTAATAAATGATTAAATGAAAGAGAATTAGTCAAACATTTTCCTTTCTAGTGAGTGTGGGGTAGTTAATATAAAGATATATAGTTACTAAGGTGAAAAATGGAAAAAACAGTTTAAATTTTCAGGAAAAAAAAAAATACTTATATTAAGTATCATCTCGTGATAAACAAAGTCATGGTTTCTTTAATTGGAGGCCTGAAGGGATAATGAATATCAACATCATTCATTTCCAAACCGCCCTTTTTATTATTGGCATGTCGATAAGGCAACAAAAAAAAAGTTCTAGCGTGTATGGGGGAACATGACAAATGAGCTTTATCAAAAGTGCTTTATTAAAAGTATAATGTGTTTCGCGTCTGCAACACGATTTCTCAAATTTTGAGTCGTCTTCCCTCCCTCCCTTGCTGCTTATTTATTAATTCCTCTGCTTTTTCACATTTCACATTTTTCATTTACAATCCCATATATATATATATATATATATAGGGTTATCGTTTATCATATCATGTAAGGTTATATTAAGTTACCCCAAAACTACATCGTTTTGGGGTTAGAGGGAATTAATGAACTCTCAAAACGACATAGTTTTGGGGTTAGGGGAATTAATGAAGGATTTTTTGATAAAATTTATATAATAAATAAAAATACAAAAATACAAAAACATCCTTTATTAATTTCTTAACTCCCAAAACGCGTAGTTTTGGGGTAACTTAACATAATCTTAAGTTAAGTGATAGACAAACGATAAACCTTATATATATATATATATATATATATAAACGCATTAGTTATTTTTTCCCCATAATTAATAAGGGTAGTGTGTGAGAGTAATAAATAATATAATATTAGAGTTTAGTACAATTAATAGAGTTAATATTTGGAAGTTAATTAAATTGTAAGGCAACTTTATTGACTTTAAATGTTTTTATTGATTTGTGAGAATTGTTAGTTGATGCCTTATAATAAAAATCAGAGAGAGTATATATATATATATATATATATATATAGGGATAGGATATTGTCACTACCAATTTTATGTTACTACCAAGTCACTACTACTTTTTCATCATTAGATTAGAATCTCATATACTTTTATCATTTCTCTCTCATATTGAGCTTGATCTAACGGTGAAAAAGTGGTATTAACTTAGTAGTGACATAAAATTGGTAGTAACAATATCCTATCCCATATATATATATGAAATTTTTCACATTTTTCATTTACATTTAATTTTAAAAAATCAATTATATCTTATATTTAAAGCAGAAGATATAAGTTTTTACACATATACTGTTGATTACTCGGCAACGTAATCCATGATATTGTGGTACCTATTCATATGTTTGGTGCCATGACAAAAAAAAAAAATTCATATGCTTGGTTCATTTTGAATAAAGTAATCTTACTTATTAGGGGATATTGTCCACTGTGAGCACAATTACCGAAGGACCAAGCATTTAATAGTGTGTGTGAAACAGATTGTTCTATTGGTTCTTGGAACAGATTATTTTTATTTGCCCCAAAAAGACAGATTATTCTATTGGTTCTTCTAATATATTTCTAAATCAAAAAACCTTAACTTTATTTTAAAATTTAATGACTTTGTAACTCTTTTTTTTTATTTAAAATACACTCTTCCTTATAAAAACAAAAGACTACACATAATAGAAGAAGGTTAAAATTATATAATTACAAAAAATTTAATGACGTAACTTATAAATATAATTAAAAAAAAAACCTTCTCTCACCCCCATATAAATAGGAGTAGATGAGTATGGTGAGGTGAGAGAAGGACACGTGTCTCATTAGTGTTCTTGGTCTTGGTCTTTGAGCCAAGTCAACTGCCGTGTCTCAGACCTTCCACTTGAGTCTTGTCGTGTGTTCCGGGGAGAACGAATTGCAAACACTTGATTCCCCAATTGGATAAAACCTTCAAGCAAACCTTAGTCTCATCTCATATACACTAAACTTGATCTCTACGAGTAAGGGTGTTTGAGAAGAAGAATGGTTCTACCTGTTTATTTGTTCGTCTTCTTCTTCTTCTTCTTGTCCTTGTTGGCTGACCATATGCTTGTTCTATCTTCTGATTCTGCTGGAGAGTGCCCACCTTCGTTTCACTGTGGGAATCTGGGCAACCTCTCGTTCCCTTTCACCACTCCACAACGCAATCACTGTGGAATGTTGCCCATTCATGGCTGTGAAGATGAACACCCCAACGCTAACAACTGTGTTCTTTGGAAAAAAGCAGTTTCAAGTGACACGAGTAGGATTCATGTTCAACCTGTAGTTTTCGTTAGAGACACAGATTTACAGAAGCGTTTGGAAAAAGATGACTGTGATGTTTTGTGCTGCAATATTACTCTTCCTACAAGGTCACCCTTGGGTTTCTTTGATATCTTCCCAAATACAATAACCATGTACAAATGTAATAGCTCGCTCAATTACAACGTTTCAAAGCAATTCTTGAACTATACAGGTTGTGCTAAGAGTAATAATGAGACCATCTTCTTCCGATCGCAAGATCAAGATCATCCTCCACCTTCTTTAGCAACATGTTCAAGGGTTCAGCTTCCAGTCAATATGATGGCTTTCTCTCCTGATCCATTCACATTCATTGCTTCTGACTTCCCCGTTAACATCCATCTCTCTGATGACTGTGTTCGGTGTTTTACTTCAATAAAGGCATATGCCGCCTCAACAGCACCGGTGGATTTTATTGTTCCAAATTCAAAGGTATTCATGCATAACAAGTGATAACATGAGATTTTACTCATTCGTTTTTAGAAAGCACGTTTGTATATATGCCTGTCAACTACTATCAAATTAGCTCTGCATATTTTGTGTGCATGTATGTAATCTCATTAACTCAGATACTAATTAGTCCATGTAATATCTGCTTCTCTTAATGGTGGCAAAAGATGAAGCTGAGATAAAAGATCAAAAGAAAAGACGGGCTTGGCGGCTGGGATTGCGTATAGGTAATTTTACTTCATTTTTACTTGTAGTCACATTATGAGATTCCAAAGAAACAATCAAGATAGCTTTTGAGTTAAAGATTTAAGTAAAAATCTTTAAGAGTTGACGCTTGATCAGGTTTTGGGTTGGGACTAGGACTTCTGATATTATCATTGGTGCTCATCATCATCCGACTCTACAAACAGAAACCGAGTGCTCTGTCACATGTCAGACTCCGATCAACGAATCACTACCCCAACAATGAACCAGACCCAGATAGTGGCAGACTCTTCTTTGGAATACCCATCTTCTCTTATAACGAACTTCAAGATGCAACCAACAACTTTAACCCCTCCAACAAACTCGGAGACGGCGGCTTTGGTTGTGTTTACTATGGTCCCCTTCTCAGATCACTTGCTCTAATCCTGTTTTCTTAGCTAAGTTCTCAACTTTAAAGGTTATTTCCTTTATTTACAGGGAAGCTTCAAGATGGGCGTGAAGTTGCAGTGAAACATCTATTCAACCACAACTACAAGAGAGTAGAACAGTTCATGACAGAAGTTGAGATCCTCACTCGCCTCCGTCACAAAAACCTTGTCTCCCTCTACGGCTGCACTTCACGTCAGAGCCGTGAGCTCCTCCTTGTCTATGAATACATCCCAAACGGAACCCTCGCCAGCCACCTCCGCGGCGGCTCTGCAAATCCTTCATTACTCACATGGCCTCTTCGAATCAAAATCGCCATAGAAACAGCAAGTGCTCTCTCTTACCTTCATGCCTCCGGCATCATCCACCGTGACGTCAAAACCAACAACATTCTCCTAGACAACAATTTTTGTGTCAAGGTTGCGGATTTTGGACTTTCTAGGTTGTTCCCGGACAATGTGTCGCATGTTTCTACGGCTCCCCAAGGAACACCAGGTTATCTTGATCCAGAGTATTACTTTTGCTTTAGGCTGACCAATAAGAGCGATGTGTATAGTTTTGGGGTTGTGCTTATGGAGCTGATATCTTCAATGCCGGCCGTTGATATGGGAAGGAATAAAGATGAGATTACCCTGGGAGGTCTGGCGGTGAGGAAGATTCAGAGGAATGAATTTGAGGAACTGGTGGATCCATGTTTGGGGATAGAGAAGGATAGTGAGGTGAAGAAGAAAGTGGTTGCTTTGGGGGAATTGGCGTTTCAGTGTTTGCAGATAGATAAGGAGATGAGGCCTTCCATTGATGAGGTTTTAGAGATTTTGAGGGAAATTGAGAGTGGGAAAGAAGAAGGCGGAGACAGAGAGGAAAATAAAGAAGCTACGGTGAAGAGTTCAATAAGCTATAATCAGGCAAAGTTGTTCAAGTCATCGCCTTCACCAAATACTGTTACTGTAAAATGGAGCAGTGAATGTCCTCCTAATTGCAGCGTCTAATGTTAAGAAGTTGGGGGCATGTGACTGTTGTATATTCATATTTCATACTCCTCATGTGCTTTATATCAGAGAATTATTATGGGGGATTTTGATTTTTTTTTTTTTTTTTAAAATTTCAAAGAACAACATATCTTGTTGAGTTTAATTCATGATCTTGAAAAATTATTTTAGGATCTTGAAAAAATATTTCAAGACGGATATTGAATGGATACTAAAAAAATATTACATGATACTACTAAAAAAATTATTTTATGATATTGAAAAAATGAAAACAAAATTTTGAGTAGCATCCCTCTCATCCTTTTTTTTAAACAACAACGTAAAACATATTGCTAGTTAAAATGAGTTAAAAATAATAAATATAAAAAAGATGTATACATGAGAAAAAAAAAAAAAAAAAGTAAAAAACATGTGAGATAATATGTAATAACTGATTAAATAAAAAATAATTAGTGAAGCATTTTTCCTTCCCTTGTAAATATAATTCTTAGTGAGTGTGAAGTAATTAATATAAAGATAAGTAGTTAAGAATTGAAGGTGAAAAAATAAAAATAAAAACCGTTTAAATTTTCAGACTAAAAAAATATTACTTATATTAAGTTCCAGCTCGTGATAAACAAATTTATTTAATTGGAGGGAGTAATGAATATCAATATCATTCATTTCCAAACCGCCCTTTTTATAATTGGCATGTCGATAATGCAACAAAAAGTTCTACCGTGTATTTTTTTTGCTCAAAAAAAGTTCAAACGTGTATGGGGTTACATAACAAACGGGCTTTATCAAAAGTTGTAACTTTTTTTTCTTTTCCTCTTTTTAAAAAAGTATTTGTAAACTTTTTTTTTTTCTCTTTCTCTTTTTTAAAAAAGTTGTAAACTTGTAATGTATTCCGCGTCTGCAAGCAACCCGCTTTCTCAAATGTTGAGTCGTCTTCCCATGGTATTCAAAAACGTGTTTTAAAAGATAAAAACACCATTTTTATGTTTTATTTTTAGTAAAATGCGTTTCATTTGAGTAAAAAACGTAGACCATGTAAAATAGGTAAAAATGCTGCGTTTAACCATAAAAAGTACAAACACAACGTTTTTTAAAAAACGTAAATCATAGGACTAAAGGAGAAGGAGGAAGGATTTTTTTTGGTGGGGTCGTCGAACCGGGGAGTATTCAACACCTCAGTACGATCACGATTCCTCGCAGTGCAGTGGCACTGCAAGTGGTATTGAGATGTTTGATATCTCCCTAGTCCTTGGTTCGATTCTGATTCCCCCCTCCCCGCATCTGTAGCCAAAAAAAAAATCCTCAGTACGAAAGAAAGGAATGGAGGTAAGGTGTGGGGGCCACCGTTTTGAATCCCTATGCACTCCAGTTTTGCACCAAGCGGATTTCAAATCCAAATCCAAATTTATGAAATATTTTAATTTCTCTCCTTTGTTTTCTTAAACAAAAAAAAAAATCATTGATAAAAAAAAATAGTTGGGAGGCAGGATCAAGGGGGTTAAAAATGTGTTTTAACATATTAAACGCCTAATATGTATAGCTGAAAAGCTGATTACTACTTTATCTTTAGCTTTAATTTCAAGATGTTTGCTGGTGAAATAGAAGTGAGCTGAGAGGAATTATATATATTGTTACGGACCGGCCCAAAAGCCTCCAAGCCCAGGGCGAGGCCCAAGCAGAGCCAGAAGGCGTAATCTGCCAATCATGGCAGGAGATCCGGAAATCTCGGCTCGGCAGAATCCGCCCCTATCATACCGGCTTCCCGAGATACCCGCCCCATTAATGACACGTCCCATTAATGGGGTATCATCCAATATCCGCCCCATTAATGGCTCACCATTAATGCCGTGCCCCGGATATCGCACCGTACGCCTCTATAAATACGAGAGGCGGGTAACAAGGTGCACACACTCTAAACCTAGACTATTTACATACAGTCTCACTATGCACACACTGACACCCCTTTGTCGTGTACGGTGATCCCACGCTCTCCTGGTTATCTCCTTCATAGATATCCAGGTCGGCCGATACATCCAAGATCAATCTACCAGCCCTTGGCTGGACATCTGTGTTCTACACCAGAACATTGGCGCCGACCGTGGGGACCTTAAACTTCTATCCCCGTGACCACTTATGGCTAACACCGAAGCCACGGGCAAAGCCGACAATCGGACCGGCCAAATGAGGAAAGTATTGTACCACCAAATCAACCTCGGCCGGACCGAGCAGACCGCCGCTCACGAGCAACCCCGAGGAAGACGCCGAGGGACACGTTACGGATGCGGAGAGCACATCTCCGTCCCCAATAAATCCTCGCACGAGGAGCCCCCAAATGACCAAGCCCAGACGGTCCGGCTCCGGACGCTCGGGTATTAGACACCGACGTCCGCATCCTAAGGAGAACCCAAGAGTCGATGATTCGAGGTTCGAGAACAAGGAAAAGCTAGATCACCTCCAAAGGCGGGAGGATTTTCATGCTCGGAGCTAATGATAGAGGAAAAGCTTGAAAACCTTTTTCGTCGCGGATCCCCGAGAAACTCCGTTAGGGAAAGAGTTTGTACGCCCGGATAGCGATAGTCCGCGTACCGGCCCGAAGCAAATCGACGCCCCGTGGCCGGGGTGAGGGGACGCCCGAATGGAGCGAGATCGCCAACCGCCCCCGGGAGGCACAAGGAGGGACCTTTACGGATCCGGACGGGGAAGACCGAAGGCAAGCAGACCGGCAAGCGGGGAAGATAGGGATCAGGAAAACCGAGACCGTGATGAGGACTCGGATGAACTACGCGACGCGATCGCTACGACTCGGACACGAGGATCGCCGCGGCAGTATAGGATGAAATATCTGGCCGGGGCGGGTGGGACCCCATCTCTCGAGCAACGGCCACGGCCCCTTACCCAAAGAATTTCGACCTAGCTGATCTCCCCCAGTATGATGGTACCCAAGATCCACGTCATCACCTGGAAATATTTGAAAAGTTAATGTGGGTAAGGTCAATAGAAGGATCGGTCATACTAAGACTCTCTCGGCCACGTTAACGAGGACCGGCCCACAAATGGTTGAGTTCATTACCCAATAACTCGATTCGAAACTTTGAAGACCTCGGGCGTAAGTTTGAATTGCACTTTGCCACCAAAAAAAACAACCGAAATCTCAATTCACGTTGAGTAAGGTAAAGCAAAAGAAGGGCGAAACATTGCGAAGTATCCTGGACCGGTTCGTAGATACGGCAATACAGTACGATCCTTATCCGAAGAAGTCCATGTACATTGCCTCGTCAACGGACCGGACCCGATGACTCGCCCGGCCCGACATCTATGTAAGAATCGAGTATATTCATTGACGAAATTCTATACCGAAGCAAAGAAGTACCTAGACGTCGAGCAAATGGAAATCGCCAATGCAGATGAGCTCGAGAAGGCAAGGAATTCTTCGCCCGTGGAGTTGACCGACAAACACAAGGAACCTCGCAGACGTGGCGCAGAGAGCCGGCCAAGACCGAGCGGACGGACAATAAGGGGAAGTACGGAAACTACACCCCCTTGAATGTCCCGCGATCCCGCCTATGGAAGGAGGTCGCTCGACCGAGATGAGGAAGGTGGCCAAGCCTAAGCCTCTCGAAACCGGTCCAATACGGACGGGGGAAGTTTTGCACCTTCCACGATCTGTCTTGGCCACACCACCGACGAATGCTATGAACTCGGGGATGCTATTGAAAAATTTGTAAGAGAAGGGAAACTACGCCAATACGTCATCAAAACTCAAGGGAAATCGGGCAAGCGGAATGGTAGCCGCCGAAGTAGGAGTCCACCCACGAACGCTCGGATTCCGAAAAGAAGCGGAGAACCGGCCCTCCGAGGGCTACCCGGACGCCGATCTCCAATGCACCGGGATCGGTGGCGGCCGGAGGAGGTGGAGATACAATAAGTCAGCGCAAGAAATACCGCGGGAGGTGTTAACGGTAAAAGAGGTGCCGAGGTTCAAGGGCACGTCGTCCAAACCGAAACCACCCCCTTTGGTCTTCACCGACGAGGAGCTCAAGGAGGTTATTCCGGCCACCAAGACGGATTGGTCATCACCGGATCGTCGTAAACCTGTCGGGTCAAACGGATATTCGTCGACGCGTTGGTAGTTCGGCCGACATAATAAGCTGGGATGCATACCAGAGGATGCACCTCGATGTCGAAGACTTAAAGCCATGCAAATCTACCCTCATCGGGTTCAATGAAGAGCGTTCCTTCCCAAAAGGATATGTCGACCTCGGGACTGACCTTGGGAACTAAGGAAGCCTTCAAATCAGGACGGGTAAGGTTTGTAGTGGCAGATTTCTGCTCCCCCTACAACATCATACTGGGCCGACCTACTATACATAATTGGGATATGCTCGCTTCCACTAAGCACCGAAATTGAAAATGATCAATGATAAGAATCGGGTGGTCGAAGTGTCCGGGAGACCGAGAAAGCCTCACGACAATGTTACTTTGAGACTCTCCGTGTTGAAGAAGAAGGACCGTCATCCCCGCCGCGTCTCCGAACCAACGAGGTCATGACCGATGTCGAAATCGGGACGGCCCGTGATCGGTCAACATGGTAGAAGCTGGACCTTCGTGAACCGAAAACCCACGCCCGTAACCGGAAGGGGAGTTGGAGGAATTAATCCTCGGGACGGATCCCTCTAAGACAACTAAAGTCGGAAGAGACATGGACCCGAGATATCAAAGCAAGGCCGATCGACTTCTTAAGACAAAACCGGGGACGTCTTCGCCTCGGACGTCGCCGAAATACTGTGGATCGACCCGCACTTTCGTCACAAGCTAGCCATATGGCCGGGGTCGAAACCGGGGCCCGAAGAGAAGGAATATCTCGGACGACAGCGAAAGCCCTTGAGAGTCATATTGAAGAACTCCTTGCGCTGGATTCATCGAGAAATACAATACACGACTCCGGCTCTCTAACGTGGTCATGGTTCTAAAACCAACCGGTAAATGGAGGGTGTGCACCGACTACACCAATCTGAATAAAGCATGTCCAAAAGACTCCTATCCTATGCCCAAGCATTGACCGGCTAGTGGATAACTCGGCCGGATACCGCTTGCTTTCTTTTATGGACGCCTACTCCAGGATACAATCAGATCGCTATGCACCCCGACGATCAAGAGAGAACCGCCTTCATGACGGATAAGGCAAACTATTGCTACAACGTCATGCCATTCGGATTGAAGAATGCCGGAGCTACATACCGCGAATGATGAATCGAGTCTTTGAAGATCAAATCGGTCGTAATGTGGAGGTATATATAGACGACATGATCGTGAAGTCAAAACATCCGGAGCAGCATATCCGGGATCTAGAGCAGACATTTGACAAACTAAGACAATACCGAATCAGGTTGAACCCGGCTAAATGTGCATTCGGGGTGCCCGCTGGCAAATTCTTGGGTTTTATGTTGACCAACCGAGGGATTGAGGCCAATCCGGACAAATGCAAGGCCGTGCTAGATATGCAGGTCCCCAACTCCAAGAAGGAAGTGCAGCAACTAGCAGGTCGCTTGGCGGCCCTGACAAGATTCCTACCGAGGTCAGTCGAGAAAGCTCTACCTTTCTTTAAATTGTTGAAGAAATAAACCCAGGGAGGATGGAATACGGACTGCGAGACGGCCTTTGAAGAAATTAAGAAATGCTTGGCAACCCCGCCGGTACTAACGGCCGGAGCAGGGGGAGACCTTGTTCCTATACCTCTCGGTAGGGGATGAAGCGGTAAGCGCCGCCTTGTAAGAGAAACCGAGGCGGACAGACACCCATCTACTTTGTGAGCAAAGCGTTACAAAACGCCGAGCTCAGATATCAAAAGCTGGAGAAAATGGCATTCGCATTACTCACAACGGCAAGGCGACTTCGCCCATACTTCCAGGGACATCGGATTGTGGTCCGGACCAATCAGCCGATCCGGCAGATTTTGCACAAACCAGATTTGGGACGGATGACGAGCCGGGCGATTGAATTATCGGAATTCGACATCACCTTTGAGGCACGGCAGCGATCAAATCACAGGCATTGGCGGACTTCATCGTGGAATTGACTCGGTTATGACCGACGAGGAATTCTGGAGGGTATTTGTTTACGGGTCGTCCAACCCAAAAGGCAGTGGAGCAGGAGTCATTGTCGAAAGCCCCGAGGGAATCGCTACTGAGCATTCTCTCCAACTGGAATTCCCGACCTCTAACAATCAAGCCGAATGCGAGGCCCTCTTAGCGGGATTGGCTCAAGCAAAAGAAAGCGAGCCAAAGCGGATTAAGGTGTTCACCGACTCACAACTCGTCGCCGCACGAGATCGATGGCGGCTATCAAGCGAAAGGCCCTTGTTGGCCAAGTACTTGAATAAAGCAAAAGAGGTGATGATGGAATTCGAAGAAGTTTTTGTCTCTCACATCCCGAGAGAAGAGAATGCCCGGGCCGACATCCTCTCCAAACTCGCAAGTACCAAAGGTCCGGGGAGTCATAGAACAGTCATCCAACAGAATTTGGCCGAGCCCACGTGCATTATGACTATCTCGTCCGGACGGACCGAAGAAAACCAATTGAAGATTACCCGGAAAGAGGGATCATTCCCACGAGACTCTACCGACGCAAAAAGCTGATGAGAGAAGCCGCCATCTACACTATGGTCGATGATCGGCTATACCAGGAAAGGAGTACATTGCCCAATGATGCGATGCCTCGGCGAGTCCGAATCCGGTATGTCATCGGCGAAATACATGAGGGATGCAACGGCCAACACATGGGCGGCAAGGCGTTGGCAAGGAAGGCACACGCGCGCCGGCTATTATTGGCCCACCATGATGCATGACGCCATGGAGGCCGCCAAAGCGGTGTGACGGTTGCCGAAACACGGCGGGATCTTATGGCCGCCGCCTACGAGTTAAAAGGGATGCCGGCTCCCCGGCCCTTCTATAAGTGGGGAATGGATATTCTTGAACCATTTAAACCGGCAGACCCGGACAGCTCAAATGGCTCATTGTCGCTGTTGACTACTTCACCAAATGGATTGAAGCGGAAGCATTAACTACAATCACGTCGTCCGGGATTATGAAATTCGTTCGTCACAATATCTTCGCTCGGTTCGGGATACCCGCGAAGTCGTCATCGACAATGGAACCCAGTTCACGGACCAAATATTCCAGGCCTTAATGTCCAACCTCGACATCAAACAACACTTCTCCTCCGTCGAACATCCGCAGTCTAATGGCCAGGCCGAGTCCGCCAATAAGATCATTCTCGACGAGTTGAAGAAACGCATGCTAAAGGCCGACTCTAGTTGGACCGAACAACTCCACAGTGTTCTATAGGGATACGGGACGAGTGTGCAGTCCTCTACCCAGAAACTCCCTTCCGGCTGACATATGGATGCGAAGCAATGATTCCGTGGAAATCGGGCAGCCATCGTGGAGGAAGATCGAGCCGGACGGGGAGGACCGCATCGAATGACGACGCCTTTAAAGACAGATCTGGACCTAATAGATGAGATCCGAGTCACAGCTCATTGCGGGAACTTGCCGCCAGCAGTTACTCGCGGCCAAATATAATCGCAAGGTTCGGCCACGATCCTTCAACCGGGGTAACTTGGTACTTCGGAGGGCCGATATAGGTAATAAGAACTCCCGAGACGGAAAACTGGCAGCAAACTGGGAGGGACCGTATCGTGTTAAAGAAAAGCTTGACGCTGGGGCATATGTTCTCGAAACTTTGGCAAGAAAGCCGGTTAAAAGGACATGGAACGCCGATAAGTTGAAAATCTACTACAGCTAGGGAGACTACGGCTCGGTCATTTCTTACTTTCTTTCATGTTTTTTGCAATTGCTTTCCAACTTTCCCTTGCTTTGCATTTGAATAATTTATGACCATTTGTACGCTCTTTAGAGCTGCTTTATTTAATGAAGGAATCCCTCAAAGAGGAGGCGCCAACGTGCACGATTATTTGCTTAAGCTTGAAGCCGAGGCCACCAAGCCCGGCAAAAACCTGACTCTGAGGTACTTATACCCGGTCAGAAACAAAAAAAAACATCTAGATGTATGACACCGGCCGTTGTACTCCGATGTGCATAGGTAAGAGCTCGGCGAAAACGCCATACGTGGCCTTCGCGAAATTGACGCGTCAACGCCGCCCGATTTAAGAAGGCAGGCCGCCATCCCGACCCGATCAAGTCAAAATGTCCGATCCGAGGTACTAGACACCTCGGTCGACATGTGATGCCTCGCCTTAAAACGGTTCCTACCATCTTTTCGGCTATTTAAGCCGGGATGAGGCGGTGCGGTTAAGTTAACACCCCCAGAGGGTACGACATACAACCCTGTCCCACTCTCCCACACCGTAGTGTTGGTCGAGTACACGACTTGTATTTAATGCAGTCAATAAATTTCAAAAAATGGAATTTAAGAAACTGGCAGAAGGGCGGATAAATAAATTCCCCCATAAGTCATACAAAGTTACGGCACAAAAGCCGGAATCGTAAAGTACAAAGGCACGTACGCCCACTAACACTAAGGATTAAAGCTTAACTAGAAGGACCGGCCTCGGGAGCACCCTTGCTCGCCTCACTCTCGCATCCGACTCTCCCCCTCCCCGACCCGACGGTGGCGGAAGGAGGTTGATACGAAACTAACGCTCCGTCTTCCACAAAGGCACGAAAGTCATAGCCGTCCAAGTTAAGCTCCGTCTTCGGATTCAAAAGTCGGATCTGCTCCCGGTGCATTCTCAAAGCAATCCGCGGCGACCGCTTTAAAAGTTCGTCAGACTCTAAGCGCTCCCGCTGCGATACGGCCAGAGCCTCCTCGACGGCTTTAACTTTATCAAACAACGAATCACGCTGTTTCTGCAGGGTTCTCACCACATCCATACTGTCGCTCAGCACTTTCTGGGCCCGGACACATTCAGAGGTTGACTTCTCCGCCCCTTCTCGCGCCTGTTGCAAATCGGATTCCACCTTCACGAACGCCTCCTTGGCAGAATCCCGTTCAAGCCGGGCAGCATCCCGCTCCTCCTCCATAAGGCGCAGCTTGGCCTCAGCATCGGCTAAAGCCCTTTTTACGGATGCCGCCTCAACCAGTGCCTTTTGGTTGGCCTCAACCTCGGCCTTAGACGCCTTCAGTCGTGTGCCATTTCTCGCATCGCCGGAATGTACTTTTCCCTCACAATCACATAGGCTGCAGAAACCTATGGATTTACACAAGTACCGTTCGCGGCTTGCACTTCCTCAAAGACTAGGAGGGACGGGCCCGGTTATCCATGAATTCCGGGGGGAGGAACGCTACATCCAGCTCCTTGGTCACCCCTTTTCAAATACGAAACTCCGAGGAAGCACGGAAGAAGGACGTAAGGGCCCGGTTGAAGGAGGAGGAGGAGGCGGACGGCCGAAGACACCGGAAGAACCGATGCGAAGGAACAGTCGCGGCCCCGCAGGGCCGCAGCTTCACCCTCCGAGACGACAACCCGCTTCCCTTTGGAAATTAAAGGAACCCCTGCCTGAGGGGATCCGGAGGGCGCAGATGGAGTCGATTCCTCGGCCCCGGAGACCCTGGCCTTCTTAGCCACAATTGGGGCATCAGCCTCGGGCGCGGAAGTCTTGATAGGGGCGGCCCGTTTCCGAGACAGACTACTCGAAGATGCGGCGGCCGGATTCACTTTTTTCAAATAACCGGGGAAGGGCCTTCATGTCTTGAGCTGAAAAGAATAGGTAAAGGGAAATCAAGCAATAAGCACAAAAGTACGACGCAATATACAGAACATAAGAATAAGAAACATGGCAAAAAAGGACTCCTACAAGTCGAGGGAATTGGCCTAGATCCCTCCCCGGATATGAAAAAGGCCGCGCTCAGGATGCCATACCGCTCCACGAAGGCATCCAATGGGACGTGAGGGGCCATCTCGGGTAGGAGGTCATCTTGCGAGATCCTGGAAGGACGAGGGGCTGGCCTTATGATGATTCTCCACCCAATATAAAGGGAAGCGCCATACTACGTCGGCGCAGCCTCGACCCCCTTTAGAAACCAAGCCGGCTTACCTGTGCACGGCGACAACCTTGAAAAACGCATTCTTAAACCGCTTAAAAGACTCAGAGAAGGGCTTCATAAGCTTCCTGGGTCGGGATTAACGCGGAGAGACACCAGCCCTTTCAACTTGTCACCTTCCTTCGGAGAGCCGGGGGTAAAGGGGCCAAAATAGTAAAAGAAAAGGTTGGTCGAGTAGGGGATTGGAACCGGGTAGGAGCGACACAATTGCTCGAACGCTACAAGATAAGCCCACCCGTTCTGATGAAGTTGAGACGGGGCCAGTCTTAGGTGCATCAGGGCAAGCATTTGAAAATGGGTAAAAGGAAAGCGGACGCCAACCCGCGTAAGATAATCCCGGTAAAAATGAAAGAAATTTGGACCGCTTACTTCCCGTTCAAGACAAACAAAGCTCATCGGCTTCGAGGCGGCGTAGACGCACCCCTCCATGACGGTAGGTCCAACCAGTGCAATATCCTCGTCCGACATAATGGACCGGGTCTTCAAGACCTCGTGGGACACCCAGGGATACCTACGACACAGGGCCTCGGGCGGACTAGAAGAATCCGATGTCTCGGCCTCGGCCTTTTTCTTTGAAGGCAAAGATTTTGGAGCCATTAACCTATATGCAACATAAAAGGAAATTAGCAGAGTTGGAAATACCTGGTAAAACAAGGTTAGAAGGCAAAACGAGATGGCGATCGGGACGAAACGGCACGCCTGAAGTGGGGCCCGGGGCGCGGTGCCAAGAAGATCCAAGGACCGAGGTAGCTCTAGAGTCCTCACCACGCGCAATGTGGAATGAGCTCTCGGCCAAGCGGTCCAAAGCAGGGACCGAGATAATCATCGGATAAGGGTCCAAGCTCCCGGGGATGGACCCTCACGAAAATGAGGCGGTTGGGCCATCGAGGCAAGAGCCCGGAACCAGCAGGAAGAACCAACTCCGGCCCGAAAAGGTGATCGGAAAGAAGTTCGAATCAAGGAAGGTGTGAGCTCTAGCCGGTATGGGTTGAGGTCCAATCCGTCGAGAAGAACCATTCCCACCTCGAAGTAGGGCGCGACCTTTCGGTTCCGGGAGCTCGGCCCAAGAACCCAATAAGAGGCTCGGGCAACGAAGGCGGAGGAACTCTCTTCCTCGGGGGTAAGCGCCGGTCCGGCTCTAAGAAAAGGCCTACGTCTATCCATCGAAGAGGGACTAGAACCTAAGAGCTACGGGCCTTACGTCAAAAGGGGAGGAGCATATAGAGCAAACCCGAAACGATCTTAAGGGAAAACTCGAGAACCGAAGAATGGGAAAAGCAAATGAGAAACCAGAGGATATCTAAACGGTATGAAATATGCCCAAACGAGTAAAGACAAGGACGAATAATACCCGCGTAAATACGAAGATGGTAACTTGAACCAAAGAAATGGAGGACAATGAAGTTCTCACGGGAAAAACTCTGAGCAAGAACACTACCAAATCGCAAAGCGGAAATAATGAAAAACGTAAAGTGGACACTTCATATTAGAAGAAGAAGAGGGAACGCCGGGGGCAGTTCGGTCTTTGAACATTGACACGATAGGAAATGCACGGTATGACGTAGGCGCATTAAATGTGCACACGAATTGGCACTCGGAGCGGCGCGACGGCCGGCAGCACCTTCCCAATCGGGACACGCCGGGTGTAAAGACGCAATGATGGCGCCTACGAGAGAAGACCAAACGGTTTACCCGCGAACGAGGGGGACTTATCACATAAATCCGAGGTCGCCCGGTAAGCCCGGTCGTGCATGACCCAGGGCACCATCCGAACGACATCATAGAGGTAAGCCGCGGCATAAGAAGCCGGCCGGGCCGGGCACTGAGCCCGGTCACACACCGGACCCAGAGAATCATACACCTCGGCGGTCAAAAGCATGAATGCCAAGGCGGGGGGGCAACCGTTTACGGACCGGCCCAAAAGCCTCCAAGCCCGGGGCGAGGCCCAAGCGAGCCGTAAGGCGTAACCGCCAATCATGGCGGAGATCCGGAAATCTCGGCTCGGCAGAATCCGCCCTATCATACCGGCTTCCCGAGATACCCGCCCATTAATGACACGTCCCATTAATGGCATATCTCGGATATCCGCCCCATTAATGACACGTCCCATTAATGGGGTATCATCCAAGATCCCCCCCATTAATGGCTCACCATTAATGACGTGCCCGGATATCGCACCCGACGCCTCTATAAATACGGAGGGCGAGTAACAAGGTGCACACACTCTAAACCTAGACTATTTACATACGGGCTCACCGTGCACACACAAGACACCCCTTTGTCGTGTACGGTGATCCCACGCTCTCCCGGTTATCTCCTTCATAGATATCCAGGTCACCGATACATCCAAGATCAATCTACCGCCCCTTATCGGACATCCGTGTTCTACACCGGAACATATATATATATATATATATATAGATAAAATCTATGTTTTGTATTACGATTTTACGCTTTACGATTTTTCATTTTTTTTTTCCGCTTTTAGGTAAAAACTCGTTTTTAAGAACCTTGGTCTTCCCTCCCTTTCTGTTTATTAATTAGTTCCTCTGCTTTTTCATTTACAATCCCTTATATATATATATATGTGTGTGTGTGTGTATTTTTCACATTTTTCATTTATATTTATTTTTAAAATAATTTAATTAATTTCCTTAATATTATTTTTAAAAAAATTAACTTTATCTTATATTTAACACTCAGAATATTAATTTTTACACACGTACTATTGATTATTCGGCAACAATATTGTGATACCTATTCATATGTTTGGTGCTGTGGCAAAAAAAATTCATATCCTTGGTGCATTTTGAAAAAAGTAATCTTATTTATTGGGGCATATTGTCCACAGTGAGCACAATTAAGGACCAAACATTTAAGAGAGTGTGTGAAATAGATTATTCTATTGGTTTTTCTAATATGTTTCCCAAAATAAAATAAAAAAACCCTTTAAATCTCGTTAATTCTATTTTAAAATTTAACGACTTTATAAATTTTTTATTTATTTAACCTTATAAAAATATTATACAATAATATAAGGAGGTTAAAATTATACAGGTACAAAAAATGTAGTGAAGTGACTAATAAATATAATTAAGAAATTCTTCTCTCACCCTATCAGTAGAGGAGTATGGTGAGAGAAGGACACGTGTCTCATTAGTGTTCTTGGTCTCGGTCTTTGAGTCAAGTCAACTGCCGTGTCTCAGACCTTCCACTTGAGTCTTGTCGTGTGTTCCGGGGAGAACGAATTGCAAACACTTTTTTCCCAATTGGATAAAACCTTCAAGCAAACCGTAGTCTCATCTCATATGCACTAAACTTGATCTCTACGAGTAAGGGTGTTTGAGAAGAAGAATGGTTCTACCTGTTTATTTGTTCGTCTTCTTCTTCTTGTCCCTGTTGCCTGACCATATGCTTGTTCTATCTTCTGATTCTGGTGGAGAGTGCCCACGTTCATTTCACTGTGGGAATCTGGGCAACATCTCGTTCCCTTTCACCACTCCACAACGCAATCACTGTGGAATGTTGCCCATTCATGGCTGTGAAGATGAAAACCCCAACG
This sequence comes from Acacia acuminata, assembly GCA_019022655.1. Classification (NCBI taxonomy): domain Eukaryota; kingdom Viridiplantae; phylum Streptophyta; class Magnoliopsida; order Fabales; family Fabaceae; genus Acacia; species Acacia acuminata. Next base: position 1,556,005 of record JAFJYI010000187.1, read on the forward strand.
CTACAAAAACTGTGTTCTTTGGAAAAAAGCAGTTTCAAGTGAAGAATATAGGGCCATTTTCCAACCCTGGAGTTTTTGTTAGAGACGCAGATTTACAGAAGCGTTTGGAAAAAGATGACTGTGATGCTTTGTGCTGCAATATTACTCTTCCTACAAGCTCACCCTTGGGTTTCTTTGATATCTTCTCAAATATAATAACCATGTACAAATGTAATAGCTCGGGCAAATACAACGTTTCAAAGCAATTCTTGAACTATACAGGTTGTGCTAAGAGTAATAATGAGACCATCTTCTTCCGATCCCAAGGTCAAGATCATCCTCCACCTTCTTTAGTAACATGTTCAAGGGTTCAGCTTCCAGTCAATATGATGACTTTCACTCCTGATCCATTCACATTCATTGCTTCTGACTTCCCCGTTAGCATCCATCTCTCTGATGACTGTTTACGGTGTTCTGACCACAATAAAGGCATATGCCGCCTCAACAGCTCCGGTGGATTTTTTTGTTCTGAATTCAGAGGTATTTATACAAGTAATAACGTGAATTATACTCTTTCGTTTTTAGAAAGCACGTTTGTATATATGCCTGTCATGTATGCAATCTAATTAACTATCAAATTGGAAGCTCTGCATATTTTGTGATGCATTTTTTTGTATGTAATCTAAGATAACTCAGATACTAATTAGTCCATATAATATCTGCTTCTCTTAATAGTGGCAAAAGATGAATAAATTTTTGAGATAAAAGATCTAAAAAAAAGAAAATACGGGCTAAAAAAGGCTGGGATTGCGAAAAAATTTTATAGGTAATTTTACTTCATTTTTACTGTACCCACATTCCATGTGAGATTCCAAAGATAAAAACAATCAAGATAGTAATTTTACTGCACTTTTGACATTAAAGATTTAAGTAAAAAATTTTAAGAGTTGACGCTTGATCAGGTTTTGGGGTGGGGCTAGGACTTCTGATATTAGCATTGGTGATCATCATCCGACTCTACAAACAGAAACAGAGTGCTCTGTCACATGTCAGACTCCGATCAACGAATCACTGCCCAAACAATGAACCAGACCCAGACAGTGGCAGACTCTTCTTTGGAGTCCCCATCTTCTCTTATAACGAACTTCAAGATGCAACCAACAACTTTAACCCCTCCAACAAACTCGGAGACGGCGGCTTTGGCTGTGTTTACTATGGTCCCCTTCTCAGATCACTTGCTCTAATCCTGTGTTTTTATAGCAAAGTTCTCAACTTTAAAGGTTATTTCCTTTATTTACAGGGAAGCTTCAAGATGGGCGTGAAGTTGCAGTGAAACATCTATTCAACCACAACTACAAGAGAGTAGAACAGTTCATGACAGAAGTTGAGATCCTCACTCGCCTCCGTCACAAAAACCTTGTCTCCCTCTACGGCTGCACTTCACGTCAGAGCCGTGAGCTCCTCCTTGTCTATGAATACATCCCAAACGGAACCCTCGCCAGCCACCTCCGCGGCGGCTCTGCAAATCCTTCATTACTCACATGGCCTCTTCGAATCAAAATCGCCATAGAAACAGCAAGTGCTCTCTCTTACCTTCATGCCTCCGGCATCATCCACCGTGACGTCAAAACCAACAACATTCTCCTAGACAACAATTTTTGTGTCAAGGTTGCGGATTTCGGACTTTCCAGGTTGTTCCCGGACAATGTGTCGCATGTTTCTACGGCTCCCCAAGGAACACCAGGTTATCTTGATCCAGAGTATTACTTTTGCTTTAGGCTGACCAATAAGAGCGATGTGTATAGTTTTGGGGTTGTGCTTATGGAGCTGATATCTTCAATGCCGGCCGTTGATATGGGAAGGAATAAAGATGAGATTACCCTGGGAGGTCTTGCGGTGAGGAAGATTCAGAGGAATGAATTTGAGGAACTGGTGGATCCATGTTTGGGGATAGAGAAGGATAGTGAGGTGAAGAAGAAAGTGGCTGCTCTGGGGGAATTGGCGTTTCAGTGTTTGCAGATAGATAAGGAGATGAGGCCTTCCATTGATGAGGTTTTAGAGATTTTGAGGGAAATTGAGAGCGGGAAAGAAGAAGGCGGAGACAGAAAGGAATGGAGCGAAGCTACGGTGAAGAGTTCAATAAGCTATAATCAGGCAAAGTTGTTCAAGTCATCGCCTTCACCAAATACTGTTACTGTAAAATGGAGCAGTGAATGTACTCCTAATTGCAGCCTCTAATGTTCAAGAAGTTGGTGGGCATGTTACTGTTGTATATCCATATTTCATACTCCTCATGTGCTTTATATCAGAGAATTCTTACGGGTTTTTTATTTGATTTGATTTTTTTTCCCCTCGAAGAACAACATATCTTGTTGAGTTTAAGTTGTGAAAGAGAGGGAAAAGTGACCTGTTAAGCTGTTTAAAATCCTTCACCCTGGCACCACATCACTTTTCTTTTTAAAAGTACTAACTCATGATGAAAAAATATTTTAGGGTATTAAGTGATACTTAAAAAAATATTTTATGATCTTGAATTATGTTTTAGGGTATTAATTAGTACTGAAAAAATACTTCATGATCTTAAAAAATTATTTTAGGATCTTGAAAAAATATTTGAAGGTATTGAATGGTACTAAATAGATACTTTAGGATAATCGATCTTGAAAAAATATTTTATGATCTTGAAAAAAATGAGAGAGCAAAATTTTGAGTAGCATCATATCCCTCTCATCCTTTTTTTTTTTTTTTTTTTTTTTTTTTAAACAATAACGTAAAAATATTGCTAGTTAAAATGAGTTAAAAATAATAAATATAAAAAAAAGGTATACATGAGGAAAAAAAAAAAGTAAAAAACATGTGAGAAAATATGTAATAACTGATTAAATAAAAAATAATTAGTGAAGCATTTTCCTTCCCTTGTAAATGTAATTCTTAGTGAGTGTAAAGTAATTAATATAAAGATATGTAGTTAAGAAGGTGAAAAATTAAAAATTAAAAAAGTTTAAATTTTTAGATACAAAAAATATTACTTATATTAAGTTCCAGATGAACAAAGTTATGGTTTATTTAATTGGAGGGAGTAATGAATATCAATATCATTCATTTCGAAACTGCCCTTTCTATAATTGGCATGTCGATAATGCAACAAAAAGTTCTACCGTGTATTTTTTTGCTCAAAAAAAGTTCAAACGTGTATGGGGTTACATAACAAACGGGCTTTATCAAAAGTTGTATACTTTTTTTTTTATTTTTCTCTTTTTTAAAAAGTATTTGTAAACTTTTTTTTCTTTCTCTTTTTTAAAAAAGTTGTAAACTTGTAATGTATTCCGCGTTTGCAAGTAACACGCTTTCTCAAATGTTGAGTCGTCTTCCCTCCCTCTCTGTTTATTAATTAGTTCCTCTGATTTTTCATATATATATATATATATATATATATACTCGTTTCATATATGTAGTTAAGGGAAAAATGGATGCATAGTTGAATTGTTTAAAAAAAAAACAAATATGGGGGAAAAATAAGGGTGAGTAAAATTATTTTCCTTCTAAGCACAATTTATTTTTTAATTATTTTTTGAATTGGTTTGTAGGATAGTGGATATTAAAATTATTTTTGTTGGTGAAAATACTTTCAAAATAGAAATATCACTAAGATAAGAATCTGTGTAATTAATATGCATAATCTGTAAACATACGATAGTACTGTACTAAGAAGAAATCCAGTAAAAACTCACAAGACTGCCGAATATAGTAATGAACAATGAAGAAATCTGGGTCTAACTTGCGTTGTGTCCTTAAGACAATTTTGCTCCCTCTATATGGATGCCCAAGGATGATGAACAATTGTCTCCCAGGATAGAGCGGATTATTCGTCTTCAGAAAGATGGCTCTGTCTGTCTGAAGCTCAAGCGAATCCAACGAGTCTGCTTTCGGAACGCACAGGATGTTTTATGTATGTAGTATGAGTGTATATTTGAGATTAATTCTAGATCTAGTTTTTTCTCTATATATCCTCTAGGATTTTATGTCACTAGCACATCATTTATAGATGAGAAAATTGATCGCGATGGGCGGTGAAACCAAAGCCTTGGTGGTGAGACTTCTTATTCATAACCTATGGGATTTAGATCCTAAAATCCAACAATCCCCCACATGGATAAGAAGTTAGTCCATCATGACCAAATGCAAATGATCATGTATGCAAAGTGCAATCCCTCTACGAGCAGCAACTGCATCGAGAAAGGTAGGGGTTACCTTTGAACATTCTCTAGTAAAAACCTATCGGATATACTAGTCAATCGGTGGACGCGTTGTCTTGAATCGTCGACCTTTTAGTGTATACCAAGACAATAGGAGTCACACAGTTGCCCCTTTAGCATCATTGGTTCTCATGCTGTGTCCATTTTGGCTCTGGACACTGCCTGGTTCTGTGAGTGTTCTAGAGAATCGGCCGTTTTAAATTCTCATAGAAGCGGCCCGCACTTCACACTCATATAGGTGATTCCTTGTGATGTAAGTCATCATACATCATCTTAACACATCAGATTAAGAAACCATTAAAATTTTATAAGCTTACCCTTATATATATGCATTGTCTTGTCTAGGAATGAGTATGAGTTTAAAACTCCACAGTGTTAACAGTCGATTAAGATTTAGTTGTCTCTTTGAACCTAGTTCATGGGATCTCCACTCTTCTAGGTAGAGTTACCGCGATAATCAACAATGGATCAGCCTTAAACCCATTCCTTTGGACAAATTTTTAACTAACTCTCTAGGAATCCCTTTAGTAAATGGATCCGTTGTATTCTCTTTTGATTTCACCTAATCAATTGAGATGATTCCATTCTAGAGTAGTTGTCTAATGGTGTCATGTCTATAACGTATATGTCTAGACTTGCCATTGTACATGACATTCTTGGCCCTACCAATAGCTGCTTGACTATTAGTATCACAGTGTATACACACCGCCGCACCGGTTTTGGCCAACTAAGAATGTCTTCAAGAAAATTACGAAGCCACTCGGCTTCCTCACCAGCTTTATCTAAAGCAATGAATTTTGCTTCTATAATTGATCTTGCAATGCAAGTCTGCTTGGATGACTTCCAAGGCACAACACCCCCACAAAGGGTGAATACATATCCACTTGTGGATTTTGTTTCATTAGAGCTAGTGATCCAATTTGCATCACAATACCCTTCTAAAACTACAGGGTACTTTTCGTAATGCAAAGCAAAGTTTTTAAATTTGAGTTTGCTTTAAGTAACTAAAAACTTTTATCATAGCTCTCCAATGAAGCTCGTTTGGACGACTTGTAAAGCGACTCAACATGCTTACTGCGTAGGCAATATCAAGTCTAGTGCAGTTCATAACATACATAAGATTTCCTAACACTCGAGTATACTTCTTTTGTTTTTCAGCTTCGCCAGTATTTCTCGACAGAAAAAGACTAGAGTTTATAGGGTTTGTCACAAGACCTATGTTTAAACTCTTGAATTTCTCAACAATTTTAGCAATATAGATGTTCTTGTGATAAAGCCAACCCAACAGATGTTCTATGGATTTTAATTCCCAAAATAAGATCTGCTAGACCCATATCTTTCATGTTGAACTTACTGGTAAGCAATCGCTTAGTAGCTTTAATCATTTGATTATTACTACTCGTTATCAACATGTCATCTAGATATAGACAGACTATGGTAAACTCATTTTCAGTATTTCGAATATAGACACACTTGTCTAATTCATTAATACTAAAGCTATTTGATAACATAACTTCATCAAATTTCGCATGTCATTATTTCGAAGCTTGCTCTAGTCCATAATGGGACTTTATCAAGCAATTGACAAACTTTCTATTCTTGTCCTGAGACAACAAAACACTAAGGTTGTTTTAGATTGATCTCTTTCTCTAGTTCACTATTCAAGAAGGCTTTCTTTACATCCATTTGATGTAATTCCAACCCATTCAATGCTGGTAACGCGATTAACATCCGAATGGATGTAATTCTTGTAATAGGTGACTAGGTATCAAAGTAATCTAGGCCTTCACGTTGTCTATAGCCTTTTACTACTACCAGCCTAGCTTTGTACATATCAATAGTTCCATCTACTTTCATCTTCTTTTGAAGACCTACTTAGAGGCTTATTGCCAAAAGAAATTTCAACCAATTCACAGGTGCGGTTTGACAGAATGGATTCAACTTCACTATTCATAGCCTTTTTTCCAGAATGGTGCTTTGGGAGAGCCCATAGCCTCTCCATGTGTTCGAGGCTCATTTTCCAACAAATAGGTCAGAAAATCAAGACCAAAGGATATTATGGTCCTTTGTCTTGTACTACGTCTAGGTTTCTCCTCTACAGGATTATCACTTGTCGTAGTATCCTACGGTAGCATAATACTGTTATCATTATGACCACTTGCTTCACTTCCCTTGTTGTACGGAAACACATTCTCAAAAAACGTAGTGTCCCTTAACTCAATAACCGTATTAACCAGGATAACTGATACATCAGACCAAAAACTGATATGCACTATTGTCAAGTGCATAGCCAATAAACACATAGTCCATTGTCTTAGGTTTGACTCTCAACCTTTTGGGTTCAGAAATCGCAACCTTAGCCAAGCATCCCCACACTCTCAAATATTTCAAGGAAGCTTTCTTTCCTTTCCATATTTTGTATGGTATGCTTTTGTATCCTTTTGTGGGGCACTCTATTAATTAAAAAAATTAGTCGTTAAAATGGCTTTCCCAAACAAATTATGTGGTAAACTAGACATAATCAACATTGCATACATAATTTCTTTCAATATTAACATTCAACTACAATGATGTTATAAAGATTTCACATAATTTGGTAGTGATACATACTCCAACTAAAAATATTTATCATCTTTGGGTGTCTAAAGAAAACTACCAACATTTATGTTCAATAACTATAAAAATAAATAATTAACCTATGGGTTAATCCATAAACACCTTATTATAACAAACTTTAATAACATCATAGCATCAAGATTATGGGTAATCAAACGTCATCATAATATTTGGAATTAAAATAATTCATAAAGATATGGCTACTTTGGTGACTAACAAATCAACCACAAAATTATCCATAATTATATTGAAAATTACCATAATATTTGGGATTAAAATAATTCATAAAGAATTGACCACTTTGGTGATTCATAAATCCACCACACTTGATTCCAAAACTTAAATATTGAAAATTCATATAATTGTTGTTCACAAGTATTCAAAAAAGCATAAAATCATAGCCACAAAATTATCCATAATTATAAAATCAAGGCTATAAATGCATTTCTACCAATACATAAAACCATTCATGCTTATACCAAGAGAAATAATAATACTATGAGAAATTAGAGCACATTTATCTCTACACTAGATAAATGATTAAATTTTCATATCATTGTCATATGCTTGTCACACAAAATATTTAATAATTCACAAAATTTGCTTTAAATAGCAAATAACAAACCCTTTCGTTTGATTTAATCGGCAATTTCATAATGTTTATTCATTAATCATGCTAACAAATCCTTCTTGATAAATTAAATAGTGGCTAAGATATTCAAAAATATCACTAGATTTATTAAAACAAAATATTGTTTCAACTTCCAACTATTGTTGCATTAAATACAACAAATCCTCACTTTTATTCAGCCATATTAATTTAAAAAGATTCACAAGATTTTTAGGAGAGATTATATGAGATTATAAATTATTAAACAAATTAATATTTCTATTGATAATAAAGCCAAATTCCCTTCTCATCCTAAAATTTAGGACTTTTAATAACATTTAATTGTTAAATATATTTAATTTCAAAGAACTAGAAACTAAATAATAAAATAACACGCATGAATCTCATTATCATATCAAAATTTCATCTCCTTCTGATAACTAATGTAATTCAAAATATTAAATAATAAAACCAATGAAATCTCCCGATGAAACCAAGGCATAAGATATACATTATCTTCACTTTATTAATTTAATATCATTAAGTTAATATTAAAATAAGGAGAGATATTAGGAAATTTATTTACTACCCTTTTTATTATAACTAAATTTGGCCCAACAATATTTTTCCAGCCCAAAGAAAATATTGCAAGCCTAAAAACTTGTAGCCAAAAAAAAAAAAAAAAAAAAAAAAAAAGATATTGCACCCCCAAACAAAGAAACCGTCGGCCCAACAAATGAGCCCCACACTAGATATAGTATTATATATATTTGGCCCATCTCTAGATTAAAAGGCGCAATAGCTCAGTGGAAAGGCATCACTTTTCGAAACAAAGTGACGCTGGTTCGATCCTGCAGGCGTGTTTTCATAGGCTTTTATTTTTCAAAAACACGCTGCATAAAAATGGCACACAATGGATTCGAACCCGCGACAAACGGGAGCAACGCACCTCGAAGGCCGGCCTCGTGCCGGTTGAGCCACGTGCCCTTAATTTTAAGGAGGTGACACCCACAATATAAAAAGACGCAGTTCCAGATTGAGGTATCATCTTCAACCTCCATCCGGGTCATTTTGACCCATTTGGATCCTGAGCTCGGGTCCTTCGGACCCAACTCTTCAACCCTTCATAACCGGCTTTTCCAATGTCGGTTTTTCACGTTCTTTGTGTCTATCTCTTCGTTTTTTCGAGATCTACGCAATGACACCTATATTGTGTCCTAAAAATACTATTTTCAAGTGACCCCATCTCAAACAAGAAGACAACACAAACTGATTTCGTTATAATCCCTCTCTATACTCTTCCATTTTTCCCGAGAACCATACTTCATGAAAAATCATATGGAAGAAGTAAACCATAGGCATACAAAAAACTCCAGATAATGCCATGGTTACCCTGTGAGACTATTTAAGAGGCCTAACATCATTTCCTACAATGCAATATATCTGCACATTCTTTTGTTCCCCAGAAACTTTCAGAACATTAAAAATAGAGATATAAATGGAATTATAACGACCCAGCACGGAAAACAAACCAGAACAGAAGCATATGCATAGACTAATAATGTAACTATCTATGCCAAGTCGCAAAAATTAATGAACACAGTAAGGCATTTGAAACAATGAACACTAATTCACATGCGTCTAAAAAAGCAAGGCAAGAGAAACTATATGACAGATATTCCAAACACAAAGAAGAATATCATGATAGCAATATCCATGCCACCTAAAAAATAAAAATCATGACAGAGGCATCTTAATCGCTATATATATGTATATATATATGTGTGTATGTA